>VXAZ01009221.1:460512-669506 GCA_013399875.1 Gymnorhina tibicen | reverse complement strand
TGTGTGTGTGTGTGTGTGTGTGTGTGCATGGAACGGGGTAAGATGGATGGTGCGTGTGTGGGGATGTGAGCATCCATAGCTGTGTGTCCGGAGGGGCGAGGTAGCTGTGTGCCTGTGTGTGTGAGTGTGAGTGCACGCACGCGTGCAGGTGTGCTCAGGGGTGGGTATGGGTTAGAGGCTGTGCCTGCGGCCGCAGGAGAGCAGGGCTCTGTGTGAAGAGCCAGGGTGTCATGCAGCTCCCCATGCAGGCTGCAGCATAGGAGTGGGGCCGGCCATGGGGCAGGAGTGGGGACACCAGGGGGCAGGGATGGGGCAGAGAGTGCTGGCAGCACAGGGCAGGCTGTGAGGCAGCCAGTGTGCTGGTCAGGCCGTGGAGCGAGGGCCTGCCCTCTGCCCAGCGTTCCCAGCCCGTTGTGTCCTGCCTATTGCAGCTGCAGCAGCCCCTGGCAGGAGGGAAACTGAGGCTCCGACGTGCCCATGCCTGGGGCTGTTCCAGCACGCTGCCACACTCCGGGGACACCAGGGGCACTCTGCGATGTGGGGAAGGTGAGGGGTGCCTGGCTCAGCACAGCCCCCCTCCCTCTGCTCACCCACTGCCCCATCTCCTCCCCACAGATCGACCAGGACGGGCTGACCCTGCCCGAACGGACCCTCTACCTCGGGCAGGATGAGGAGAGTGAGAAGGTGAGGGGGGCACAACGATGCCTTGGGGACACCAGGAGAGGGACCAGCACCCAGCACGGTTGGCAGACAGAGGGCACCCCACTGCCAGCAGTGCCGGGGACTGGGGTGCCACAGGACAGTGGGGGGTGGCACTGAGCATCCCTTCCCTCTGAACAGATCCTGGCCGCATACCGAGTGTTCATGGAGCGACTGCTCACCCTCCTGGGGGCTGAGCAGGTGGAGGAGAAAGCCCAGGAGATCCTGCAGCTGGAGCAGCACCTTGCCAATGTGAGCAGAATGCATGCCATGAACTTTGGGGTGCCCCTGACCAGCCTTCGGACATCCCAGTCACAGATTTTTGGGGACCTCCATGTCTGCTCCTAAGCAATCCCATTCCAATCCCTCCTTGGGGACCTCCACTCCCAGCCTTTGGGGACCTTCACACCTGGAACTTGGGGATCTCAGCCTCTTGAGAACCTCATGGCAGAGCCTCAGGGACCCAGTCCCACATCTTGAGAACCCCCAGTCCCAGCCCTTGGGACAACCACTCCAGCCCTGCATCTGCTCCTTGTGAACCCACTCTGGGCCCTTGTGGACCTCATATCCAGGTCTTGGGGACCTCAGTCTGGACCTTGAGGGAAACTGTGTGCCCATTCCTCAGATAACCCAATTCCTTGGGGACCTTATGACCAGCCCTCAGGGTCCCACTGGAAGCAGAGGGTTCCTGGGGCAAGAATTGGAAAGGATGTGGGTCAGTACCCACATCAGAGATGCTCTCTTGCCCCAGAACTGTGCCCCAGCCCAGTGCCCTATCCCTGTGCCACCCTCGAGGTGGGCAGTGGGATGGTGACAGCCATGCCCGCCCCGTGCAGATCACGGTGTCCGAGTACGACGACGTGCGGAGGGACGTTGGCAGCATGTACCACAAAGTGACCCTGGCCGAGCTGCAGCGCATCACTCCCACGGTGAGTACCCCTGGTGCCAGCCTGTCACCCCATCCCCCATCTGCCTGTGCCCCACACCTGTCCCTTCTCCATGCCCTCAATGCTCACCTCCTATCCCAGTTAAGTCCACTTGAGGATAATGCACTCCTCTGGAGGGAGGCTGGAAAGCTTAGAGGGGGTCCCCTCTAGGGTGGCATGGAGCAGGGGTCCCCATGCCCTCCTGACAGTGCCTGCCCTGGCAGCTCAAGTGGAAGCGCTTGCTGGACCGTATCTTCCATGACAACTTCTCGGAGGAGGAGGAGGTGGTGCTGCTGGCCACCGACTACATGCACAAGGTGTCCAACCTCATCCGTGTGACACCCAGCAGGTGAGGGGGGCTGGCACCCCTGTGCCCCCAGCACCTTCCCCAGCCTGGCAGGGGGCACAGGACATCTGTGGCTGGACCCTCCCACCATCACCCTCCTCTTGGGAAGGCTGGGCTGGGCACAGAAAATCTGGGAAAGCTTGTGGGAGAAGGCACTGTTGTGAGCCCCACAGCATCCTGGTTGTGCCTGGACACCTGGTGAGCCACCCCTGCTAGAGGTCACCAGACTTATCATGCATCAGGGAGGGACATGGTGCCAGACTCTCCCTGTGCCCCCACCGGCCATGGCCCCCCTGTGTCCCCGAGCAGAGGTGTCCCCAAGCAGGGATGTCCCCATCCTGGCACATGCTCCCACCCTCCCCTGTGCCTGGGGACAGGATTCCTGTCCCTGTCACAGGATCCTTCACAACTACATGCTGTGGCGCATCGTGGTGGTGCTGAGCGAGCACCTCTCCACCCCCTTCCGTGATGCCATCCATGAGCTGTCCAAGGAGATGGAGGGCAACGAGAAGCAGCTCGAGCCGGGTAAGATCTGCCTGAGCCAGGCCAACAAGCACTTCGGCATGGCCCTGGGAGCTCTCTTCGTTGAGGAGCACTTCTCCTCTGCCAGCAAAGCCAAGGTAGGTGATGCTGCCTGTGGGCATGAAGCCAGCACGATCTCCCCTCACCTTGCCAAAGTGCCTGCTGCCCCCACCAAGGGCTGTCTGGTCGGTGATGGATGGTGGGGATGCCATGCCAGCAACACAGTGACCCACCATAGGTGCAGCAGCTGGTGGAGGACATCAAATACATCCTTGATCAGCGCCTGGATGAGCTGGACTGGATGGACGAGGAGACAAGGAGAGCAGCCAGGGCCAAGGTAGTGGCCCCTAGCATGCACTCCTGTGCTTGGCCCCATCACCAGCCTGGAGGCACACAGGATAGGGGCCTGAACCCACCACTCATTTTGCCCACAGCTCCGGTATATGATGGTGATGATTGGGTACCCTGATTTCCTCCTGAAGCCGGAGGCCATCGACAAGGAATATGAGGCAAGGGATAGCCCAGGAGTGTGTGAGGGCATGGACACATGGTGGGGGAAGATGGTCCCCACATCTGCATCAGAGTCTGTGGAGATGCCACCCCAAAACAAGCCCCCTCCTGGTGCTCACTGTGCTCACTGCTGGCAGGGTGCCCCACACAGGCAGTGCCATACAGTCCCTGGGGTCTGGGATGATGTCTCCTTCCCCACACCGCAGTCCCCAGAGCCCAGACCCACCCTCTGCAAGGGTTAGGGGTGCTGGCATGGCCCAGGGACCCCATGGAGCTGACAGAGAAGCAGCTGCCCCTGTGGGCACAAAGCATGGGACATGAGAACACACTTGTGACACATCCGCACAGTCAGCAAGGCTCACAGGGGTGGGAGGACACCACAGACCTGCCCTCCACACTCTTGGGGCTGGCATCTCCCCTGATGTGGCTGTGCCCCCCCAGTTCGAGGTGGATGAGAAGACCTACTTCAAGAACATCCTCAACAGCATCGCCTTCAGCATCAGGCTCTCGGTGAAGAGGATCCGGCAGGAGGTGGACAAGTCCGCGTGGGTATCCCCTTGCCCTGGGGGGACATGGAGGAGCCCAGCATGGTGCCACCAGTGCCCCCTGTCCCCACGCCCGGATGCACCCCACAGGGTGTAGGCAGAAGGGCACAGGGATGCCAGGAGTGCCCCCCTGTTCCCCAGCTGTGCAAAGGGATGGCACTTCCACGTCCCTCGGTGTTCTGCAGCCCAGCACTGCTGTCTCTCCGTGCAGGTGGCTGCTACCTCCCCAAGCACTGAACGCCTACTACCTGCCTAACAAGAACCAGATGGGTGAGCACTGCCCGTCCCTGATCCGCCCCCGGGGCGGGAGCGGGGACGATCTGGGGCGGGGACACGGCCCAGGGTCTCCTGGTGGTGGCTGATGCTGTGGGCGGTACAGGGCAGGGTGACCCACAACTGTAATGTTCTGTGTCCCCAGTGTTCCCTGCTGGCATCCTGCAGCCCACCCTCTACGACCCCGAGTTCCCGCAGTGAGTGTGGGGCTGGGGGATGGCTGGGGGGTGCCAGGGCAGGGAATAAGGTGCCGTACCCTGGGGTCACCCCCATCCCTGCCAGCACCGTGCTCTCCACCCTCTCACCTCTGCTCCCCACCCAACAGGTCACTGAACTATGGTGGGATTGGCACCATCATTGGGCACGAGCTGACCCACGGCTACGATGACTGGGGTGAGTGTCCCCCCACACCCTGCCAGGATGTGAGGTGGGTGGGTGGGGCGGGGCGGCCAGGCAGGACGCCTGGATCCCCTGGGACCATCGGAGGTGGCGGTTGCCGTGGCAGGGGGACAGTACGACCGGCACGGGAACCTGGTGCACTGGTGGACGGAGCGGTCGTACAGCAAGTTCCTGAAGAAGGCGCAGTGCATCGTCAACCTCTACGACAACTTCACCGTGTACAACCAGAGGGTGAGACCCCCCTCACCTGCCAGGCAATGCCCAGCAGGGCACAATTGTCCCACGGTGCGGTCCCTGCTGCTCCATCGCTAGGGCTGGCTGCCTGCAGGAGAACTGACTCTGCTCTGCCCGGCCCTGAGACCCAACAATTCATCACACCTTAGCTTGGAAGTTCCTCAGGGCACTGGGTGCAGCCTCGGTGCCAGGGTGGGGATGGGGGGATGCCTGGCTGGGGGGACACCTCTGTTCATGCTGTCATTTCTCCTCTCTCGGCAGGTGAATGGCAAACACACCCTGGGGGAGAACATCGCTGACATGGGGGGGCTCAAGCTTGCCTACTACGTAAGTGTCCCCCCACCCTGGGTGTCACAGCCACGGGGCAGCTGCTTATGCCATCCCCACTGAGTGGGCAGGAGATCCCCCAGCCCCTCCTTACTCCCTGCAGTGAGGGGTGGGCATGATCCTGGTTGCTGGGGGCTTGGGGGTGGGTTCAGGGTGGGTCTGGGGGAGTGCCCAGGCCATGCTGAGGGCACCCCTTGTTCTCCAGGCCTACCAGAAGTGGGTGCGGGAGCACGGCCCTGAGCACCCCCTGCACCACATGAAATACACACATGACCAGCTCTTCTTCATCGCCTTTGCCCAGGTGAGCCCCTGTCCTCCTCACATGTAACAGGTATTGGGGCAGGGGGGTCACTTTGTGTGGGGCCAGCACCCAAAGGGATGGGGAGAGAGCCCCGGGGGACCCAGGGCCCATGGCCAGGAGCCGGGCTCGGCTGCATCAGCAGGTCCTGGACTCAGGGTACAGAGCTCAGCCCTGAACGAGCACCCCACACTGTCTTGTTGATCCTGTGGACCCTACAATAATAAATGTGTGTGTCCCTCATGACCTCCAGAAGCTCCACAGTAACAAATACACACGATCCCAAACTTCTAGGAAACCCTGCAGCCAGGCAGCTTACAACCCAGGAGACTCTAACAAACATGCCTCCACGCTCTCCCAACCCTCTTAGACCATGTACACAGGCACCTGGGAGACCCTACAGTAACAAATACAACCAGGGCATCACTGCCCATAACCCCTAGCAGCCGAAGGGCCATCGTGCCCTGGTGGTTGCCAGGACCCAGGGTGCCTCATGTGGCTTGCCCATGGAACCTTCCTCCCCCGCAGAACTGGTGCATCAAGCGGCGATCCCAGTCCATCTACCTGCAGGTGCTGACAGACAAGCATGCCCCGGAGCACTACAGGTACTGGGTGCTCCCAAAATGGGGTGGGCTGGGGGCGTGGTGGGTGCCAGCCTTCCCCACGGGTGTCAGTGCTGTGCAGAGTGGGATGAGCACCCTCTGGAGTGCTTCTGCCAGCAGATTTTGGGTGATATCCTTGCGGGGGGGGGAATGAAGTGCTGCTGGGGTGAGCACGTGCCCTGAACGGGGTGCAAGGCAGCAGTGCGGGAGGCAGGGGGTGCCCAGCTCTGAGGTGCCCCCCTCTCCTGGCAGGGTCCTGGGCAGTGTCTCACAGTTTGAGGAGTTTGGACGGGTTTTCCACTGCCCCAAGAACTCGCCCATGAACCCGGTGCACAAGTGCTCAGTGTGGTGAGGCCGATCCCCCTCCAGCAGGCTGGGACCCTCCATCGCCACCCCTGCCTGAGTGACACCCTGTGCCCACTCCCCAACTTCCCATCTCCCCTTCCTATTCTCCAGGTAAAGGGGGCACCCTCGGGTGTCACAGGGAGTCACCCGAAAGGCAGGCACCTGCCATAGGGCTGGAGGCAGCAGAGAGACACTTGGGTTGAGCAGCTGCCTCCTGCCCATCCCCCTCCTACTCACTGCCCTGCGCACTGGGGGGTCCTCACTTCCCATGGAGGAACGAGGGCACGCCCAGGCACCCCTGTACCCCCTTTTCTGCCCACTCAGCCCAAACCCTTCACCCAGCCCTGCCACATCCATCCCAGCGTCAGTCAAGGCAGGGGGAGGACTCCAGACTCACCGTGGGACTGCCCCATGCCAAAAGCCTCCCCCCGCGCGGTGCCCTCCCCGGCATTCCCCACGCCAGCCCCACCCTGTCCAGCACCAGCCCTGCCGGGTGGGGCACAGCGGCAGGGCCGGGGCCGGGCGATGCCAGCCCGCCTGGGAGCGCGGGCACACGGACACTGCTGTATTTTTCGCTGCTGTTTCTGGTCAATAAAGCACTGGATATGCCGGGCGGTTGCCAGGGGCCGTGGCCAGGGGATGGGAGCAGTGAGCAGCACCCCCAGCCCTGCCCACATGGCACAGGCACCCCCCCTCCACGAACACACCTGTCCCAGTGTCACACCCCGTGTTTATTTAACACTGTACTTAACACCCCTCTGCCCGGGATTTGGTGTCCCCATGGCTGCTGCATCCAGACCAGGGATGCTTCAGAAAGCTGCCATCTGCCTGCAGGTGCCACACAGTGGGGAGGAAGGCGAACGTGAGTCTGCCCCGTGGGGTGCCCTAGGGGCATGGGATCAGTGGAAGAGGGGCAGAAGGAGGGCGGGCAGGAGCAGGGCCAGGGGTGTGGCGCGGATGCCAGGGGCAGAGTCCCGCTGGCGCTGGCGGCAGTCGGTGTAGGGCTCGATGCAGGCGGCGTAGGCCATGACATGGGCCACGTACGTCTGCTCCTGCACCCCGTGGAAGAGGTGGGCCATGGGGCCTTTGGCCAGGATGGCCACGTCCTCACCGCCATGGGTCTCTGAGTCGAGGGGCACAGCCGCCTGCGGCTGGTACTCGAACTGCACTGGGGAGGGGAGAGAAGAGGGTTGGGGGGGGCAGTGATGGCCCCCAGCCCCACCCCACCACCCGGCCATGGTCTCTGTGCCCTCACTGGTTGTGTCTGGGTCCACGTTGGGCCGGTCAGAGCCTGGGTATCCTGGCCCATTCCCGTAGAGGATGGATGTGTAGTTCTTCCCGTCAATGGCTATCTTGGGGGCCAGACCTGGGGAGGGGGTGATGAAGGAGGAGCATCAGCTGACGAACAGCCGTATCACCCGTCTGGCCGCAGTCAGGGTGCCACAGGGCTGGCAGTACCCAGCACAGGGCAGAGCCCCACCGAAGATGGAGGAGCCGCGCAGGGTGTAGCCACCAAAGGAGAAGACGTGCGAGTGGTCAGCGGTGATGACGGTGAGGGTCTCAGCCTCGTCCGTCAGAGCACCCGCCCGCTCGATGGCCCGGTCGAACTCCACCGCCTCCGTCAGCGCCTTCTGGGCTGCGCCGTCGTGGTGGCCGTGGTCGATTCTGCCACCTGCAGATGGGCACCCACGGTGGGCTGGGGACTGACGGCAGCACCCCCAACTCCTAGCCCCACCCTACATCCCCCTCTCAAGTGGCCCCAGGGGCACAAGCCCCAGCTTATCTTCCACAAAGAGGTAGAAGCCTTCAGGGTTCCTGCTCAGGATGGTGATGGCTGCCTCCATCATCTCTGTGAGTGATGGGTCCAGGGTGGTGTTACGCACCAGGTCATACTTCATGTCCCCGGGTTCAAAGAGACCTGTGAGGGCACGTGTTGGGGACAGCATCAGTGCCTGCGTGTCCCAGTGCCTGTTGGGTCCAGGCACAGGGGTCATTTGTTACCCATCAAATAATTCACACTGGGGTCGGCAGCAGCAGCCAGCATCTCTGTCCTGTTCCAGACATAGCGGGCACCCTGTAGGCAAATCCTCTAGGGGTTAGTGGGTGCCTGGCCCCGTGCCAGGGGCGGTGGGCAGAGGACCATCCCCGCTGCGTCACCCACCGGCCGTGCCTCCAGCCACATGTCGATGAGGTTTTTCCCGTCCTCACGTATCCCATTCTGCTTGCTGTCGGTGGGGTACTCGGGGTCTGGCGTCCCCACGGGGGTCATGTATTTCCGACCACCACCCAGGATCACCTGGGGGGGATGAAGTGTTACTGGGGATGCCCTGAGAGGGGTCTGTCCCTGCTGCCCTCCTCCCGTGCGCGGGTGCTCACGTTGATGTCAACGTTGTGGACCAGCTGCCAGGCGATGTCCTTGCAGCCCTGCAGCCGCGCGTCCTGGGGCATGCTGGCGTCCGCGTACCAGTCCCGGTTCACCACGTGCGCGTAGTTCCCCGAGGGCGACGCGTGCTGCACCCGCGTCGAGGTCACGATGCCCACCGCCTTCCCTGCCAAACCGCGCTCATCAGGCCCCCCCGAGGGCAACACAGGGTCCCCGCCATCAAGCTGTGGGATGCTCATGCGGCGAAAGCCCCCAGTGTGATGCCTCTTGACCACACAGGGTCCCCCCAGCCCCGCATCCCCCGTTACCAGCATTGCGGGCTCGCTCCAGCACTGAATACACCTCGTTGCCAGCCGTGGTGCTGCACTGCGAGTGGCGGGCGGCCGCGCTCAACCCCACGGTCTGGTAGTTGCCCTTCACCCCGCAGAGATAGGCTGTGGCTGTCCCCGCGCTGTCGGGGACCTGCCTGTCCACATTGTAGGTCTGCCGGGGACAGAGGCGGTCAGGGCAGGGGTCCCTAGTGTGGTGTCCCCCTAGCACGCCCCGCCACACTCATTCACTCTCCCATGGACGTGTGTGGGATGGGGAGGGACCCCATGCACAGCATATGTGCAGCTCTGGGCTGCCAGCAGCCCCATGCCCGCGATAACCATGCCCCCATGCCTGGGATCACCATGGCCCCTGTCCAGCATGCTGGAATTTACCTTGGAGAGAGCCACGTAGGGAAAAGCATCCAGGGCAAGAGGGGTCTCAGGGCCCAGCTTCCCCTGCTGCTGCCCCTTTAGGATGCGGGTGGCTGTGATGGTGGGGATCCCGAATCCTGGGCAGAGAGAGGGTCCTGGTCACCCTCTGGACCAGATGCCCGCCACACATCCCACTCAGCAGGGCACTGGCCATGTCAGCCTGCCTGCCAGGGGTGCCAGTGGGACTCACCATCCCCAAGGAAAAGGATGAGGTTTTTGGCTTGGTGTATCCTGGGCTGGATTTTGAAGGAGGCTTCGATGGCTGCGGCTGCCTGCTTGTTCCAGAAGGATGGAATCTCCTCCTCCGCTGGGACAGTGCAAACACCCATCAGTCCCAGCTCGCCAGCACCTGCATCCCTGGGGCACCCCTGCAGGGTACCCACATCCCAGGGATACTCATTCCCTGGGCACTCCCATGCTGGGGCCTCGTCTCACGTGGACCAAGTGGTTCAAGGGGCTATTTGGGGTAGGGGGAGACCATGCAGGCTTGCACCCACTGCCTGGCCCCAGGGTCCTGCGGCAGGGAACAAGGAGGGCAGCAAAACCAGACGTGATGGGGAGTTATCTGGCAAGTGGGATGGGGCAAAATCCATGGTAGGAGGTGGTGATAGAGGATACAGGCACTTCCCCCAGACCAGCCCCCAGCACAGAAGCAAGCAAAAACCTGGGGGAAAACGGGTTCAAAAACCCCAGAAGAGCAGGGGTAACACCCCCATTAATCCTTGCTCAGCTGGGCAGCCCCAGCTCCCCTCCCCAAGCCCTCCTTGTGGCTAGCCAGGCTGACACCCTGCTTCCCTGGACACCCACTGCAGCCAGCTGGGCACCCGTCCCCATCCTTGTCCCCACCTGGGATGACAGCGGTGCTGAGCCCTGCCCAGAGGCAGAGGGTGAGGGATGCCAGGAGCCGCATGGTGAGATCTGACAGCCCAACGCTGCTGGCAGTGTCTGTAAACCCAGCAGATCCGGGCAGGGACTTTGGACAGGGATCAGCCCTAGCAGGGTGTGTGGAGGGGTTCAGCATGTCTCAGCCGAGCAGCTCGCACAAAGGCCGCGGGGCTGGGCTGATGGCACCTCCTTGGCACAACGCCCTGTGCCTGCTGGGCACAGATGGGCTTGGGGCACAGACGGATGCAGGGAGAAGAGGATGTGCAGTGCTGGTAGGAAATCCTGCCCTGGCCACGGTGCTGTAGTGCCAGGCAGGGCAGTGCCCTGTCCCAGGGTGCCATGGGCAGCGCTGAGCATTGGGACCTGGGACAGCGGTGGGTATGGGGAGCACATAGGGTCACTCGTGCACCGAGCACCCACTCTCTGCCCAGGTTTTCTTGAGCAATAAATCCATGGATGCGGACTAAAACTCTGCTCCTTGCTCAGCCCTTGCCAGGAATGTACCAACCCCTGTGTACTGTGGCCCAAATGGGCAGAGCTGGGGAGGACATGGCCTCCCCTCACCCGCATTTCATCGTCTCCTTCACCCCAGTGCCTCCAGTGCTGGTCCAAGGGGAGAACCAGGAGCCACAGCCAACTGGGGGAGCAGGCACGGGCAGCACCTCAGGAGGTGACCACCACTGTGAACCTTTGCACGGCGGGTGGAGACAAACAACCTGTGTTTTATTGCATCCCTTGGTCCTGTCCACAGTGGGACTCAGCCAGAGCCTCTCAGCCCCCCACTATGAAGGCAGCTACGCAGAGGGCCAGGAGGGCGAGCAGGGGCTGTGGGGAGTACTGTGTGCCATGGGAGGCCCTGCGGGCTGCCCTGCACCCGGGCTCTGTGGCATAGGGCTCGAGGCAGGCGGCGTAGGCCATGGCATGGGCGATGTAGTGCTGCTCCTGCACCCCGTGGAAGAGGTGGGCCATGGGGCCCTGGGCCAGCACCACCACGTCCTCCCCGCTGTGAGTCTCTGTCTCCAGGGGAACAGCTGCCTGTTGCCTGTAGTCCTTGTCCTCTGCAGGGGGGAGAGGAGAAACGGGGCTGGGGGTCTGGCTCCCTGACACATCACAGGGGTGGGGGGACAGCTCCCATCACTCCTGCATCAGCGTGATTTCTGCCCAAGTGACTCCTGAACCTCACAGTGGCATCAGGACCCTGTGGCCATGCCAGTGGGATGCTGTCCCCAGCCACCCTGTGCCTCCACCCAATCCCTAGCAGACTCACTGGGAATCTGTCCCCAGCCACCCCGCGGCCACATCCCCAGCAGACTCGTACCTGCAGCAGGGAGGCTGGCAGCTGGACGGGCCCCGTCACGGATGCTGTAGCCAGGACCATTGCCATAGAGGATGCTGGTGTAGGCTCGCTTGTCCTTGGCTTTCTTGGGGGCCAGCCCTGGCACAGGGAAAGACATTGTCACCCCCTGTCCCAGCTGGGTACCTCTCCTCAGCTCCCTGCCTGGGCCAGCTCAGCCTCCCATGGCAGCGACAGGGTGAGGTGGGAAGAGGGATGCTCGCCGCCCCTCCCCAAGATGCACCGAAGATGGAGTTGCCACGTGGTGTGCTGCCCCCAAAGGTGAAGACGTGGGAGTGATCGGCTGTCACCACAGTCAGGGTGTCAGCGGGGGAGGTGAGCTCGCCCGCCCGTGCCACCGCCCGGTCCAGCATCACGGCCTCCATCAGCGCCTGCTTGGCCCGGCCGCTGTGGTGGCCGTGGTCGATTCTGCCACCTGCACGGGGAACGCGGCTGTCACCCTCTCCCTTTTCCCCCTCGGATGGCCACCTGCTCCCAGGATGCACATCCCACCCTAGCCCCAGCCACACTGCCCGCCTGGAGCTACTCATCTTCCACAAAGAGGAAGAAGCCTTTGGGGTTCCTGCGCAAGATGCGGATGGCCTTTTCTGTCATCTCCACGATGGAGGGGTCTGTGGATGTGTTGCGGTTCAGCTCGTACCTCATGTCCTTCGGCTCGAAGAGGCCTGGGGGAGGAGGGAGGAGGGTGAGGGGGTCCATGCCGAGGCTGCTTGGTGCCCCTGCCGACACGTACAGAGAGGGGAGGAGGAGGAATCATTGCCATTGATGCAGGCAGTGATGCTCCTACCCATAAGGTGGCTCACGGAGTCATCTTCGACCGCATCCAGGCCCTTCTTGTCCCAGACGTAGCGGGCACCCTGCCAGCGAGAGCAGAGCCAGTGCCCATGGCACACACCCTGTGCCTGGAGTCACATTCCCTCTCCCCTGGCACACTACCTGCTTGGCACTCAGCCACTCAGCAATCAAGTCCCGGCCGTCCTTCCTGGTGCCATTTTGATCTGGGTCCTCCGGGTACTCAGGGTCCGGAGTCCGCTTAGGGGTCATGTACATCCTCCCGCCGCCCAGGATCACCTGCCGGGGAGCTCAGCAGACCCTCCCAGTGCTCATGGGGCTCCCTCCCTCCCGCTCCCGCTCCCCAGCTCACGTTGATGTCGGTGTTGTGCACCAGCTGGTAGGCGATGTCCTTGCAGCCGTCCCGCAGGGCCTCCTTGGGCATGTTGGCGTCGGCGTACCAGCCCCGGCTGGCCGAGTGTGCATAGGCTGCCCCGGGGGATGCGTGCTGCACCCGCGTGGTCGTCACGATGCCCACAGACTTGCCTGCAGCGTGGGCAAGGGTTTACAGGGAGTCCATCCAGCCCTGCTCGGCACGGGATGGCCATGCCAGGCTCTCTGAGAGGGTTTCCTGCTGCCCTGTACCCGCCAGCCTGGCCCGGTGCAGGACAGAGTCCACTTCATTGCCAAAGGCGGTGCGGCATTTTCCATAGACGGCCGTCCCGCTCAGTCCCAGAGTCTTGGCGTTGGCCTTCACCCCACAGAGGTAGGCGGTGCCCGTGCCAGCGCTGTCGGGCACCTGCCGGTCAATGGTGTAGGTCTGGAAGCAAGATGAGTGCAGTGGGGTTCCAAGCAGGGGCAGCAGGACTGTCCCCCCGGGCACTGCTCCACTCACCTTGGCCAGGGCCATGTGGGGAAAGGTCTCCATGGCCAAGACGCTCTCCTCGCCTGAGCCACCGGACAGCTGCCCCTTGTAGATCCGAGCTGCTGACATGGTGGACAGGCCCATGCCTGTGGGCATGTCCGAGTCACGGAGTGGCAGGGGGCGGGGAACAGGGACAGCCCTGCCCTCCCCAGGCACTGCCCGAGGGCTTGACCCAGCCCCATCCCCATCTTCTCATCAGCCAGTCCCCTGGCTGGTGGGGAGCTGCAGGGTGTGGCAGTGACCCGGGGCACTCACCGTCACCCATGAAGAGGATGATGTTTTTGGCCCGCTGTGCTGCTGGCTGCAAGGCCAGGGCCAACTCCAGCCTCCTCCTGGCCTCTTTATTCCAGTAGCCCGGGGTCTTCTCAGCATCTGGAGGTGAGAGCAGAGCTGGGAGCCTCCAGGGGCGCCCCCAGGGGTCCAGCATGGTCATCTCTACCCAAGGTGAACTGAGCTGCTGTAAACCTCCTCCATGGGGGACCAGGAATCCCCTGGAGATCAGCATGGTCTTTTGCAGCCCAGCATTGCTCAGAACCCACCTGCAGAGGGGAAACTGAGGTGCAGTTTGGCAGGGAAGTCCCTTGTGCCTCTTGGCAGAGTGGATGAGGAGCCTGAGGATCAGCCACAGCGAGTGTGCGATGGCTGGGTAACCATGGCTGGCCGTGGCTATCGGGGCACTTCATCCAAAATCAGGGATGGGGGTTGGGAGCAGTAGGGATGGGGGGTAGGGCCTGCTTTGGGGGGAAGCTGAGACCAACCCATTCAAAGGTTGTGGTCCCAGACCCCTCCTGAGGTGGCTGTGAGGGTTCCCCTTTGCTGGTATCCCATGTGGCAGTGACATGGTCCCTGGAAACGCCCAGGGAAGTGACACCAGCCCCAGCATTCCCCACCAGAGGCTCTTACCCCACTGTCCCACACGTCCCCTGTCACCAGAGGCTGCAGCGCCGAGCTGGGCAAGGAAGCAGAGGAGAAGGCAGGTTCCAGGAGAAAGCAGCTGCCCCATGCTGCCCACCCCGGCTCCCTCCTGGAATGCTGCCTGCGTCCAGGGCGAGGGGACGGCCCTTTATGGCTCTTCCCTGCCCCGTGAGACGATGGGCTGATAACATTCACCACGGACTATCTCCCAGCCCTCCCAGGGCCCTCCCAATGCCCCCGGCCCCCCCGGGGCCATCCCTGCCCCCCACCCACAAGGCAGGACCTCCAGCCTGTCGCTGAAGACCAGGGCACCTCTGGGCCCCAGCTCCCATGGGGGCGGTTTCCTGCAGGACCCCAGGGAGTGGGAGGGAGGGCACAGGGCAAAGGGCTGTTTTTGAGATAGGCTGAGCTGGGCCAGACTGGATTTGCCTGGTTTCCTCTGAGACAAACCCGAGGAGGGGGACACTGGGCTGAAGAGTAGGGGGTGGACATCTTGGCTTTGGTGTCAGTGTCCTCTGGTCCCCTGTCCCCGCAGAGTCACACACTGCCTGTCAGCTCCTGGGACAGCTGGTGCCTCCCATGCCAGCACACCTGCACACTGGGGTACCTGCTGTGGGCAGGGAACAGCCCCATGTCACCAGCATCAGGTGACATCCACCTGTGATTGCACCATGCCATCTGGAAGGATGCTACAGGAGCACAACCCCTGGGGACTACAGGTGGCCTTGATGGCTTTACCAGACCCTGGGAAGTGTGTTGTACCCAGCCCTGATCCCCCATCCTAATCCAGGCAGTCGGGGTTTGGCCAGCTCCTGGCTCCTGCAAAGGGCTGATGTGTTGGTGCCGGGGCCACGGCTGTCACCACTGATGGGGCACAGTGATGCAGGGCTCCCTCCCCGCCTGGCGCAATGGATTCATTCCTTCTTGCCAGACATCAATCCCTTCACCAGCCACTGCTTGTGATGATGTGGATGCAGCCAGAGCAGCCCATGCCCCTGACACACCCTGCACAGTGTGGGTGGGGGACATGGGGATGGAGAGCAGGCAGAGGTGGCTGGAGATGGCAGAAGTCAGTTGGTCAGTGAAGAGCTCGATGCAAGGACATGGTGCCACAGGGTACCTGAGCAGGGTTAGGCTGGAGGCCAAGGTGTGAGGGACTGGAGGAGATGCACAGGGACTCCTGGTGAAGTTGGAGGGACTGAGGGAATACCAGCTGGATCAGGAGCTGGGAACACCTGCCCTGATCTCACATCTGGCCAAGCATATCTGAGGCTGGGACAGGCAGTGAGGCCGCTTGGATTTCATAATGCCTAGGAAGCGGCAGGGGAAGGCAGGGGGCTGCATGGGAGATGAGTTACTGCTGGGATCCCCCAGCTTGGGGGAACATGCAAGGCACAAAATAAAACCTGCGTGAGTTCCACACACAGCTGCTGACCCGGCTTTTATTACATGACACACAACCCTGCAAGAAACCCTCCTGCACGGCCCCATGGCTGCATCCCACTGCATCCACATCCCACCTGGGATGCTGGAGCAGCCCCTCTCCGCTCCTGGGGACACGTATCCTCTCTCTGCCCTCACCACGGGCACTGAACTTGGGAATGGACACCACTGCCTTAAAAGAAAGATTAAGAAAGCATAAAGCTAAAAATACCCGAGAGTAGAAATGTTCTGCCTGGGGCAGGCTCCAGCCCTGAGCCCCGCTCCCAGCTGGAGTTAAAATCCAAACCACAAATAAAACCACAATGGTTTTACAACTCAAAACCCCGAAGTCCTTGTGGGTCCCTTCTGTCTCCAGTGGGTGCCAGTGCAGGGCCTGGGAGGTGAGGGAGCATCAGCAGCGGGGAGCCCATGGAGCCAGGGCTCTCACTTGTCCGAGCTTGGCCTCTTGAGCAGGGCACTGTACTTGAGGGGGCCACCATCTGCCGTCAGCACCACCTCCACCAGTGTGAAAATGGTGATCACCTTCAGCAAGGGAGAGAAAGAGAGAAAAGAGGATTTTCAGGCAGGCTTGGCATCACACCAAGATTTGCTTAGAGCTGTGCTGGCTTTTGCTGCCTCCACCAGTGCACTCATGAGGAACCAAGGAATGGGGCAGGATGGATTCAGATAGCTCTGCTGGGGTCCAGGGAGCTCAAGGGCAACACAATGGGCTCTGACACCATCCAGGGAACCCAAACCAAACTACTAAATGAGCCCCACAAAACACCCTCACTTATCTCAGCCTGATCAGGCCCCACTCTTGCTCTCCACACAGTCTGGGAAGGATTGTGGGCATTTTTGCCCTTAGCTTTGGGTCCCAACCTCCCCTCAAGGCCACCCGTGCCTTCCCTCTCCAGCCGCAGAACCACATCATCCCTTAATGGAGCTTGGCCAAGAGCCAACGTCGAGCTGCGGCGAGAAGGGTTTTCCACATGACGTTGGGCATTTCATTAGCATCCCACAAGGAGGGAACAATCTGCCTGTGCTCCCGCAGTGAGCAGACCCAGGAGGAGAGCACAATGGATGAGAGAGATGCAAAGGAATGAAGACCCCAGAAAATCAATCCCTCCTGTTCAGGAACGGCGCTGCTGCTGCCACCTCCCTGCTCCTCTGACCCCGGCTCTTCCTGCAATTGTATGGATTAGAAGTGGAAAGTATTGATCTGCTCTGTCCTTGAGGCACAGTTAAGGGGCTGGCTGGGACACTGGGAAGGGCTGTCCTGGGGTCACGCCCAGGCATTTGGGGACTTTGCTTGCTGGAGCCTGTCCCCAAGCCCTGTGCTGTAGCAGGGCTCACTGGGGCCATCTGCTCAGGGCTGGCCCCAGGAGAGGCAGGCACAGAGCTACCGGCATAACCTTGTCCAACCCTTCCCATCTCATCCAGCGCCGGCTGCTCCAGATTAATCATTCAGAACAGGAGAATCTCATTGAGGCTTAAATGTACCAAAGTGGCCAGTGAGGAGTAACCTGCAGGAAAATCCTATCACAAGTGGCTGCCCAGAGAGCTTTGGGCTACTGAGCACCAGCCCCTGCCCGCCCCAGCTGGCTGCAGTGCAGGGGGTGGTGGCCATGGGGCAGCCCCCCCAGTCTGGGGGAATCAAAGGGGAAGTATCAGGATTCTCCCTTGCAATCCTGCCTCATCCCTTTGCTGAACTGCCATGAAACAGCACAATTCCACATCAAATCCCCCGAGTCTTGGATCCACTTCTTACTCCACCCCTCAGTGATGCCCACTGAGGCCCTGGTAATCTCCTGGAGATCAGAGAGAAATGGGGGGAACACCTCCCCTCCGTGGCAGGGCCAAACAGCCCAGACTCCACCACGGCTTCTCACTAACAGCCTTCCCTGATGTTCCAACTGCCCGGCCAGGCTCAGCTAAATCTGGAAGCAGAGGCCAAGTGCTGGGGCTAGGCGGGGAGCTGGGGTACTTGGTGCTGTGGGGTGTCCAAGTGACATCTACCAGAGTTCAGCATGGCTCACAGGGATCTGGCTCATCCCAGGACCAGAGATTTATAAATTCAGGGATCTGCTGGCTCAGAGGATAGCTCAGAGCCTGATCCCATGGGAGAGCTCCAGTGTTTTCTTAGGAGGTGTGGAGGGTTCGTGGAGGAGTTTCCTCTACCAACTGTTTGCTTAACCAAAATGGGCCCTGCTCATGCTGGGGCATCATTTTTCATCAGCTCCCTGCTAGGGTGTAAGTGATCCCTGCTCCTGTAGGAAAGGAGGAACTGAGGCCACTCCGGGCTGCATCCATGGGGCTTCTCTGAGCCAAGCTGAAAGAGGAAAGCTCAGCTTCAAAGGGAGGGAGGGAGGCCTGCAGAAATGTCTGCAGAGTTGGATCCAGCTCTGATCACAACATCCACCCTGGGAAGGGAAGGACTCTCCAGGACACAGATCACACAGCTGGGAGGGTCAGCCCGCTCTGTGTCAGGATCCCTAGGTGGGAAAGGATGGGATGTGCTGAGCTTGGATGGAATCGGGGCTCAAGTGCAGAGCCCCTGGAGTGGTGTAGGGAGAGGCTGGAATTCAGCCCTTCAGGCAGGGATCGCAGCACTCAACACAGCTGGGGTTTTATAGCCACGCCAGACAAAAGCTGGCAAAGAAGCACCACTTAATCAAGCCAGACAAATGCGATTGCTCCCTTTGATTGAGTTACCAAGTTAATAGATGACAGGGACACAAGAGAGAGATTTCTAGATGCTGTTAAACCATTTGACACTGCATCTCAGGAAGTCTGATTTAAAAAATTTCTCCTAATTGAGGCTCAACCCTGTCACAGGGATGGAAACCCCAAGAAAAGGCCATGTCAGGGGCAAAGAATGCCAGGATGGGGGGAAGGGTCTAGACAGGAGCTGCCTTAGGCCTGATCTTACTTAACATCTTAATTGATGATCTAGAAGGAGGAAGTAAACAGCATATTAATTCAGTTCCTGGAGGAAACTGAATTGGGAGGCAGGACACATAGCAGGCAGGGCAGAGACTGAAGGCTGTAGAGGGGTCAGATTGTGAGGGCAGCGATGGGATGGGACTGGGCTGGATGGCAGAGGAGGTTGAGGCTGAAGTTGGACTCACTGGGAAAGGGACATAGAGGGACAGCAGGACCTGACACCATGCGAGGCAAGACCTGCCTCCTGGACCTGTCCCTGCAGACATCACAGGATCCACATTTGCACACAGCTTCCATGCCAGCCCCATGGTGTTGTGAGCCTGTCCCATGCTGTGGGGGTCTTACCTGGGGCACAGATTCCTCCTCCAGCTCCTCTGGTTCCCACAGGAGTGTGAGCTCTGGCTTCTTCCCTGCCTTCTGGAAGCGGAAGTCCACCAAGGGCAGCGCCTGCAGGCAGGGAGAGTGTTGGGAACATGGCCTCTCCAGCTCTCCTCCTCCACCGTGCCCGTGGATGGGGCTGACGCTGCTTTTGCCCAGCATGCTGCCTCTGCAGCTCTTTAACAACTGGGATGTAGCAGCCCGTGAGCCTGAGCCTAGCACGTAAATCAGGGGCTGCTGTGATACACCACCAGCCCATATATCACGCTCTATGTCCTGTTTAAAGATGTCATTGCCAGCCATATAACCAGGTTATTAAGAGAGGATGCTGTCACCAACTGCAGGTGCTGGCCCACAGCGCTGTCACAGCCCCAGATAAACCGTCTGATTAAATGAAATGAAAACCAGCCTCGCTCCCTTTCTTCGCTTCAGATCCATGCTTATCTCTGTTCCCCTGAATCTGGCTTTATTCTCTTTTACCTAGGCTAGATCAACCCCAGCACATCACAGGGAGAAGCTGGTCCTCAGAGACTGGGCTGATCCAGACCCCCCGGTCCCTTGTGCCTACCTGGGCTGAGGGATGGAAGGCAAACTCCAGGAAGGTTCCCTCCCCTCTGGCTGGCCCAGCTCAGGCACAGCTCTGCTGGTTGCAGGGCTGGCACAAAAGGGCACCAGGACAGCCACTGCCTGCAGTGATGCCAGGCTGCAGCGATGCTTGCCTCTCTGGCAAGGCAGCGTTGGCACTGTCTCACACTGGTGAGGTACTTACATTGCAGTAGATGCGCTTCTGGACTCCAAACTTCAGCACCAGAACATCAAAAGCCTTGCTCAGGACACCCATCACCATGGCTTCTGACTCCAGAGGACCACATTCCTGTCAAGAGACGGGGCTGTCACTACACAGCCAATCTCATTCAGCAATCCCCAAGGGGAAACTGTGTCTCCAGGTCCTGGAACCCAGCTGCGATGGTTTCTCTCACTGTTTACCTTTCCTAAAGCCAAGTGGGCAGACACAGCCCCCTTCCCAGTGGCATCTAGGCTGGGCCTTCCTAGAGAAATCCAGAGATGCCTTGGGAGAAGATAGCCTTGGGTCTTACCCTGACAAAGATGGAGAAGAAGAGGTCAGCGCTGAGCTCCTGCACCCTCTTGGAAGCCATCTTCCGGTCATTGCAGTGATCTGCCTGCTTTTGGATGGCCTCTTTCTCCATCTTGAAGGGAGATCTGGCACCTGCAAAGGGGACAGGTGACAATGACATGCCCACGCGCCCTCCTGCTGCAGAGCCATGCCGTGGCCCCTGTTGCCCAGTGCCCGGCCCATGCAGGGGAGCAGCACCCACCGAGCGAGGCGGAGAGCAGGCGGTGCACGACGATGTCGGCGTAGCGGCGGATGGGAGAGGTGAAGTGAGTGTAGAACGGCACGTTCAGGGCGTAGTGGTGAAAGAGGGTCTCGTCCTCCAGGACGCCGGTGCAGAAGTAGAGAGCCATCTGAAGGGGGGGAGAAACGAGGGAAGGGTGTGAGCAAGGGTGGTGCCATGAGGCTGGAGGGGTCTGGCTCTGCGAGACACAGTGCCAGCAGCCAATGGCCCTTTGATAATGTCCTGTCTGCTGGTGGTTCTTCACCTTCAGTTTGAGCTCTGCAGGGACGAGGTAGGCACTGCAGAAACTGAGCACAGAATAAAAGGGGCAAAGCCACTGCAGAAAGCTGCTGGCTGCCAGCTGTCCCTGCCTGGCCCCAAGGACTGCATCAACTTTCACATCACCCATGGGTCTAAGCAGCTCCCTGCTTCTGCTCATGCCCTGGAGCTCATTTGCCATCCTCCCATCTTCCAGGGGAGAGTCCTGCTTGTTCTGTGCCCAACTGAAGTATTCTCCCACCAAGGGGCCTCTCAGAGCAGCTCCCATGCTGGCTCTCTGGTTCTGGGTCTGGCTGCAGGCTTTACACACCCATTGTGCATGCTTGGAGAGCACTGGGGGCTGGGATGAGTGGCTTCCAAGGAGGAAGCGAGAGCCCTGCTGTGATCCCTGCTGCTCCATCCCACCATGACAGCTGGGGAGCCGAGCGGCTGAACTGCCCATCTAAACCAACACCAGGGCAACAGTGGCACCACTGCTCAGCAGCTTCTTCAGCAGGAACCTCTCCTGTGTCACCCCTGTTATCCCACAGGTTACAGCTTTTATTTTTACATCTGTGAAACACCAGCTCTCGGGGCTGGGAAAACACCGGGGGCCGAGCCCAGGCGGGGAGGGGAGGCTGTGCAGGTCACGGGGGTGGCGGCGGGGTCACGGCACAGTGGCAATTGAATGAACCCATTTAAAAATAAGAGCAAGTGATTTAAAAAAAACAGGAGTAGCCAGCTCTGATTACAGAGCCGTCCTGGGATCCTTGGTTTGGGCAGCTGTATCCTCCGCTCTCCAGGCCAGTGGCGCAGCCAGCTCCTGCTGAGCAGCAACGCACTGATCCGGGCAAGTAAATAGAGCAGGTTAAAAAAAGCAGCATCAGTCCCAGCCTTATTATGAGACCCAAGAGCTTGGATAGGAGCTGTGGTGGCTGCCAATTTCCACAACCCAGAATTAAATTGTTTCTGATGGACTCCACGAAGTACGTTCTCCACTCAATTAGCTCGGCTCCCACCGAATGAGGCTGGGCAGGGAGACACACCGAGCTCCGGAGGCTGCTGCGGGAGGGGGTGAGTGCCCTTGTGCTGACAGAGAGCATGAAATCACAGGGAGCTTCCAGGCACTTGTGCCAGGCTTCCAGGCAGAAGGCAGGAAGGTCCCTACAACACCAGGCAGGCAGAAAGCAGAGCACCAGTCAAAATCCCTGCTCTGAGAAGGGCCCATCCCTGCCCTATGCCCAGCAGTGTTTCAAGTTATGCCCCACCTTGTTTAAAGTTAGAAAAGATGCTGAAGGCCCTGTGCTGCTTGCTGTTGTCTGGGGCACTTTTTCTTGATGGATATACTGGCCGCTGTGGGGTCCAGCACCATTCTGGACACCCTTTTGGCAGCTCATGACCCTCACTGACGTTTGCAGCAGCTTGGGTATCACAACAAAAACACTCCCCTAGGCCATGGTAGGGTTACACCCTTCAGGGAGCCCAGTCTGACACATATCTGATACCCATCCTCACCACCGTGACAGCACAACCCGGTGACATCAGCCTGGCATGAAGCAGATGTTTTCTCATTAACAGATTTGACTCACAAGTGGTCTCAAATCCCCAGGGTTTGCTGCAATCCCCGGAGAACTGAGAGGAGCCTGGAAATAAATCAGCCCCAGCCAACCAGGGGCAGCTTTGCTCTCATGGACAGATTGAATCCCCAAGTGACTGAGCCCCTGAAAAATGCTGTGTCGCTGCTCCTTCATCTGTTACAAGGCTCCTGCAATGCCAATCCAGGCATTCCCTCAGGCACATGCATTACCAGTTGCTTCCCATCTCCCTCCTCCTACAAGAGGCTGATGTCTTGACCACCAGCACGCAGTGAAGAAGGAAGACACAAGCTTGGTACAACCAGGGGTTAAACCTGTAGACAGGTTGTTTAGGCTGATTTAGTTGCAGCCTTGTCCCTGAAACATCAGCTTTATCGCTGGGAGCTGGGACGTGTGCAGGGATACAGGTGACTTCTCAGTGCCCCGACCAGACGGGCTCGCTGCACCATCTGTCAGAGCAGTGGCCCAGCCCTCGCCACCGGCCTGGGCCCCTCGTGGCTGTGCTCTGCAGCTGCCAACACTCAAATCTGTCCTCTCCCCCACAAGGGACCATGACATCCAGCAGGATGTCTCTTCCATCTGCTCTCATGCTGGTGGCAGACAGCAAAAAAAAAATATTCCTCGCAGGGAAAGCTCATTCCTCCTGGAAGCTGTTTGCCCCTTTCTGAGGGGGTTTGCCTATAACAGGAGTGTGCCAGGCAGCAGGTTTGCCACATATGAGTGGACTGCACAGCACACCTGAACACACAGGCACCTTTGTCTCTGATGATGGAATGAGATCCTGCCAAAATAATGTCTCATGGAATATCTCCTTTAAAAGTGCCTCTTTCTCTGTCTGGTGTCTGCTCTGCAGAAGACTTCATCCCCAAAACCTTGATACCTCTTTCATGTGATGATCTTACATGTATTCACAGGGCTAAATCTTAATGAGAGCCACTGTGAGGTATCTGAAAGCACCCTCACCACTTCTCCAACCACAGTCTCAGGACACCACAGAGGCAAGACCTCAGCAAGTCAGTGGGTCCCCAAAAGCCCATCTCCTCCTTGGTGCCACTGCAGAACCCAGTTACTTTCTCCTTGCTCATCCATCCTGGCCAGCAGCCAGGCTTGCTCCTGGCAAAGCCCAGGTTTGTGCCACAGTCAGCAGGACCAGAGAGGGACTCGAAGGAATTCATGTCACCAGTGCAACTTCCACCAGAAAAGGAGGATGTGACAGACGGGACCAGGATAACCCAAGGCAGGACACGGGATCTGGGACAACACATCCAGCTCCAGAGGACACTCCCAGCTCTTCACAAAGCAGCCCCCCTGAGCTGGACACACATGAGGGGGTGATTTACTAAATGGCCTCATACCTCAGTCCCAGTTGCAAACAAGCATTAAGTCCTGGAAGCACAGCAGGACTTCAGGCAACTGCTAATGAGTAAATGAAGCAAATAAGCTAATTAGAAGAGTGACAGTCAAATGAGTGATGTTGGGAAGATGATTCATTCCTGCAGTGGTAAGCAGGCCACAGCAGAGAGATCATTTCAGGAACGTGCCCCTTCTCCCTATGGAGTAGGACTTTCCTCAGAAGAGGTTGTGCTGTGCCCAGCTGCAAATGCAGCTGATGCCTCACAAAAACTTTTTTTGATGGTTATGAATACCCAAATAAGTATCCTGAGCTACAGATGCACCAAACATGACAACTGGTGTGAGCAGCACAAGCCTCCAGTGCAGAGACTGTCAAAGAAAGCCACCTGGGCTGGAGGGAGACAGAAGGGTTTCCAGAACTTTCCTGCTTCCAAGAGCAGGTACCAGACTGTGCTTACAGCCAGTTGCACACCCCTACTCTTAATTCCTTCTTTGGACCAGGTGGGATACCATGATGTGAAGAAATAGCACAAACATGAAACATGGAGCCCACCACCAGCTCCTCACAGGGCTGGGTCCTTGTGAGTCTCCTAACAGCCCTCCGACAACTTCAAGGGTGAAATATCCCAACAGGGACACTGTGGACAGTGAGGAAAGACTCAGCCTGACCTTGCCATTCAGTGAAGCTTTGTTGCTCAAGGGACACTCCCATGGCCAGCTGCACAGGGCTGGAGGCACGGAGGAAGCTGCTGGCAGCCCTGGAACACCACGTTCAGTGTTCATTCACTCCCTCTGTGTGCAACAACCAGCTTGGTAACGCAGAAGGGGTGAGGATTGAAGATGGAGCCCCAGCAGAAAGCTACAAGCAGACGTGCCCGACAGCACACAGCACTGTTCTCACCTGCATGGGCCTGGAGAACATGTAGGTCAGCACTTCTTTCCTTGCTCTGGAATACTGGTCAGCACCAAATGTTTCACTTAAGCTTTTCTGGAGGAGAAAAGAGAGAACATGCAGTGTTGGCATGTTATGGTGGTAAAGGGACCCAGGCAGACCTTACTGGTGCTAGCAGCAGCTTGTCAAAGCCAAATCCCCCTTTTTCCTGCAAATCCCCTTGTAAGCCAAAAGGTGCACATGAAATTGGGGTTTGCCATGGTCCCAGAAGCCCCAGTAGGACTGCATACATGGTCCTGAGCACTGGCTCTCCTCCTGGGGTCAATGGCAGGGAGCACCTGGGGCATGGGGACTGCTGGCTCTGTCCCCAGTTGTGCAGTGTGAGAGAGAGGACCCATAAACCCTCTCCTGATCTGTGCCTGGCTCCCATCCAGCTCCTGAGAGCTTCAGCACAGGGACTAATGGGACTCTGGGGAGACATGGATATGGGAGGTCACTGCCTGGGGCTAGCAGTGAGGAAGGGCTGGAGGGTTCAAAGTGCAGGAGAGGAGCTGAGTGAGCAGCCCTGCATCTGCTGACATAGGCTGGGCACAGCCAGCAAGCGGGGAAAGCAGTCCCAGCTGACGGAGGGCCGTGCGGGAGGCCAGCGGGGATGGGATTAACAGAGGATTATCCACAGTCCAGTTGCGGTGAGTAAAGAAAATCCTGGAACCTGCGCTGTGCTGTTCAGCTGGAGTTCAGCCTCAGGACACGCTCAGCAGAGGAGTGGTTGGATACTTCTTGCGCTGGCTGCATCTGACCTTTCCCAGCACTGCTCTCCAGTCCTTCCCAGTCACCCCGCTCCCCACCCTGCCCTCCCTGAGACCTGCAGCAGCCCAGACAAAAACAGCCCCTTGCAGAGCTACTTTCCTTGCGGTATGGAGCAAATCCCCTGCCTAGGACCTGCCCAGAGAAGGAAATCTGAGTGTCTCAGTGAGTGCTCCTGCACTGAAACATCCTTCCCGTTGCAGGGAGGGCAGTGCAGGGGTCACTTGCAAGGTCCTTCCTACCCTGCTCTAACCTCTGTGCACAACATGGCTGACCAGGACAGGCTGGGCCACCCCTGCCCAGCACTAACGGGATCAACAGCAACTGAGGGAGGTGTTTTGTTTTAGTTGTTTGCTTGGGCAGAGAGGGACAGGGAATAAAGCACATGCTGCCACAAACATGCCATCACGTAGCTGCCCACCCTTGGCCCCCATGGCCCTGCCAGGCCAGTGCACTCACATGCAGGGTTCCTGCGCTGCTGAAGTCGATGTCGAGGCCGACTTGGTTGCAGAAGTCCATGAGGTCTTTCAGCAGCTTGGTTTGGGGCGGGGGGTGGCGGCGGAGGAAGGCCTGCTCAGGGAAGGAGCGGTAGATCTGATGGGCCACGGCCATGTTCGCCAGCAGCATGAACTCCTCCACCAGCCTGCAGCATGAGAAAAACAACCCCAGGCCCCAGTTAGACAGGGGAGGCCCCTGGGAAGCCAAGCCAGTCCACAGTGATGGGAACTAATATGGCACGGGGGGACAGGGGAGCAGCTTGCAGTTGCTGTCATAAGCACAGATTAGCTGTGAGACTGCAGCAAATCCCCCCCAAATTCCCACTTTCTAGCAGAGGTTTCCCCAAGGACTCAGAGTAAGCTGTCCTGGCGCAGACAAGCAGAAGTCAGTGATAAATTGACAGCTTAAATTAGGATAAAATAATCTCCCTTTAGGTCATTTTATCTCCTGAAACGCTTGACAAGCAAAACAAACGCCATGTGAAAGATAGCACGGAAAACAAACACACATCTCTGTCTTCCTGGGCCAGAGAAAACAGCGTCTCGCTCGCTCCCCCATCCCGAGCTCCACATGTGTGGTCAGGCCCAGCCACCGAGCCCTGCCCCACGCCAGGCTCCCACCCACAGCACACCACAGCACTGTCCCCGGGCAGAACAAGCCACCAGCGCTGCTCCAGCAGGGCTGCCTTTGGCATCTAGGAGATGCAGGGACTCCACAGGCTCCTCCATACAAGCTGCAGACTGCTGGGGTACTCCAGGCTGGGGTGAGCCCCTCACTTTCCATCTCTGAATGTAAATGCATGGCATGGAAACCTCTGGGGCTACATAGTGCTAAGGAAAGCAATCCCAGCACTAGGGATCATCTTTGGTGCGTGTATGGGTTGTGCTACCAGCAGTAGGGCTGTGCCACAGGGGACTTGTTTAACTGGGCTTGATAAGCAAGAGATGTGCTTAACCAGGCTTCCTGCTATTTCCTGCATGTATTCCCAGGGCTCCTAACTGGTGCTAATTGCCAAAAAAAGATAATAGATTTACAGAGTAACCTCATCCTCCCGGCAATGCCTGAGTGAGCTGTCGCTGATTATGCCAGCTCAGCCTCATCGCTCCTGCAGGCAAAGCAGTGATTTTGCAAGGTTGGCTGGGGGAGCCAGGGCTGGAGCTGGCATTCCTGCAGCTCCTGGCCCTGGCCACTGCTGGGGAGACTGGCCAGGTGAGATGTGCAGGGTGCTGCACTCCTGGGGTACTCCTACAGCAGCAATACATTCCCAGCCTAGGAGTACTTGCCAAGAACTTGAAAGAGAAAAGAAATAAAGACAAGCCCAGAGGAGGAATAAGCACCTGACAGTGATAATCAGCAGTAGAAATATTAGTCTTTAATAGGAAGGAGCTCCCTTATTAAGAGCCCTGTGGATTCTCACAGAGGGTTCTGTGCCAGAGGCCAACACTTCAGGCCCCACAGGGAGGGCAGGAGGGACATCCTGGCCCAGGGGCAGTGTGGGCGGGATGGGAGCAGCACAGCCTAAATGGGAATGGGCTGCCCGCTGTGTCCCCTGGAACACCTGCCCATGGGGACATGCTACCAGAGGCCAAGGGCTGGGTCGGGGGTGGGTAATGCCCTGTGACCCGAGCAGGATCAGGACACACTCCTCAGGGGCCACTTCCAAGAGGGCTGAGCCAGGCTCTTGCTATTCCTGCGATGCAGCTGAACCAGCAGATGGCAACCTCGGTCCCTCTATGGCCAGCGGCTCCAGGGGGTGCAGGACAGTGTGGCCCAGGGTGTGGGACAGCATGGCCCGGGGGCACTGGGCACCCTGGCCGTGGGACAGCCAGTGGCAGCCAGAGGGTTACGGCATGGCCATGCCCATCTCCTGAGAGTGGGTGACACAACAGTGTCACACCAGCAGCACGTGGGGGAATGGTGGCCTGAGGACAGGTGTGAGGCTGTGCCAGCCCACACTCACACCTGCCCGAGCCAGGTCACAGCGAGGCACGGGAAACAGGACAGACTGCAAAGGGCAGTGCCTCTCCTTCCCATGGGCTTTGGTGCAAGGAGAGAGGGAGACATTTCCAGCATTAGCCTCAGCTACACAGATGCACGCTCGGGCAAACGTTGGCCATGGAGTCCCTGCATCTCCCTCAAACTGTGGCCTCTGTGGAAGGAAATGCAAACCCATTTTTAAGGACAAAGCAATAAATACCTGTGAACAAAATCTCTTTGTCACAGGCAACACGTGCTCATTGCGTGTCCCAGAGACGAACACTGTAAGCAAACGCTGCAGCAGACCCTGCCATTCCTGTTCCTGCTGAGCACCGAAGTGTGAAGCCTTCATCTCTTATCTACAGTGACACTTTTGGCTGGATGCAATTTCCACCTGATTATTAAGTTCTGCATTTCGTTTTACCATTCTGGGGCTTGGGCTTTTACAATTTCCTGGAGACATCCTCATTCTGATGTTGTAGGTACTGAATAGAAGCTCATACCTGAGCACCCTCCTGCCAGGGATGCTTTTATTCTTGATGTAAAACTAACAGCACATACTACCCACTTTGCTCTGCAAAATCCCATCCTGGGAAAACACCCAGGAGCTTTGCACCCATGACAAGGTGTGCAGGATGTGACCATGGCTATTCAGAATTGAAAAGCTACTCTTGCTCTCTCACCCAAAGGCAGAGGCAGGCTCTGGGTGACACATCTGCAGTTTGGGTTTTCAAGGGGCAGGTAACATGGATAAGATTGGACACTGTCCTGTATCTGGGGGAAAAAGAAGTCCCAGGGTCTGATGGGTTGGTTTGTGTGTCAGCTCAGGTTAATGAACCAGAGTGCCCGGGAAGGCTGCAATGCCCTGTGGGCTGATGCCAAAACTCCCTGCAGGGACAGAGGGTCCTTCCCAGCTCTGGATCACTGGTGGGTCATAGAGGTGCTCCCCAAATGCAACCCGCTGCAGCAGTCCTGCAAGCTTGAAAGGGAAGAAGAGTGCGGGGCTGC
This sequence comes from Gymnorhina tibicen, assembly GCA_013399875.1. Lineage (NCBI taxonomy): Eukaryota > Metazoa > Chordata > Aves > Passeriformes > Artamidae > Gymnorhina > Gymnorhina tibicen. The sequence continues at coordinate 641,015 of VXAZ01009221.1, read as the reverse complement.
TCCATAACTCCTAGTCAGATTTGTTTTAAACATCAGGAGTTCAGGGAGAGGAAAGCAGCTTCCAGAAGGCACAAGTCACAGCTGGGGTAATCCAGAGCATGTGAGAGCTTGTCAGGGTCAGAGGGAACAGGCTGGGGACAGTGAAGGAGCGGGCACCTGTGCCTGGAGTTAAGCCACATCACCTCTTCCAGCAGAGCAATGGGGTCTGGGGCTCAGGACACAAGGAGGGAGACAAGATCTGCAAGAAATAGCTTAATGTGGTGACCTCACTGCACCTGAAAGGAAAACCTTATTCCCAAGAGGAGCTCATGCTGAGACTGCATGGGATGTTGGTGACTCAAGAGCAGAGCCAGGGCTAGGACTGCTCATGAAGCTGGCAAGGCTTCAGGTGCTGAAGAGCTGGAGGGCACAGGAAAGCTGCTTCCTTCCTGCTCTCCCCACGTGGCCTTTCAGTTGCACTTTTAGCTCATGTTCTCACCAGGGCTTCAACTCAGCAAGCACTACATTGTGGCTTGGAGAAAAGCAATGGATGCTGGGGCTGGTGGGAGCAGAGGATGGCTGGCAGAGCATGGACCCAGCCCAGTGCCTGGTGCTGATGTTGCTGGGAGCTGTGCTGAAGCCCTGCTAAGTTGTCAGCAGGTCAAACAACAAGAGGTTTTGGGGTTTCTGTGGGTTTTTTTCTTAAAACAGCCTAGCTTGGAGTCTGGCTCAGTGCAGCTGGCAGACAGGAGTACAAAGAAAAATATTTCATGGCTAAAAAAACGGAGACAGAAAGACTGGTCCATCTGAACGCGCGCTGAATGAATCCCATGTGAAATGCATTCTAACGGCATCGCTACAGTTTCCTCTGGATTAGCTGAGCTATCCTTGGCTCCTGGCTCCATAAAATCCCATAAACAATCTGATCTGAACTTTTGCCCTTTCTGTGCTGACTTGAGATTTCTTCTGCTGTCCCACAGACAGGGCTAGGGGTCAGCAGGTGGCTGTCCCTCCTGTAGGTGCCAGCAGATCGCAGCTGTCGTGCTAACCACGCTGCAGGAAGGAGCATTTCCAAACCTGTTCCATGCATCATCTAACATGTGCAAATGTGAGGGGAAGGAGAGGGAGTGATGGGATGGCTTTTGAGCTCTGTAACATGTACATCTCGTGTCAATTCTTTCAATACCCAGATTTTGCTTATGAGTTATGTGGACGAAACTCATCCTCAGCCTGCCTTATGCAAGAGGTCAGCTGGAATGTATGGCTTACACTCACCTCTGAGTTTCAAATGTGACCAAGGCATGCTAGTGCCTAAATCTCACCAACTTCTGGGGAGATTTCAAGCTCCTGAGATGCTCTTAAATGCAAGTCTTGGTGCTTTTCAAAGTATCTTTCATAGTCACAGCTTCTGTAGGCAGTCACCTATGAGACCACCCAGCTGAAGTGGACTGATGACATCTCGATTACAGCCCCAAACGCAAGCTACTGGGCTGTAACTCCTCTCAGACAGCTCCTTCCAGTGCCAAACATCTATGGGATGTGGGAAGAGCAGCTACACATTCAGACCCTTGACCTGCTTTAGTATCAGCATTACTATTTGCTCCATTAAAGGTTAGGTAGACCCTTCCCAATCCCTGGATAGCAACGCTGAAAAACTACTGACGCCCTCAGCAAGTTGGTTGGTTGATGGCAAATAAAAAAATGGTTTCTCATGGCAAATCTCTGCAAAGAAAGGCAGGGTAAGTAAAATGCCTGTTTGGCTGTTTGTCTCCATGGCAATTCAGCTAGGCTGCACAGCAGCCATCGAAGTGCCCACTCTCCCTGATTAACTTGACAAATGACATTAGCTAAGCAGGGTTCGCTGAAAGGGAGAGACAAGGAGTATTTTGTGTGCAAGCCAGTAAGTGCAGGAAGGAGGCAGGCAGCTTCCTTAAAGAAAAAGGACACTAAAACACCTGCTGTTCCACCCTCAGAACCAGGGGCTTCAGAGCAAACGGCACTGAGGTGGGGCTGGACAGATGAGCACAGCTCTTCCCCCATGCCACCTTCTTCACCTCCATTCTCTCCAACAAGATGTAACTGATGGGTACATCCAGGTGTTGGAAGAGTTGTCACAGCTGAGGTGTGAGAGAGAAACCCAAAACACCACCCTGCTCTTCCATGGCAGAGTTCTTTGCTCTTGACAGGCTGGAGAAGTTGGTCTTTTTTTCATGTGTAGCTCATTGTGGAAACCTGCTCCCAAAGGGACAGAGCTGAACTGTTCTGAGCTGCAGTCTGAGCCCTGCTTCCAACAGTGGTCCCTCTGGCTGAGTGAGCTGCCACCAAATAAATCCCCAGCATCTTTCCAGCAGCTCAGACTAGAGACAAATGTGACTAACCTCTTCTACAAGGGTTACCAAACTTCTTTCTCCTAACCCCTTACAATATCTCATCTGCTCATCTCCATCTTGACTCTCCCTCATAGCACTTACTCCCTCCTACAAAAGGAACAAGACTTCTGCTGTTTGAATTTCTTCCCCATCTATGGATGGATTTACCATCCCAGCTCAGCATGCGTTTGTGCTTCAACCTGCAGTCAAAGGTCTCTGGTTTCTCAACCCCTATCTATGTGCCTGCCTCAGGTGTGTCCAGCTCCATGCTGGGTCCAAGCACAGTTCGGACAGTACAGCTTTGAAAGCGTCACACGTGAACCAAACAGTGCCACGAGAGGCTGGTGCTGAGAAAGGCAGCCCTGATGTGTCTGTGTGTGTCTGAGAGGGCTCTAAAGACACTGATGGATTTATGTCCTCTTGCTAAGGGCAGTACACTGCTGAGAGCCCTCGCTCTCTGCTGGCTTGGAGGGGATTGCTACAGCACAATCTCATAGCAAACAGGAGATCTACAGCCACCTCCTGTGAATGGGACTCTAAATCCTGCTGCATTCACCCACAAAGTCACCTTCCACAAAAGGCTGAAAATAGTCCTGTTCACATCCTACAGGAGCAGCACCAGCTGAAGGAAAACAGTAAAGAAACAGCACTACGGCTCAACCAACAAACCCTCTCCAAGGTGTTAAGTCCAAAGACGCTGGATGTGGTATGACTTTTTCTTCTTTTCTTTAAATCGTGTTCATTTATTTTTGATTACAGCTCTTCCATGAAGCAGGGGAACTTGAGAGGTTTCTATAAAAGCTCTTCTAAAACCAACATTAGCTAATCCCACATCTCCTGAGAGCGCAGCCAATGACAGAATCATGCTCTTTGGTGAGTAGCTGGGCTGGCACTTGAAATGGCTCTTTTCCAAGCAAATTTACGCAAGAACAGTGTGCTGTTTTCTTGGTGACACTCTGCCTATCCGACAAGCAGGAGCATCTTCATCCATCCACTCTGGAACAACACTGCTGCCTGAAGAGCCATGAAAATCAAATCCCCTATCATCCAAAAAAATTGGATTGCAGTGTTACATATGAGCCTTGCAATGTTGGTGTGGAGCTCCTGTTGCCAATGACAGTTGCCAAAAGACCAAAAGACCTACTTTTTTTTTGAAAGAAAAAGTAGTAAAAGGCAAGAATGCTGGCGGTTCCTGGCTTGATGAAAGTCATTTGTGCTCCTCTCACAGCTAGCAGTAGCCTTGCACAAAGTATAGCTGAATAAAGGAATTACTCCACTTTCTGAGATTCCTCAATTAGCTCTTGGTTAAAACTGCTAACATTGAAACTTGATGAGAATAGCAGCTCTGAGGCAGTTTTAGATTCATTTCTTACTAAGCTAGAATGGCTTTTGCCTATAATGAACTCCCTTTCCGGGGTATAAAGAATGCCCTTTATATTAGCTATGGTGCCTTCCCAGTAATAGATGCCTACAACACAAATGCATGGGAGGGTTCTCTGAATACAAATGTCACTTACAGACCACTCACACCTTGAGGCTGGAATTGCCACAAGACTGCTCTCTTTGCTTTATCCAAATTATCTGTGGTACAGTGGAAAACTGTTTTAAGCTCTCAATACTGACGCTGGGCTCCTGAAGGCATTTGGCATGATTAGGAATTAATTGCTCAAAGCCTGATGTACTGGTTTGCACACAGGGATTTAGACCACTAGAAAAACCTCAGCCATTTGCCTGAGTTCCTTTGAAATTATCAACGCCACTTTGCAGCCCCGTTAAATGAAATTGCTGACTACATCTTGTACCACAACGTCAGGCCAGACGTCGCAGCGCTGGACGGCACAAGCAGCCACAGAGCCTTTGGCATCTCTTGGCTCTCAGCTGTGTGGGTGGAAAATGCACCCTGCCTGGCCTGGAGCTCCTCACTCTCATCTGTGGTTCATATGGAAAGGATAAAGTCAACACCTGCCCGTCCTACCATCCTCCATCCTGTCTTGATTCAAATGGCATCACTGGACTGAAGCATTGGTGTTGCAGAGGACACAGTCACTGCGGGCTGCGCCTCTTCATTAAAGGTTAATATGACTGCAGTCTGCTCCTTTTCATGCAAATTGGTGACAACCTTCAGACTCCTGGCACAGTGCTGAAGTGCCCCTCTGTGCCAAAACAGAGTCTTCAGCTGCTCTGGGCCAGGGATGAAAGCTTAGACCTGCACCCATGTGCTGGGCCACACAGGATGTGGAGGCACAACTTCAACAGGGTTCCTCAGTCTGAGCTCTGGTGTTCTTCAAAATTTTCTCAAGACTACCACATTTTTGAGCCCAGGGCAGAGAACTTTACCCTCAGCATCACATACAGAGGGAGATCTCCATCCAGGAATGGCCTTCCTATCTCAAGAAATCCTTTTTTTAATGGGCCCCAAAGAAGCCCATGGAGTGCTGCTCGCTCAGTGGGGGCACACAGCCTCATATACATCCCCTTCTAGGAATGCCTCCAGTCCCCAGGCACTGCCACAGCAACCTTCCACTCGTGCTGGGTGTCAGCACCAAAGTGACAGCAATGTTAAAAAACCCCCCTGAACGCACAACTCCTTCACCTTTGTGGGGAAGACAACGGGAAAGGGTTTGCAATCCTTGAATCTCCAGGACCTGTGCAGTTGGGAATCCCAGCCCTGCTTCCCACAGATCCATGTCAGATCCAGTTTGTCTTTCCAGGGAGCCACCAGATCACCAAGATCTCGTCACTCAGAGGCAGCTATGATGGCGAGGGCCCTGCTCCTACTCTGCAGAGCCACAGGGAAGGGATACGGATGGATCACTAATGCACAATGTTGTGCTCAACTAACAGGTCTCACAAGAGCAAAGACCACCTGGGCTGACAAGCCTTACATTTGGGAATGCGTTAGGATACTCCCAAGCAAGGGTGCTGCCCAACCACCTCGGGCCAGAGCAGGGATCTGAGACCTGAGTTTTCTCCAGCCCATGGGAATTCCTGGTGGGTGAATGAGCTCAGAGCCAGGCTGGGGCTGGGATGAGGCAGAGGAGAGGGGAGATACCTCACAGCCAGCACTCACAGGCAGCACCCACAGCCAGACTGGCAGTTCACATTCCTGAGACGTGCAGTCTGATACGCCACTGGCTCCGAAATCACAGCTTATGACAAGACACATAATATTAATGTCATCCAGAGTCTGGCTAAGAGGAGAATGGAAAGAATTCCTGAATGAATGCAGACAGCCCCTCTGCTGACGGCAAAGTCTCCAGCCCCACACAGCCAGCATTAGGCCAGCACCGCCTGTTATCAGACTGCCTTTCCCACTGGAAGGAGGAAGCAGGAATGAAAGGCACTTTTCCTTACCATTAAAAGTTTATGTAAGGGATTTATGGGTCAGAAAAATTAGCAAACACATTGCTGAGTGCTCCATACAGCAGCGTGTGTTACGTGGCTGCTGACCAGAAATGCCAAGACCCATTAGGTGGAAGCAAAGGGCAGCACGATGGAAAGTTAAAGATGCTTTTTGCCGATTTAATTAATTAGCTAGGTCTTTTCTCTATCCCCTGCAGCCTTCATTAATGTAATGTTGAAGTGAAGAAATATTAACAATTCAGACAACACATTAATATTAACAGAACACCTGCAAAATGCAAATGTAAGTCCATTAGGTAAACATGATCTTAAGGCATTGAGGCAGAAATAATATTCTGACATTTCCTAGCACAAGTATCCTGCAGAGAAATTGTCCATCACTTATGCCCCATTATAAGCCATGGCCCCTAGTACATGGGGGGCTCCTCATCTGATACTAGTCCCTGAAAGGATGAGAAAAACTTACATTTGCATTAAGGTATTTGCCCGTCCCATATGGAAAGTGTCTTACTAAAGCCATGTCATGAACCAGAAAGATCAAAAGGGATTTTTAAAAGGATTTTATCTCTGTGCCAGCAAGGGATGGAGATAAAACCTGAACCTGATAACTTGTAAATATTAACCTACACTTGGGAATGCTCCAGAACATCAGCTTTCTATTATGGTGGTTTCATCTGAGACAAGTTTTCATTTAGGGAGAAACAAACAGTTAATTACCCGGAGAACTGATAGTGCTGCAGGGAGTCACAGATTGCTAGAACCAGCCTTCCTGTTCCACATTCCCCATCAGCTAATGTTCTCCCAGACATTCCTGCTGAGGAGACATTCACACCCTGTGTGTGTTACACCCTTCAGCCTTTGGATTTGCTTTTTCCCAGTTTACTTGGCATTAAAGAGTTGATTACTTCTAAAGCAGGAGACAATCTGATGGACAAGGGGGGAATAAAGAATACAGGATGAACATTCCAGACTAGAAGCATACTCTGAGATGGTCAATGACTGGGAGAGCATACATCTACCAACCAGGATGTGACCCAGGGACAAACAAGCAGGAGTCTGCAGAAACTCATGAAGAGATGAACAACAAAAAATAACAAAAAAAAGTTTAAAATGCCAAAAACAAGGAAAGTAATCTACATAATCTGGCAGCCAAAGGCAGCGATGGCATGACAACTCAACATACAACCCTGATGTTCATGAAGTGGAAGTCAGGCAGTGACTTGCTAAGTAATGCCCTCTTTTTCTGCAAGTCTCTGGTCCAAGAAATGCAGGATAACTTCAAAGTTGGATTAGGTTGGCCTTTTCCAGTTGAGTTCTAGCAATCTCCAAGTTCAACTTTCTCACAGCCTCTCTGGGTGCCTGTTCCAGTTCTTAACCATGCTCACAAGTGTTGTTTGGGCTCATAGGAAGAGACCTCCAGGAGAAGCAATCACCCAGACTGGCCAGTCTTCAGCAAGGGCCTTGCCAGAGGAGGACTGCTCAGAAACTGGCTGCAGATCAAGGGAATCAGAACAATCACTGGGACCACTGGTTCTGAGAAGATCCGTGTCAGAAAAACACACTTAACTTATCAAGTTCCCAAGGTCCCCAGACAACACCCAAAGGCAACTGCTCCCTGGCCATGGGATGCTCTGCTGGGGGTGCTGCTTTCCAGGCAGGGCCATGGATCAGGGCTCACAGCACTGCCCAGCACTGCTCTGGTTCAGCCTCAGATTTGCAGTTGTAGCACTGAGTGTGGGCAGGTTAAGGGGAACAGTTGTATCAATACAGAGCCAGGGATCCAGCTGGCTCTGGCTGTATTATTCTTGGTCTGAAATGATTGCAAAGCACAACACATGAACCTTCTGGTTACCAGGACTTTCAAAGACATGGAAACCTGATGGGGAGGGGAGCAAGGTACGGGGGACATCGACAGCAAATCGGGGTTAAAACAACCAATAAAAGTTGACAGGGACATGAAAGGGAAATGGGCAACACAGAATTTGGGGGTGATGTTTTCTAAATACGCTCCTGAAATACTCTGGATAATTCCTGCTTTCAAGCAGCCTCTTGGCAGATTAAAATGTCCCAGAAGGTTTTATATCCAGCTCCTACGATCTTAAACTAAATATTAGGTGAGAAAAACATGCTTCTAAGGAAAAGTCAAACATAGCCCTGAGTGAAAAACAATGATCAGGAGAATGAATGTATTGGGTTTGTTGAATATACAACCAACATCAGTTTTCTTGCCCAAAAAATAAAGCCAAGGGAATAAAATGCAGAGATGAGCAGAATGGAAAAGCTGCAGGAAATTTAGGCAGTCTACCCCCACCCCACGTATTTCCCCAGGCAGGACTCTTACCCTGCCTGGCCTCAGCCAGCAGGCTTGGAGCTTTGCCTTGAATTCCTAAGAGAGCCTTACTCCCTCTGCAGCAGGACAGGCTCAAGGTACAGTGGGTCTTTTCCAACTGTAACTTCTCTCCCTTGACGTTTATGTGCATCGATTCAAAAGCTGTTGGATTTACTGATGCAGGGGCTGTGAAGAGTCTGGTTTGGTCTAAGGACAGCCTGAGGTTAAAGGCAGCAATGTAATTTCACCACCCCGTCCATTACAAGAAAATGTTCAGATCTGGATTTATAGTCACGTTCCAGCGAGCCCACACATCACGGCAGGCTGAAATTAGCATCATTTACGCAATGGGATTGAGGAAAAACGGATAAACATCCCACTGGAGCTGGACACCCCACGGAGAAAGCCGAGCGGTGTGGGAGTGGGTCCTGAACGGCACCTTGGAGGGTGTGTGGCTATGGGTGACAGAGAGCTGCTTGTCTCCACATGGTGCTATTCCAGCCAGATGGCAGATGATAGGTGAGGCAGTTTCAATGAGACTATAACAGGTGAGGTTGAGTGGTATGGGACCTATCACTGTAAGGAGGGAGAATCGTATCCTTCAAGTCCAGAGATGGATATGATGACTCTCCAGAGCTGCATTAGTAACAAAGGACTTTGTTTCATATCCTGGTTCCTCTACTGAGATTGTATAGAAGTGAGAACAAGCTCTCTTGACACCAAGGTCTGCAAAATCTCATATGCTGATGGGTGAATTTAGCAAGTATCTCCATCCCTGATTGTCACAGTCAGAACCTGGTTACTCCAGTTAGTTCCTCCACTGGCTTTTATGGATCCCTCAGCTGCACCTAAGAACAGAGAAACCAAAGCTAAGTCTGTGACGATATCCTGAAACTGCTCCTTTGGGCCAGGCTTTTACGAGATGAAGGGAGCTTGGTTAAAATTAAGACCAAGGTGTGATGAAGAAGAACTCTTGCAGTGTTACCTTCCAACTCTTCCAGAGTTCAGCAGCACAGATCAACCTCCTGAAAAAATCTACCATCACCAGAAAGCAGACACACAGATCTGTCAGCACATTTGTGCTGCTGAAACTGATGGACCTCAGCACTGGATCATGGTAAGATTTGCAACACTGTCATCTTGCAAAGCCTTGGCACTGCCTTTTAATCCTTGGAAAAGGAGCACTTCAGGCATCAGTTCTTGACTTTGCATTTGAATGCTGCAAAGCCAAAACAACAACTGTCTCTTGGAGCACGGTGCATATCCTAAGATGCCCTGGAGCTTTCTTGTCCTACAGACATTGAGTAGTAATCTCCAAACGACAAAACAGAAATAAAACCATATATCCTCATGCTTTGGTGTGCCTCCAATCCAAGCCTGACAGATACCTGGCTCTGGGTGCTGCGTCTCTCAGACTGCTTAACCCTTGAATAAACAGGGGATATGTACATTTAGAAGAAGCCTGGTTTTATCCCTTTCCCCTTTCAAATCTAGTTTAAAGCTCTTTCAATGAGCCCTACTAACTCTTGGGCAAAAGTCCTTTTTCCCCTTTGAGACAGGTGTTCCCTGTCTGTCACCAGCAGGTGTGGTGTTGTGTAAAGCAACCTATAAACAAGAAACCCCCAAATTCTTCAGTGACCCCAGGCCTGGAGCCAGGTATTGACCTGCTGGTTCTTCCTGTTTCTTCCCTCATAATTTCCTGTAACTCGAAGAATAGGGAGGACATTGCCTGTTCTCCTGATCCCTTAGTCAGTCATCCCAAAGCCTTGAAGTATCTCTTGAATGTTCTTAGACTTCTTGTTGCAGCATCATTGCTGCCTACCTGAAAAATCAGTAATGGATAACATCTGAGGGCCATACCAGGGTGGGAAGTTTTCACTTTTTTAACCTGGCCCCAGGGAGGCAGCAGACTTCCCTAAGGAGTGAGTCCAATCTATGTACTGGGCCTTCAGCTCTTTACCACGGGTTACTCAGTAACATCCAAGTAAAAGCTTTGAGAGCTTCCTCCAGCTGATCAACCTGTTAAATCTGGACAGCTGAGAAGGACAGTGAAGCTCCATCAGATGCCCTTCACTGACCAGTTTCTGCAGGGGACAAACCCACTTAGAACCACCACCTCCAGCAGCAACGTGACTGTGCCAAGAGGTGTTAAGAGAAAGGGGATACAAAATAATTGAAATAGACAATCCAAGTACCTGGAAAAGGGCAGGGATTACAAGAATCTGGTAACCCACCACAGGGGATACAACAGCTTCTGTTACTGCCCACATTTCATGGGCTCACTTACTGCAGTCTGGACATGACAGACACCAGCAGCTTCTGTGAGTGCTTGTGGGAGCGTGTCCCTCCACAGCAAGAGAGGCACCAACCCCATTTCAGCCTGGGCTTGCTCCATATCACGCCAAGACAGGTCTCACACAGAAAGGAAACAGTTTGGGAGTGATGCATGGATGGGCTGAACGTCAAAGCATGGGAAATACAGCTTAGGGTACGTGCAATCCAGGCACATTATTATACCCTCTTTGAAACTCACTCTCCCATTGTTATTTAACATCCTGCAGGTTTCAGCCAGAGACTCCCATCCGCGCCCCAAACTGGCCTGGGTACGGCTTGGGAAGAAGAAAAGGAGCTTGAAATGAACTGTGGAAAGATTTAAGTGCTCTAACTGCTGCCTTCCAATACAATTTTCCACTTGGGGCAGGGGAAGGGAAGGAGGAAAGCCTGACAGTAGTTTAGAGCCACTCACAATTGTGACGGGTTCTTCTTTTCCATTTCCAACCAGCTCACAGGCAGAAGAAGCACTTTAACTTCCATTAATTATCACAGCCTTGTTCCAGCCCAGGGTTTCAGAGCAGCAGTGGCAAACTCTTAGGACCTCTTAGGAGCAGGTCCTGCCTCAAATTGTGCTAAACTGCTCAGTGCAGTAAAACTCTGTAATTCATGGAACCAAGAGCTACTGCAACTCTTCCTAGAGTACCTCAGTTTGCAGCTAAGGGCATCTCCTGTAGGCAGCACCAGTTCTGTCAGAGAAGAGGATCACACAAACAATATCTTGCACTCCAGACTCTGAGAACAGGTTGACAGCCATTTCACAGATGTATCTCTTGCACACCCAAGCTGTATATACAGGAAAAAGGAGATTAACAGGGGAGTACATCACTTCTGTCTCCTCCCTGGCTACCAGAGACTCCTGTTGTAACTCTACCACCGCGTGAAGTTTACTGCGTTTATCAGTACTGATCACTGGATGTGCAGCTTCAAAGTGTGCACGTGGTGTTTAGGGAGATGCAGACAGCTCAAACACACAGCCCTCACACAACTGGGGCAAAACTATTATGAAATATTGCTATGTGATTTCTCCCACTTTTTGGCTTCATTACAAACTATCAATGAATATTAAAAAGCTGTAACTGAGATGTGCCTGTGCAGAGACTAAGATGCCCTAGCTCAGCATTTCAGCCCATGCTGCCCCATGTCCCTTCCTGCTCCTCTGCCAACAGGGCTGATCCACCCTCAGCTGGTCTCCCCTGCTGAGACCCAGACCCAGTCCCTGCTTCCACCCACTCACAGCATCCAGCTGCAGGTACCATGCCTTCATGTTCACTGATGACAAGATGTGTCATTCTCCCTTCCCCAGTTGATACCAGACCTTTCCAGAGTTGCCCCCTCTGACACTCATGGCTTGCAAACCACTCACAGGTATTTCTGGCACTGGGTAATGAAAGAAGGGAGATGCTACTGCTGCTTGATGTAGCCAGTCCTGCTTCCCAGGGACCCCACAGTCACCTCAGCAGATGCTGGTGAGCTGTCTTGGGATTCAGGTGCTTCGTGGCTCTGAGTGGAAAAGGAGCCCAGCCACAAGCATTGTTTCCCTGCCTGCACCGCCTGGAACAGCTGATGGCTCCAGTTGTGGCAAATTTACCAGTCTGGAGCAGGTGAGCAAGGCAGTGAGCCTGTGTCTGCACGGACACATCCAACAGGAGGAAGGAGGACTGACTGAATTCAAATTGAGAGTGATTGGGACATACTGTGCAGGGATGCTGAGGTTCACACAGCAGCTCCCCATTCAGCTCTGAGTCACACAGGAACCAGCCTGGGGAGCAATTACTGGTGTACAAATGGTCTTGAGCTACAACAAAAGAATGGCAAGGAGTTTCTCATCAAAACCCCTTGAAATCTTTATCTTGCCCACTTAGGCTTGGGAGGGTACTTCCTTCTTAGACAAGTGAAGCCTCAGCAGAGCATCTGGTAGTGTCCAGTGTCCAGTGTCATGTGTCCAGTGACATGAATCAGGGCTGAGCAGCAGCCACTGCAGCACAGCAGCAATGACAGCCGTGACAATATCACCCCATTCCCATGCCAGCACTTGGGACTGCAGGAACTACACTCCATTAGGAACAAGCTGTTCCCCTAATTCAGTCCTCCTGACTCTTCTGTTAAAAGATTTTCCTGAAGCTGTGTAGGGCTTTGACTAGCCAAATGCACTTTGACATCTGACTTCAGCCCTCTAGCTGCCAGTGCATCATCCCCTGCAAGCCCAGCCTGGGCTACTGAGAGCCACAAGGAAAGAGGAAATCCCTGAACCACAGCCTGCTCCCAAATCAGGTCTGCAGCACTAACGAGCTCCCCACGCTTCAATCCTCCTCCCTGCATCCTCACACACAGATGAGCTTTTTATTCTAGAAACCCCATACACTACTCTAGGACTGAAAGGGAATTACATTACAGCAAGCACACGCCCAGTTGTTCATTTTGTATGTGCTGACAGTCTCGTTTTGACTCTACTTTCTACATTTAAGGTGTTAATGGGAACCCTGATGCATTTCAGAGGGAATGTGCACAGATAGAAGACAGATGCATGAGTCTAAAACCTGGCTCCCAGATTTCATATCAAGTGCTGGATTTGTTTATATCCATATGATACAATCTCCATAAAAGCAATCAACCACCACCAAAAGGAGATGTTTCAATATCTGCACAGCCTTCTCACACTAGGCATTACGTTTGCTTTTATGATGCAGAATAATATAATGGATTTCTTCCGCAAGTTCCCAAATGTTGTTATTAAGTGTTGCTTCTCTAATAAAATATGCTGCAATATACAGCAGTACATGATGTGGCATTTACACAAGTCTTTTCTCCATATAGGACTTGCTGGCTTTTAAACAAATCTGTCTCTTCTATACACTACAGAAGCACAAGATGAGTAATTATGTTCTCTGCTTAATAATGTTTTTGCACTGGCCAATTTAACAGCTAATCTCCACAAACCTCTGAGATAGTCCCCCAGCAGCTACATTTGCATGTTGTAATCAAGTCTTGCTATTAAATCATACTTTGCAACAATAGCTGAGCTGTCAACGACAAGCAGCGGCACTCGGCTCTTGCACTGGCACCATGCAGGCAAAAGCCCTGGACAAACACGCACAAAGCCTCACTGCTCTGCCAGCTAGGAGAGCATCCCTTTGCACTTTTGGGAGCTTGGAAATGGCTACACCCACGACAGATCTCAGGACAAGCATCCTTTGTCTCACTCTGCTCTCTGGTCAGTCAGCTTGCAAGCTGTTTTCTCCAGGCCTGCCTGCTGCTCTCTGCAGTGATGCAAAGCCAGACTGGTTTGGCTGTGGTGCTCTGTCATACTTCTCTGACTGCTTTTTACGGTGTCCTTAAAAACGGAGCACACTGGGTGCAACAGAGAGATCCCTTTGTGGCAAAGGTCCTGCCTTGGCTGCGTGGGCAGAACAGCTTGTGGAGCCATGCTGTGATCAGAGCACTGCAGCCTTCAGGGTTAACCACGCTCCTTGAAAATGTCCTGCCTGATTTTCCAGTTTCTTTGCTGTCCTTGTTGATCACAGTGCAGCAAGAAGATGTAGCTGAGAGAGGGGGCAGACCAGCACCAACTCAGTTAAGTGTCCCTGTTAGTGTCATCACAGTTTGGCTGTGGAGCCCTGAACAGCTGGTGTGATACACAGCATTAAACAGATGTTTGATCTTCCTCCACTGGCTCCGACCAGGGACTGATCCCCTGCTCTGTACTTCCCATTTGCCCTCCCAAAACCTCATCCCCAAAGAGGCCCACATAAACTCCGGCTTAGCTCAGCACCATATTCCTGCCCCTGTACATTCGCTGAAGCAACGTGTCCCTTCTCCTCTGCTTTCCCACAACCTCGGTTTTCTCTCAGTGACTGTAAATATCTGAGCGACCCAATGCATCTGTCAAAGAACAGCACCAAGAGGCAATTTCTATGAATTCCGTGCAGCAAACATCACTGAACTGGTCCAGGCTGTTATTGGTGCCAAAAACTCTTGTTCTGAAACCGATTCTGACTCTCTGCAAAATGCTGCAAATGTGCAATGAATAGCAGAGTCCTTTTGAATCCTGCCTTTTGCAGTAGCCTTACCAGAGGCAGAGTTTCAACACAGCAATGTAGATCAGCCCCAGCCCGGCCACATCGATGATGTCTTTCTGTCCTAATGATTCTTCCTACACATTAGCACAACATTTATTTCTACCTTGCCCCGTGCTTCCCATTTATCCAGAAATCTGACAAGGTCTCCTTCCTTTTAACATGGAAACACAGGGAAAGGAGAATTTCTTGCTGGAATTAGCTCACTCTGTGAAAGTAGACAGATCAATCTAGATTCAATCTGTCTCACTAATTGTTGGAGGCTGGAATTGACCTGGGGCTGGCCCAGCTGGGAGTGAGCGTGTGAGCACGGGCAGCCTGCTCCCAGCTTCTCCTGCTTTATGCTGCAAACAAGTCACACCAGACTTCTTTGTGCACGGTGAACCCCGTCAGCTGCCCTGTTAGCTGGACACTTGTGCCCAGCCACATGTCACCAGGTGGTGCCTGTCTGTCAGCAAGATTGCAAATGAGCACTGAGCTTAAATAAAGCATGAAAACTCATTAATGATAAGATGACTTCTCCTCACCTCACTTTAGGTCCTATTTTACCACAAAGTCCTTCCCAGGAGTACTTCCAGAGGGGCTAAGCCAGTGTGGTCTTTCTTGACAGCCAGGACAACTGCATGTGTAGCTGATCACTAAATTGATTATGTTGAGATGAGCAGGGTTTGCATCAACTCTTAGTACATCAGACTGTTTAACCTGGACTGTCTCAGCAAAATGAGATTAAGCCAGAGATGCAAAATGTACAAGAGCTCTGCCAGGGCTGGTTTTCACCACGGGGATGGTGTGATGAGCGGTCGAGATGTCGGTCTCTGCTCATCTCAGTGGAGATGGAAAGAAATATCTACGGGCAGCCAAGAGGCAGGCAAGAGCTCTGCTGTAGAAGGCAGGAGTGAGCAGTGATCTGAGCAGTGAGAGATGGTCAGGAACAGTTAATCACTGCTGTGTTCAAGTATCAAAGTTACCGGAGGAGCTGGAGGGCAGAGAGCAAGGAAAGGAGGAGGGGAAGTGGGGGATCCCATGCTCAGCTCACCAGGCCTGTGCCCAGAGTAGTGTGGCCCAGCAGAAGCAGCAAAGCCAGACAAGACCTGAGCCAAGCCTGTACCAGCCAAATGCCATGTGCAGGTAATAGTGCCCACAGCAGCACAGCTTTGCAGTAACTGAGAGTTGAGGGGCAATGATAAAAGTTCACTCTTATCTATTCCCTTCTGTTTGATGATGGCAAAGTGCTTTACAAAAGCTAATAAAAAGTCCCTGAGGATTCTTGCTCTTTTTTGCTCTATGGATGGTGGCGGAGCAGAAACAGATTACACGACTTGCCAGAGACCATGCAAGGAACAGCCTCTGAGTTGGGAGCTGACCACGGAGCTCCTACCCTACGTGTGGTGAGCTGGTGAGGGGTTCAGTGGGATCATCAGAGAACAGGACATTCCCAGAGGCAGAAAAAGCTTGCAGAACATCTTGGCAAATAATGAGGCTGCTCATTTAAGAGTGCTGCATTTCAGATGAGACAGGTGAAGGACACAAAATTTAAGATGTTCAAAGCTGATCTGAGGAATTTCGAACCATCTTCCATTAAAATTAATGGAAACATTAATGCAAAGTACACTCAGATCCTCAAGCAGGTTCTTTCTCAGCAAGATCTTTCCATTAACTTGAAAGGAAGTTGTGCCCAAATCCTCTTACATCACTGGGAAAGTCTGAGACAGGCAAAGTCAGGTTACAAATCCATTAGGCTCCAGATTGACTAATGCACGGCCAATTGAAAGAGGTGAAAGTGCTAAGCTGTAATAGGAAGCCCACTCGGGGTGACCTTGAGTGAGGAGCTGAGAACACAAAACACGCGTGTGACTTGGAGTTCCTTTTTTTGATGGAGAAGTAAGGAGGTGTGGAGGGAGTGGAGTCCATTGCCAGACTGATTTAGCTGCTCTGAACTGTGGAAAAGAAACATTGAAAAAGCAGCAGGACCAAGAACAATGAACAGCAGTAGCTGGAAAAGTAGAACTGTGACCTTTGTTGTACAGGAGAGGGTAAGAAGAGATAGTTCTATCTCACCCCCTAATTTGTGAGGATGTCATTTCAGTAAGGTCCATGGAATGCCCAACTCAGCAGAGTACATGGAGAGAGAAGTGGTGTCTGTGCAAAGCTGGTCTTTTACATTAACACAGAGCAACGTGTCACGAATTTAATATTGGGAAGATTATTTCACCAGCTGATGCCCCGTGCCTGGAGGCCTTCAGGTAGCTACTACTCTGTTAAAAAAGACTTGTAGGGTCTAAAATACATTCCAGAAGTGCATTTGTCCTTGAAAGAGAAATCCCTGTTCTTCTCTTGGCACAATTTCCCAGTTAATCTCTCTTGCCTTTCAAATGCGTGCTTTATTTCTAATCCAAACACTTCAGCTTTCAGCCATCAGCTCTTTATGAGAGAGCAATCCCAACTGGCTGACAATCCAGCTGGTTACTCCAGCTCACGCTGCCCATGCCCTGGGGAACCAAGGTACTTAGTGCTGCACAGACCGTAGAGGTCCTGCCTGTGGCAAACTGAAACCCTCGCTCCCTCTGGGCAGACAGCGCAGATCCAACAGCAGGATGTCGAGCAGGAATGGCAGGTTTATCCCCAAGCAGAGCATTCCTCATCACAGCCAGCTCCGAGTACTCAGGGTTCCCGTCATCACCTTCAGTCTTACCCCACTGTCTGTCCCTGCAAGCAACTCTTCACCCTTAGTTTGTACCCAAAGCACCTCCTGGCAAAGCAAAAGAAGGCGGCACATCCTCTCACCCACTGTTCCAGCACTCCCTGCTTCTAACTTCCCAGGGTGGCCAGCAAAACCTGCTGCTGGCAGAGAAGTCACTCTGCACTATGCCTATACATTCAAGGACACGGAGACTAAGCCAAAACAAGGACTCCTTTTCTCTCTCTGTTAAGAAAAAGGTATGCCTAGAAATCCTGCTGGGAGAGGGATAGCTGGGGGGTCTGGTGATTTTTCTAGCCAGATTCCCAGCCCAGGAGAGGGCCTTCCTTGACACAAAATCAATTCAGCAGCTTGGGTTCATGATGAAATTGAGAGCTGCTTCTTGTGGAGGGACGATTATTCAGTCTTTCTCACGTCAGATCTGTCCTCTCCCATGGTTGTAAGGGCTAATCACAGACTCATCTAATTCAGGGCTGCTAAGAAACCCACATCCACAGGTTAGCAATTCTACTCCAGATATAGCTCACTGCCTTGGGCATTAGTCAGACACATACAGGCCAGGGAAATGGTGCTGAAATGCTGCTGAGGGCTTTCAAACATATTGTTAAACAAATGGATACATAAACAGATCTCCAGGATGACACATGGAGACAGCATCTCTGATTCAATTACAACTGCAGCTGATTTTCTCACCTACTTGACTGCCACCAAATACCCAGACACCTAACGCTGACAACAAGGAAGTTTTACAGCTCCTTCCCAAGCGAACACTGAAGCAAGTAAGATGACAAACCCCTTTGCTTCAGTCTAGGGAGAGAAGAAAGGGCCCGCACTCACTGGGATTTAAGAGCCCAGTCCTTCCTGCCTTTTGTGGGTGGGAGCACACACTGACTGCGCTGGAACCCTGCTCAGGATTTAAAGAGAGCTACTGGTCACTGTGGGATATTGTGTAAGTCACCAAAGAAAGTTTCAAACATTTGCTTGGAAGGGATAAGGTTATGTTCAAATCCCATCTGCCTGCTCAAGGAGAAGGTGGGTTTCCTTGATCACCTTTTCCATTTCCATCCCCCTCACTGCACTGACACTCCAAGGATTTGGCAGTTACCCTTTCTACAGCTCTGATGGACTGGAAACCTATTATTAAGCAGCAGGGTGGCAAGAGGAGGCAGGTCTGTGTCAAGAAAAGCAGCTACATAATACCTGGGCAGAGCCTTTTGCAAGAGTCCTTTTTCCCCACCTAGGAATGGCCATAGGGGCCCCTCTGGAAGGAAAGAACAACTCTCTGCTCCTCAAAGTCTCAAGTGACAAAGGCCATTTTGCAGCTTATGTCCCAACGGCCTTTGGAGGTGCAAGACAGAAAACCGAGCTCATGCCTTAGGCAGGAAGGATTACGTATCTTTTGAAGTTTTAAAGGTCAACCTCCAGACTTATTCTCCTGGACAATTTACCCTTCACTGAACCAATGCCAAAACCAGGAGGACTGGTTTATCTTCATGTACAGTGACAGAATAATTCACCAGCCTTGCCTGGCCAACTCCAACGCTTACCCTTTGGCAAGTGAAGGGCGCACCTGGCAGGTGAAGGGAGTACTTGGGTAAAGTTTATCAACAGTGAAACAAAAAACAAGACATGGTATCAAAAGAAAAACTGCAATGTGCTATCTTCTCTCTTTTTTTTTCCCTCTGGTAATTGCATTAATTTTATTTTGTTCTGAAATCTAAACAAAGCATTTCACAAGTTTCAGGTGAGTAAATGCTGCAAGAAAGCTTCTGTCCAAGCCTGTGATGTCAAGGGATGTGTACATGGATTTCCCCCATGAAATTCCAGTCTACCAGACAATACAAACAGGAGAAGATGCCACTTTCCTAGCCTAGAGACTTCCCTAGCCTTGCAGGTTGGAGTGGGGCAGAGCATGATCACTAACTGGGAAATCAGATGCCATCAGGGGAGCTCCTTCACACCAACACAAGCAGTGCTGCTCTGCTGGGATGTGTGCCATGAAACAACCATGTAATGAGGCAGGTCAGGCACCCAGGGACTGTGTGAGCTGTGCAGCAGCTCCTTGTGCAAACAACCCACTCTGCAAGCCTCAGTTTCTCAAAAGGAACAAAACACCTTACGGTAAACCTGCCAGCTCACTGCAGAACAACCAGGTCCATGCTAAAGTCCAACACATGAGCTGTACACCTAGGAAGTATCTCTGAAAACAAATCAGCAGCTGTGTCAGCTGCTTTACATATTTTCTTCCTAGCACTGCCAGTCAACAGCTCTTCTAGCAAAAAAGAATAAACTCCAAACAATTCTGCTTTGCTCTTTTGCAGAAAAACAAACCCTCCCAAACCTCCACCCAAACTCTGTTTACACCAAACCTGCTGCAGTCCTGAATGGGAGCAATAAATGGAGTGAGCTAATGTGTTAGTGACAAATAACCCGTTCAAACAATTCCAGCATAATTATAGGTTGGCTCTCTTGATGTAACATTGGGTACATCACTGCAGATATTACATTTGCCTTATGAAAAGATTGCACAGAGGAGCTCGGTTGGTAACCCAAACAGCATTATGTATCATGAGCCTGTCAGCATCAGGAGTGCATGCACCCTGGCATTTGAAGTCCTGGTGTTTTAAGTGATAATCCAATGTACCAGACATCATTGATCTCTATATAAAAGGGGGCACCACTTTTCCTTTCAACTGGAGCTATTTTTCACTTCTCATTCTGAAGAGTTGTGTGGTGCTGCCCGCAAGTGGCTACACTGCACAGCAGCTCCATCTGCAGCACTCCGGGTCCCCAGAGAGAAAAAGTGATCAATACTCCAACACTGCTTTTGTAAGAGGTCTCTAAGTGCTTCCACACGAGATGCTGCTCCTCTGGGTTTCGAAATTACTCTGAAGAGAACGTGAAAGCCCCCACTGCAAATTCATAATCCTGACACAAACTGCAGCTGCAGCACGGAATTCAAATTAAATTCATTGGCGAGCTGCAAGCTGGTCTATCGGCAAAGGTGGAATCTGGGATGTGGGGAAGGGACCTCAAAACCAGACCAAAACCTGGACACTGAGGGAGCAGGAAAACCATATTAGAGAAGTACCAGCTGGGGACAAAGAAGTGTCATGCTTGACAAGGATTCACACCTCCCTGGTGGGTCTGGGATGGCAGAGACTCTGAACACTGCATCATCTGAGAAAGGTGGCAGTAATCAGAGAATCTTGAGAGGGAAGACAAAGGCATTTGAAGGGTCAGACTTACTGTGGGTAGGTGGGCAGACCCTAGCAGGTCTCCAGAGAAGTGTCTGGATAGTGATGGTGAGTGCAGAGAACAGACTGCATTTTCTATTTTTTGGATACAGCCAAAAGACACTGGACTTCTCGCAATTAATTTCTTCCAGGGGGATCTCAAATTGGCTTTGGCTCTTCTTGCACACAAGCTGGAAGAAGTCTTTCATGCTGATCTGTAACCTTTATGGATCTCATCCTTCCTGCTGCCTGGCAGCCCACAGGAGCAGGACCAGTCACGCCAGGTGGGCTGGCTTCAGAGCGGGCAGGCAGCGCTTCCTCAGTACGGCCCACATCACATTCCTGGAGTGGGGACTGGTGAGTGCATGTTGTAAGACAGGATTCATGAGCCATGGTGGATGTGAATGAACTTGATGTTCTTTTACTGCCTGGCTGGGTTTTGCAATTCGATCCTGCGCAGGATCAGAGAAATCCAGCCTGTGTCAAGAGGCAGTGACAGAAAGCCAGTCCCACTGTCAACACCTGATGCATGCCGCGTCAACACCTGACGGGACGTCTGGCAGGGCCATCCCCTCCTGGATGTCACTGCTCTAGGGCCATCTGAAGGTTGACAGTATGCTCCTGTTCCAAGTGTCACCCAGCACCCATCACGGTGTGTCCTGTGTCACAGCACAGTGCTGTCCTCTCACAGGGCATCGTCCCACAGAGCTCAGAGCGCCAGCCTGGGGCTCTGTCCGTTACACTGACTGATCTCCATTAGGGAGAATTTAAGCAACATGGCCTAAAAATGAGAAAGCAGACTGCTTGCTTCTGTCAGGTCAAGCCACTTCCTCTGGGGCCAGGAAGGACTGGCAGGCTGGGAAGGACTGACAGCCCAGGGGATGAAAATGCCTAGGTCTGAGCAGGAGGAAGAGGAGAAGTGATGTCCCCTGGTCTCACCCCTGTGACTGCAGAGGCAGTGACAGCCCCACTCCTCCATACAGCTCCAAATTGCCACTGGGACTATCAAGTGCCATCGGATACCTATCTATTATAGCAGGGGTTGGAAGGGCAGGGCGAGCAGCTGGCTGCTCAGCACCTCTTTTGCTCTCAATCCAAGGCTTCCAAGACTTCCAAGGTTCTGCTGAGTCCAGTCCACCCAAAGCGCTCAGCACCCAGGGTGCCAGAGTGGAGCAGGCAAGTGTTGTGCCCATGAATGTTCCTGCAGGCAGGCAAGTAACAGAAAACTGACAGGAGCAGCAACATTTCCTTGGAAGGATTTTATCATTTTAAAGGGAACAAATTCCAATTGATTGCCCTTCTAAGAGACTGCATGGTACTTGCACTTCTAGCCTAAGCAATAGAAATTTTAATTGCTCTGGTAATTGCACTTTCAGCAATGCTGCAGTCCTTTGTTCTCCAAGTGGGAGACCAATATCTGCTGTTCTCCGGTGGCCCCGTCTGGCTGCAGCTTGGAACAGCATTTGCCACTTGGAGGGGAAGGGACATTCCTTCAGTGATCACGGTGACACCAAGCCTTGACACACACAGCCTGGCTCACACAGATCTCTGGGGCACTGGGCACACTCCCCAGGTCAGAATGGGTTTCTGCCAGCCAGAATCACCTCTGCTTCCTCCTGTTAAAGCTGCTGCTCAAGAGCTTCAACTGCCTGCACTCCTGCCATAAGTCTTTCCCTGAAGCAGGTCTCAGGTCTGATGCTTTGCTGAGGGCACTGGGCTCTGGGGTGCACATTTACAGTCTTTCCCATGCATGAGCTTGCAGTGTGTTACCAGTATTTCTTCTCTGGGCTATAAATGGTTCCAAAATACAGTGTAGCCACCAAGGTTATGTTGCTTTAGCTTCTGGCTACATTTTTAGGAGGCAGAAGAGCTGTTACCCGCCGAGTCCTGATGGGTACTGTCAAATCCGGACCACACCTGGGAGAACACAAGCCCTACAAGTTACCCTGGAAAATTACTGTAAGGAAGAACTATTGTGACAACTACCGTGTTACTGTATGGACATGAGATTAACCCTATGACAGGCCCAGTGCTTGAGAAGAGCAGTCTTTGCTCGGCTGAGCAGGAGCCACGTCTGGTGCTTCCCAACACTATTCAAATTTAAAGTTCTTGTTGCCAACAAAGCCGCAGCACATACGGGCTCCTCCAAAATCACCCAGGGTACAACCAGAACCAAGCACACGTTCGGCTCAAGGGCATTTTACCTGCAAGAATGCATCAGCCGTAGCACAGACCTTCACGCTTCAGTTCACCAGCCAAGGACTGTCAGAAGCGCTGGGCGGCACACACAGCGTTCAGGGGGATAAGCACGTGTGCAAACTTAGCAAGGCTCTCCCTGGGAAATGGGATCCTGCTCTCCCCACATTGGTCAAGCAAGCTATAAAATACAAAGTAGAGGGCCTGCATGGAGGCGTAAGTGTTGTTTGGGTCTGTCAGGCACGCACAAAGTCTGGCTTTACTTGCAATTACACTCATCCTGCCCGCACTGTATTTTTCCAAGCTGTGATCCCAGCTGGCATGGCCCAGGGTGGCTCAGCTCCCATGATTGCCAGGAACGCAGGATGCAGCCATACATCTCTCCAGCAACAGCTGCTAACATGACACAGCTACTTTGTCACACACTGGGCCTCTCACAGCTAAAAGCAAGGTTTCCAAGCAGAATTGCTACCGGCCTTAGCACTTAAACAAAATAGGTCCACTCGTGTCCCTGGAGTTTCCTCAAACAATGGCAGAAAACATCCACTGGAGCCTGGGGAGAGGAGGGTCTGTGGCAGAAAAACCACAGCTGCTGATTTTTGAGATATACACCACACAATTAGAAACACTGGTCTATAAACATCCTTAACAAAGCCCAGCAGGTCTGGGGGGTTTCTTTTCCTCACTGTCCATTGTGTGCCACTGCCTTTAAAACCCTCAAAACCAAACACTCTTCCCTTGTTGATGTTATGCTTTGGCACTGAACTGCACATTGCCCTGTGAGCTTGGTGGTGCTGGAGGTACCAACTCTGCTCATACAAGGCTCTGAGGCTGGGCTGCTTGGGAGGGGACCATGTACCACGTGCTAATCACCTACCAACAGGCAGGAAGGAGTCTGCCACAAATGATCTCCCTTCTTGTTTAAACACTAAGATTTCTCAGCTAAGACAGTGGTCTGTGCGTTTGCACATGTCCCTCTTGCTGGGACTGCTCTTGTTGGTGTTTCTGAGCAGATCTAATTACAGACTGTTCTGTTCATTGACAATTTCGTATACTCTCCTTTTTTAGGTTAACTTGAAAAACTGGCAAGAAGCAGAACTACATGGGTGGAGTAACAGGCCATGGATTTATGACATGCTGGTATTCAGGGCGAACACAGAAATATCCTGAACTCCGCTGCTGCTGTCAATTTGATAATGAGAATGTGATTTGAAATAAAAACATCTTGGGTGCCAATTCACTACAGCAGCTAGTAAAAATAGGCAGAATACCTAGAAATAGAGGACTCTGTGCTCCAAACACATCCAAAGCTTGAATATCGTATAGTATCTTACAAAAACAGAGCACGTGGCTGCACCGGGGCTATGGTACCACAAAGGCCACTCAGCGAACCCATGCATGAGCTTTAGCAGAGAGAATGGCGCTGTGTGGGTCTAGCTAAGCTCAGGTGAGGGCTCTCCTTTCAAGTGCTCTGCAGTCTTTGGGTGCTTTCCCCCAGGCTGTGCTCCCAGAGTCACTCCAGCACCAACAGTGCAGGGTGTGAGTTGCAAACATCCCCGGGCAACGCCTGGGTGAGCCCCGTCAGAGCTTGAGGAACGCAACAGCAGGCCTTTTAGACAAATAAAAGCAGCTTTTAAAAGCTAGAGAAAAAAAGGGGGCTGCAGGGCCTCGTGCATTTTTAAAGAATCTGGCCTTTACAGGAGCTGTTCCCAGTTTCAGGTCAAGCCTGAGGCCTTCTTTAATCTACTTTTAAGTGGTACAAGCAGTTGTGATCCCTTTCACAGAAAGCAGGGCAGTCTCCTCTCCTTCCACTGCACCTTCCCGTGTTTGCTGCGTGTAATCTTCCACAGGACTTACTTGTTGCTGTCCCGGTACTGATAGATATAACAGCCCTGAGGCATCCCACTCTCCTGGTCCAAGGTAAACGAGAGCTTCATCTGCACAGAGGAGAAGGGGCGTGGGACAATGAAAAGAGAGAGAGAGAAAAAAAAAGCAACATTTTAGGCTCTCGGTCATTACAGCAACTCCAAGCGAGGCTTGTGGGAGAAAGCTTAACTCACCAAGGCTGACACGCAAACACCGTGGCCTGGAACATACTGTGGGGTTCCAAACCTCAGGGAAAAGTCACATGCGTTGCAGAAACCTCTTGCTTTTTCCACCCTTTGTTACTGTAAAGTGTTCGTGGTTCCTCTGAAATGCACAGGTCGTAACAGCTCACCCCTCCAAACCCACCCACACACACCACCGTTCACCAAAGCGATTGCGGTTCCCCTCAGACACTAAAGAAATGAGTTTCTCCATCGGCAGCTGTAGTTCCCACGAGTCTTTCTCTGAAAACTTTCCCGGCTCCATCTCGTTCCTCCAGTGCATTAGAACAGAGCAGAAACCACAGAGGGAAAGGTGACAGATTTTTCCTTCTGTGCAGAGTTATTAAAGAGCTGTTAGAAGGGTTTGCAGTTTGGATCCGCCTCCGGCAGAAGGCTATGATGGGACCTGGAAGCTGCTTTCGTTGCAGCTCCAAGAAGGCATTCAGCAAGGGTTTTCGGATTTCAAACATAGCTCGTTTTATTTAAGGGGGAAAAATTAATCCTCTTTCAACAAGCAACAGAATGGTTCTGTAGGGAGACTTTTTCGCTGAAAATGTCTTCAGTGATTTTATACACTGAACTGCCTAGAAAACAGCACGGAACTGAGTTCTGCAACAGCCCTGCACATCCAAGCAGCCCCTCATTGCCCTGGGGAAGGCTGCTGGCCCCTCAGTCAGTGTCCCATCAGCTCTCACAGCCATGAGGTGCAGCCCCTGGGCTCAGCAAGAGCTGCAGACCCTGACCAGGAGCCAGTAGGCTGGGTAAGAGGGGCAGCATCCTTTAGAGGAGGTAGCTGCCAGTCTTCATGCACTTTTTTGGGGTCACAGAGATTACTATAAGCAGGGCTGTTGCCAGTGCTGGATTGTGCAGGACTCTTGAAATGGTCTGGAAAGATCACCGCAAGGGCTAAAAGTCAAAGAAAGTTTGTTAGGATGAGCCTGACCTTTTTGAACAGGGAAAGGAGGAGAGAGCAGTGTTGAGCCATTGCATTTGATCGCAGACTCCTCTCCTCTGGGCTCCAAGAAAATTGCTAACTCAAATTAATGACTTTATTCAGGAAAGAACACAGAATTAAAACATCTTTCTCCTGCAGGCTGTAAAGAAACCCTGTGTGCTGAATCACTAGATAATGCACTGATTTTCCCTTCCCTAAAGAGTAGCAAAGTCACACACTGTGCTCTCTCTGACCCAACTAAAACTGCGTGTCATGAAATCACTGAAAAATTCACCATCTTGAATATTGAGTTAAGAACCAACTACTAGACTGAGGCCAAATTCAGCTGAGCTCCCTTGACTTCTACACCCCTACCAGTGTAAGCCATTCTGAAACACAAGCTCGTGCAACACCACGTAACGCGAATGTCCATGGTACACATATCACAGTTCATACCACTGTCAGGACAGCGACCTCTTAACACTCCACAGCTCCCCTTCCTGCAAGCCCTGACCTTGCACCAGCTTAGCAGATCACTCAGATCCACTCTAGAGACCGGTGTCCATGGCAGGACTAGCAGGGCTGGCTGGGGATGCTTCTTCTGGCCAAGATCCATGCAGCCTGGCTCTGGATCCAGCCTCTCCAGATGCTATGATGGCACATGGCAGCTACCCCATGGGAGCAGGAGGTCAGCAAGAAACAAAGGAACCTCCCCAAGGAAGACAAGTGATCACCTTGCTGGCCATATGTGCTCCATAAGTAGAGTCCTTCCACACAAGCTGCCCTGGTTTGGGGAACTGAAGGAAGAACTAGGAACTGCTTAAAGCAATTTTTCTGAGGCCAAAGGGACAGCAGTTATCTCAAACACAGATCCACCAGATCCTTTTCTTTGTGGAAAAGGCACTGCACCACAGAATCAGTGGAGATGAAGCAAAAAAGAAAGTGCAAAATGTGACAAAATTGTGGCTTTGGCAACTTTCAACAATAATTTTGATCAGGACAAACTCAGGAGTGCCTGAACCTCTTGTTTGCAGCTCACAGCTGCGTGTGCTTTGGGGTTGCAATAATTGAGCATCTTTGGTTATAGCTCACCTGGGCTCTGGGTCCCAGCACAGCTCGAGGGTGGAGCCACCTGTGCGCAAGGACACAAGGCCAGGGGGAGGGAAGAAAAGAAGGAAGGAAGGCAAAAGGCTGGGAAGGAAAACAGCCTTGTTTGGACAGGCTGCTAGGGAAAGCCTTGGGGCAGTAAGGTATGGGAAGGTGACCTTTCCACTATCTGGAGAAATGAGGTCTCATGGAACCTGCCTACCCAAAAAGGAAAGATCACCGTTCCCAAAGATAACGGGTTTTCAACTTTCTGTTATTTTAATCCTTCTTTGTCTGCTCATGGTATTCCAGGCAAATAAAACACACCCTGCTTGGCAGGCTCAGCCAACTCTGCATCATCCACCAGTGCCAGCAAGCCCTGGATAAGGGGGACTATACATGGCTTGACCATCTGGGTCAATGCTGTCAGGCATGAGGATGTTGCCATCACCCACAGTGACAAGAAGACCACACTCAGAGAAAGGTTAGGGTCAGGCTGTCACACAGAGAGATGTGTAACTAAAGGTCTGTCCCAGCAACCAAAGCTCAAGGCAGCCGTGCTGTCACTGATTCACAACCCATGCTCTTCTGCAGATCTGCCCTGCTGATGCACTGTCATGGTCAGCCAGGAAGGGGAAGAGGGGACCTGTGCTCGTCACCAGGAGTCTTTACACACTCGGAATGAACAGTCAGGCTCTGACTGTGCAGCCACCAGCAACGATCCAGCTACCTTTGCTTGTTTGGTGGCATTTGGCCTCTCGGTGGAAAGAGAGCAGGTAAGGCAGCTAGGGAAGGACTTGCTGTGCAGGAAGTACTCTGGGAATGCAGAGACTGTAAGCTTCCTACTAAGATTAACAAGATTGTCCACACCCGCTTGACATTCTTGCAGTTGGGTTCTCTCTGCCGCTGGAGCCTCAGGAGAGCTCCACCGACCAGACTCTGTCATTTCTGCACAACCCTGCTCACTGCAAAGGCACTCGTGCTTCCCGGCACCTCAGTGCTTTGGAAGGTCAGCACAGATTTTTCCTCTCATGCTGAAGCTGTGAAGTGCCTGCTGCCACAGACTTCCAAGAAAAGAACTCAAGTGTCCTTTCCCAGCTCTCTGCACCCCTACAGCGCTGCTTCTCTCTGGTCCTATCTTTTCCAGCAGATGCTCTTTCCTTTTGCCTTCATTCACTACACACAAAACCTCTGCTTACTTCTGAATTACAGAAGGCTGCAGGGCAAGGCTGGGAGCTGATCAACTACTTCATCATTCTTCTATCTGACTTCTGCTGCAGCAATGTCACGAGACATCCTGCATACATCCTCCTGCATACACAAAGCCCTACAAAACAAGCAGCCTTTTGCAATCACCCCTCTGGCACAGCTTTAACTCTTCACCAATTTGACAACATTGCGCCAACAACACATTGCTGCTTTGAAGCTCCTTTTTGTGTGTGTCAGTGTTCCTTGTCAGAAGGAGCTTGCTATAAAGCCAGCAAACAAACTAATATCACAGCACAGGAAAAGGCACTGCTCCCCAAAATACTGCATTTTATGCCTGCAAGGGCAATGGGGGACCAAAGTTTCTTAGAGAAATGCAAGTGCAGGGTGACCCCCATCACAAGGGAGGTTCATCAGATCAAGGGATCTTCACCATTAAATATATGAAATAATTTCATTTTACAGGACACTGCTGGGCTTCCCTGGGAGAGGAGGGGGAGAGGAAATTTCCCAGCGCCGAACTGTGGTGTGATTTGGCTTGCACTGCCCCCTTCGGTTGCATAGCCCTGGAGCTCACATGCTAATAAAGATCCCTTTCCACTTCAATGGCTCTGCACATAAAGAAGCGTTTGGCATGGTGTGTGCATGAACTCAATGGGAACGGGAGCTGGAACGCAGCCATGCTGAGAACAGAGTGCTGCCTACCAGGAGAGCCCCATCAATAATTGAGACGTCAGAGGCACAGGGAGGTGTGTGAATAAGAGCTGTCAAAAGGAGTAATTTGGATCTCTTTGGATACAGTGATGGATAGGCTTGCTCATGACCAGACAAAACTGCAATACACCCGAACAGAAGAGAAGCAGAGCACTGAAATTCAAAGGGGCTGGGGCAGGTTGTTTGATGGGCAGGATGCCGTTGACTCCATGGATAGGAGTACCTCATTTATGGCACCAAGCAGGTGTGAGCACACTATCCTGTGACTGGTCAGTGGAGCAAGAGAATGTACTCACAGCACACAGAAGCACTCACAGATCCTTGGTGAGGTTTGGTGGCACATACTGCAAGCTCAAGGTGAAGGTAATGCCACCTCCTTGAGGAAAGCTACATCAAGAACAGTCATCTCCTGAGTCCACAGCACTGAGGGCTGTGTGCACATAACTCTTGTTTGTATAATTAGTCCACTCTTTGGATTAGTAACATACTCCTTTCCTACATCCTTAAGTCCAGCAGAGGATGCAGCTGGCTGACAGCGGGATGCTGTTCCCCCATCTGCCAGACACTGACACTCTTCATCTGCACCCAAAGCTGCCACCCCACCCTCAGCAGAGGTGAGCAGACACTAAACCAGTGCACAGACATGAGACACCAGAGAAGGAGAAGCAGCAGTTGCCCCTCAGTACACTGACAGCTCTGTGCTACCTGAGCCTTGTGGGAACCCCATGTCCTGCACAGGCCTTGGTGGGGGTGTTGGGAAAGCTCCCTACATCTTGGAGCTTCTCCCACCAAGGCTAAAAACCAGATTTTCAGAAAGAGAGAACAGTGCTTCACATTGTCATGGACCTCCAGACTTGCCTGGGCTTCAGTGCAGCCCGCAGCCATCCTCATTTTAAAGAACGTTTTAGACCTGCAGCAGTTAGGGGCTCGGTCATGTGATAAAGCCTAGTAGCTTCAACAAGGAGAGAGCATGAGGAGCTCTTCCGGCTGCTGAAAAGCTGCCAGTCCCTATATTGACCTGACTGGGCAAATTCTGCATGCCCCTTGAGTAAATGGCTTGGCTTGGATCCTCCGTTCCCAGCCTTGGCTCTGAGCAGCAAACCTTCGTCATGAGATGAAAAGTTCTCTCTACACATGCACTGTGTCAGAGAGGTATAATCGGTTCAGCCGAGGAACCAGGTCACAGATTTGAGCTGTCCCCGTTGTAGGGCAATGTAAGGGCAGCCTCGGTTGGAACCGGTCAAGGTAATTCCACTGATGTGGGGGGTATTCAAGCAGAAAGAGTTCACCCAGGGCAAGGAGGCGAGGCAGAATAGGAGCCTCTGAGACAAAAAACAGGGAACTGGATCTGAAGATCACACTGAAAACAGTCTCCTGAAAGACAGGGCTTCTTTTTCACCCTGGGCACTTGTTCAGTTTTAACCCCATTTGCATGGAAGTCCAAAAAGACTGGTATCTGCTCCCTGTTGAAATAAAGGCTCCCCTCTCTAGCAAGCTCTAGAAAGCTTTTTAAGAATAAACTTAGTCATCAAGCAGGTTTTTATGCCCCGCCCAAACTTTGGTTTTGACCTGAAAAATAAATAGTCCTGAAGTCCTGACACTCACTTTTAAAACCACAAAAAACGAGCCATGCTCCAGTAACGTAATCACAGAGTTTTCTGGCACCTCATCCCTTAAAAATACATCCATCTGCCTCCACGCAGGCCATCAAACTCAATCTTGTTCACAATGGATTTCCCAATTCCTGCGTGCTGGAAGGACTGCAGCAGTGCTGGCTGCGCTGGCTGGATGAGCCCTTACAGAAGCACAGGCTGCAAACCTCACAGCTGTGTTTTCACTTAAAGAAACTGCTCTGGAGACCAAAGCACTTCTTCCATGAGCTTTTCTATTTGTGCTGCAGCTCAAAATTGCTGGAGAAAGACCCTGGGTAGTGGATGAAGAACATGTGGTAAGGACAGGATGGGGGTAATAAAGGACAAACCAGAAGTCCTACAGTGGAAAAAAAAGGAAAGACAAGGAAACTTGCTACCAGCTCAACGAGTCACCTCTTACACTGGGTTGGAGCAGTCCTTTCCTTTTGGCTTTGTAGACAGCAAATGTTTGGCCAATCTCAGCACCTGATTATGGGACTGCTGTTGCTACTGCTTGGAAGCCATGAATTGCTCCTAAACTGGAACAATCACACCTATTGCCTCTTCAGTGAGGCTTCTTCTCCCCATCCCTAAGGGCACAATTTCCAGGTGAAGGTTTAAATTCTCTAGGAGGCTCCTGAAGCTATCCCTGCTGCCCCATGCCCGCAGCACATTAGCCAGCAAACTGCCTCTGTTAACATGCATGTGGCTAAGGACAGGGTCAAATCAAACAGCAATCCAGCCTAGGAGAAGGAGCTGAAACTCATCTGGGCTATTACTCTGGTCTGAATCCCTTTGCTTACTTTTATTTTAAAATCCTATCATTTACTTAGCTGCTGCCTGCATTATACAGCTGCATAAAACATGGGAAAAGCCAGCGAATTCCTGACATGGAAGATGGAAGAGAGAAGAGAGCTCTTCTCCCTTAAATTAATCTGGAAACCCAAAGGTTCCCAGCCCGGGACCCAAAGCCACAATAAGCTATTACTAAATTATCCCATAGGCTGCAACAGCTCTTGCTCTCCAAACATCAGCCCTGGGATGCAGTGAGGGGGTGTCCCTGTCACAGAAGTGAAGTCACCAGCACATAATCCCTGGCACAAAAGAGGGCTGTCCTGTTGATGGCTGGTGGCCCCCAAGACCTCTGCTATGGGTGGTTGGGCAGCACAGCAAAACCAAGAAGAAGTGTGGGTGGATCCTTTGCAAAGACAGGCAGATGCTGTCACCAAAATGCCAAGCTGGCATCACACCCTTGGCTTTTATTTCACAGCTGCAAGTCAAAGCTGAAGAGCCCTTCTGGAAAGACAGGGCACGAGACAACTTCCACCACTTGGCAAGAATATAAACTGTAAATGAGTTTATTTTTAAGCATTCACACTTGCCTGCATCGGAGGTTTCAGACGCAATCCACAAAGAAATGGATCCAGATTTATTTAGAAAGAAGAGCTGAATACTTCCGTTCATTTTATAAACTGGATGAGCTCATTCTCTAGATGCACGATTAGGAAACCACAAAACTAAAATACAGATTATACAATTGCAAAGAGTTTAAATTTGTGGATTAAAAATACCTTCTTCAGAAGCTAACAAATTATGACACGGCACTGCATGCCCTAGACCACTAGGGAACTGTCAATGAAGTTAGAAGTATTTTCTACACATACACCAACTTGAAAATAGAAGGAAAACATCCCTAGGAAATGCCACATAAAAAACTGTGACACTAACAAGACACATGCCAAGTTTCACTGCTTGGCTGTTTCATTTTCTGTTACTCAGAGCTTGTTTCCCAGACTCCCTTTAAAGCACTCCCAGCTCTTGTGTGTCTCCCAGTCCCATCCATGCTCTGACAAAAGACAGTTTCACTCATTCTACCCTGTGCAGTAACAAAACCCTCACAAGCTGGGCTTTGCCAGCCTCAATAGAGACAAGAGATTTTGGGCTGCAGAAAAGTCTTGCATTTTGGAAACTGATGATGGCTACAGGCATAGCAGGAAACAATTAACAGGAGAGCAATTTCATCCTGTCCAGCTCCAATGATCTGTTCTTTACCTGAGAGATACGGAAATTCACTTGAGAAAGCAGGAATTTGGGAGAGGAGGATGATCAAGACTCTAGTAAGAAGGTAGATTGCAATCAGGAATTTGAAACAACCCAGAGATTCCTGGGGAGGTAAGACTGCCCCTTCTCAAACAATTAAGAGTTGATGGCAAGTGAAGTTTCCCTGTCCATGAAGAAGTTGGTGGCTGGAGGGCAGCACTCAGATCTCATGTACTTATCAGAGGGTTAAAATTCCCTAGGAGAGATCAGAGGCCAACAGCCAGAGGCCAGGGAGCAGCACAGGGACCTCTAACTGGTGTGAACAGGAACAGGCAAGACCAGGGTCTGCTGCATGAGAAGAGAGATGGGAAATGGAGTTGCTGACACTACAGTTCCAGAGCCCACAGGCACCTGCATGGTGCAGAGTGTGGAGAAGGAGAGAATGACACCAGCAGCATCCACTGACACCCAGGACTGACACAGATCCTGGGCCTCAGAATCCCTGGCTCATCCACCAGGGGCTGGGAGAGCAGCAAATAAACCCACTGCTCTGAAAATCTTGGAGCAAATAGACCAACCAAGAGAGTTAAAATAGCCACATGAAAAAAAGGAAATATTTCTCACCATTAACAAGGAGAGGAACTTTGGGGGTACAGCTGACATAAAATTCCCCCTAAGCTGACCAATGCCAGCAGCCAAAGAAAAGGCATTTTGGAGCAGCCATGGCACCTGTAGCCCATCGGTCAGTCACAGCCAGGACCTGAGGGGTCTGTGGGACCAACACCAGCTTTGTCATAGGTTGGGTGGTATGAAGTCCCTAAGGTTTGGTGTCTTTTACTCCACCTGACTATAGCACAACTTTCCCTCACCCCATGAGCCCTGGAGGATGCTGATACATGTTTTACAGATCAGCCTGTTTTGTGTCTTCCCTATGACTATTTTGTGCCTTCCCATAATGTGCCCAGTCTTTGTCCTTGCTACTGGGAGGATACAAGGAACCGAGGGCAGATCAAACACAGCAAATCCTATTTTCTTAAGTTTGTTAATGCAAACTACTTCCCCTGCTAAGCCACTAATGGAGCTGTGAGAATCCAGGAGCACAGATTAATTCAGCGCCCAGGTACTGCCTCATGCCTGGAGGGATTTCCGTAGAGTCGCACTGGAAGACGGATGAAAGCTTGTAATACCCTCCATACAAGAGATAAACCCATTAAAATATGAACAGCCCCTGTGCTGACACGATAAGAGCTCTGCCAGGTAACAAGAGATCGCAACAGTATTTCTAGGTTTAGTTATATCTGCAACCCATTAAACTATGGGACTATGAAGAGCCGAATACCCTGATCACACCACGTTGATCTCAGTTTGACAGACGCCATTCTCCCCCATCCTTTGGGGTGCTGCTGTGAAATACCTGGCAGTCCTGAAGTCCAGGCCTAGTGCTGCTCACTCAAGCTTTGCTTAGCCTCTGGGGACAACCTGGACTTTCTTGCAGTATGTTACAACCTGCCAGGACTGCAGGCAGCTGTGCTGTGTCCTTGGCCAAACCTTTTCCCCCGATGCTGTTACAGCATGGGGATGGGAAGACATCTCCTGCCGTACACACTCAGCCCACTGCCTGCTGCAGAGCATCTTCTCCGAATGCTGCATGCCATAAAACACCACTCCACGTCCCACCATGGCAGTGCTGGCTCCTTCCTCCCTGGGCACAGGTCAGCTGTGTACTATGACCTCCTTTCCCTGACTTCACCCAACTCCCACGGCATGTCCAAGCACAGTTAGTCAGTGCATGAGTAGGAGATCCAAAGCTTTCCAAGGACATCCCTGTCCATTCCCATGGACAGCAAGAGCTGCTGCTGTTAGCACAACTGCCAGGCTCCCCTGGGAAGGGACTGGTTGTGGCGCAGTTGAATTCTTCTGGCAGCAACCTGCTCTCGCTCACATTTTCCTAGCGACTCCAGGCTCCTCTGTCACAGGAAAAGAAGGAAGCAGG
This sequence comes from Gymnorhina tibicen, assembly GCA_013399875.1. Lineage (NCBI taxonomy): Eukaryota > Metazoa > Chordata > Aves > Passeriformes > Artamidae > Gymnorhina > Gymnorhina tibicen. The sequence continues at coordinate 606,747 of VXAZ01009221.1, read as the reverse complement.
AGTGGACAGTGGCCAGGAGACTTGGCCCAGCAAGCGCAGACACCCTGGCAGCAGGACAGGCACCCTGCCCTCCAGCTAACCCATGCCCAGCTGTCCTCTGGCTCCAACACGGCTGCGTTTCAGCGGAGAAGCAATTTCTGCATGTAGGCACTTCAGAAAGGGTGCTGGCAAGGTTCACATGGAAAAGGTGTGAATTCTATAGCATTTTTGTAGGGCCAAATTGATGTCAGAGCCCATGATGCTGCTGTGGATCCCTGGGTTGGACTGTGGGGGGGTAGGATCAGGGAATCTTCTTCCAGCACTAATGCACAGCAGGCTGTTACAACCCTCTGTTCCGCACTGTGACTGAACATATGTAAGGGGCTCGACATGGTTTATGTTCAGCAGCTGTGGTTTCCAAGCAGTATTGCATTTCTTTAAAATGAAGATACATAATATTTTAAAACTATTTTTAAAACCAGCCACAAATCTGCAATCTTTTACGTCATCCCTCCTTCCTCCCATCAAACCCAAAACATAGCACACAGTCAGAGAAGATCAGCAAGCTCATGTGTGAGAACTTGGCTGCAGGGATCTCATGTGTGCATGTGCACACCCACACACAGAGGGAAACTCCAAGTTGCGATTCAGGTACAATCTATGTTTAAGGTTTCAAAGACATCCAGGATATATCCCCCTGTTTAGAGCTGTGGGTACCAGCACACTGTATTGGAGCAGGAGAATCTAAGAGCTGAACCAAAGCACGAGGTTGTTTATTCAACAATCTGCCTCAGCAAGCGTAAGGTTTCCTGCCCCTGGGATTTCAGCATACAAGCAACCTGATCGTGTATCATCCTAAAATCTCATCACAGCCTTCCCTTGCCAGGACTGCTCCCATCCACTCCTAAAGCAAGTCACAACACAGCTGAATCTCAAATTTCCATTTTTAACATACCCCTCCACAAGGCAGCATCAGCTGGAGCAGAGAAATCTTACCAAAATCTTTAGAAATTACCCTTAAAAGAAATTCTGCAAAGCCCTAGAAATGCCTGACTGCTGTGGAGCACAGCAGCTCTTACAGAGCTCTCTGGGTTTTGCAGTAGTGTTGCATAAATCAGGCTTTCCAGTTTCCCAGCTAGATGGACTTGGGTCTTTGTTGGGTTAATTTTGCCAGTCAGCCCTGGAATAGGAGTTGTCCTTACCAAAGCAGTAAGTTTTAAAGGCAGAAACCAACACCATATTTTACAGAGACAGTCAAGTTCTTAAAATTACTTATTTATTCCAACAATATTAAAAGGAGACACACTGCTTTCTCAGTCATTTTTCCATTCGTAGTATTTTTATATCTTTTTTAAACCCATGAGCCTAATCCCTAATTTCTCTATGGAAAAGCTGGAAGGAAAAGATCACAGGGAAGAAGGATCAGCCCGCTAGAGCATCCACTGTGCTCACTCTCCCTTTGGAGAGGTTGTTGGGCTTATGGTTGAGATTATATTTTTTAAATACTTTCTCAAAGTAAATAAATAAATAAAAATATCTCCAGGCATCGGTATTAGCTTGTGAAGGAGACCCAGACAATGCACGGGAGGCTAGAAAGGAGCCAGTAAATTCTAAGGGTGTAGAACAGGAGAGGGGATTAAGCCTGGTGATTAAATTAGGCGACGCATGAATACATTCCAATGCACAACATCACTCAAGCACTGGACAAAACATATGGCAACAATGGAGAGTGCTGCCCACGAGGTCACCTTTAATATGATTAGCCATGGACGCCTGAAAGGAGATCTCCCAAGTACCAGCGTGGTAACCCTGCTTTGTGCAGCCTGGAGGAGCTCCCTGTGAAAGCCTTTGAGGCTCCCTGAACCCGCACAAACGGCTGCTGTGTGTTCAGGGATGTGCCCAAGTCCATTGAAAGCAGGACACACACAAAAAAAAAGAGCCTTGAGGCCGGGCGAGCGTGCCGAGAGTGGTTTTTGTTCCCCACTCACAGGGCACCGGTGGGAGCTGTCCCCAGGGTGTCCTGCCTGACAGCTGGGTCACCACACGGGCTCTCCTGTTCCACTTGGACTTTTCAACTCTGCCGTCCCGCATTCACCGGCACAGCTCCTCTCTTTGAAGGGGGAGAAAGTGCCTCATCCATCACTGACACGAAGGCAGTTAATTCACTTCTTTACAACTGGAAAGGCTTTTGCTGTGAGCAGGAGGGAGTGCAGGAAGAGTAATGAAATCCAAAAGGGAGCCAAATGATGCTTTCCTCTGCTAGATGCCAGTGCTGGCAGTGCTTGCTGCTGGCACCGTCCGTGGTGGGTGAAAGGAGACTCTTTTGTGGTATGCCATTAGCTACTTCCAAGGCCCCAGTTCATGTTTACCACAGCCACTGTGTTACTTCACTTGATATTTTTTTCCAGTCCTGTTGATCGTACTGCAGAACCGACCAAGTCCGCTTGGAAGCCTTGCTCACAGAAAGCAGAAACAAATTGCTTTTTGAAAAGACTATTTTTTTTCTTCTGTAAACCAAACCTCATGCTGCTTTCCACAAACTCAACCTAAAGTTGAAATCTGCACTTAGAACTGAAGAGCAAAGGCCCCTGCTAGGTTTTGCCCACATTGGTGGGCTCAGCCTTGTCACCTGCCCATGGAGATGCCACAAGCCATGGGAGTATCCAGCTGTGCTGCCCAGACTGCACAAGAGGGCATCTCACCCCCCGGCATTGCTCTGCAGCCCCAGCAAATAAAACCCCATCACAACTGCAACCAGCAGGTTGTCACAGGATCACAGAATATTCTGAGTTGGAAGAGACCCACAAGGATCACCAAGTCCAACTCTTAAGTGAATGGCCCATAGGAAGATCGAAGACACATTATTAGCACCATGCTCTGACCAACTCTGCTGTCAGCTGTAAGGGGAAGAAACACTCCACGACATCAAAGATAATCTCATGTGAGTCACTCTGCATGACGACCTTGCTGTAATCAGGTGAGCCCTTCAGACTGCTGAACTCTACCCCAGAGGACCTTGGCACACTCAGCTGAGTTCCCCACAAGGTTTCTGCAGGCTTTTAGCATTTCAGATTCCAGGCAATGACTAACTGGGGACACGTGAGGGACAGGGCCAACAGCAACTTCTTTCCCACACGTTGCATGGCTGGGGGTGAAAGTCATGGAGACAACCCCAGGAGGAACTTGCTCTGACTACACGGGTCCCAGCAGCTACAAAGGCTCAGTAGCAACAAACAAGGCACAGAACTGCTACCAGCTGAACTCCTGCTACAGCCAGGAAAAGGAAGGGATCATCTCTTAAAGCCCTTTCCAGTTTTTACATTTCCAGCATGCCATAATTGCAGAGCCTTGACACAGCACATGCCAGGCACTGCACTGTCACAGCTGACATTCAGTAAGCTGGGAGATTCCTACCCTCTCATACCATAGAGTCACCTTGGATCCTTCTCATAGATCTCTCAGACTCTCATGGAATCTGCCAAGACTGAAGATTGAGCCAGTTTCTAATGAGACAAGGCAGACCGTGCAGCTGCACGCTAGTTCTAAAAAAATTTGGGGCAACAGGTACATGCAAGAAGGTTTGGGTTTTTTTTTTCAGACAAAGAAAAAAAACCTTCTCCAAACCGTTTCCTCTTTCACAATGAAAATTAATGAGGGTTGGGAGAAAAGCCTGTGGTAGCACTCATTTCTTGGTCATTCAAGCTCTTTTCAGTAAATCTTCCTCCTCTGAACTGTGGTTTGTACCCATCATTGTGCTACTACTATGACAAAGGCTACTTGTGGCAAAACCACTGATCCTCAGTGCTGGGTCTAAAGCAAGCTACAGACAGTTTTCCTGAAGGGATGACGCCCAGGTGATGTTACTCTGCCCAACTGCTCAGGGCTGGGGCAAGTCCTGTGTCCCCTGCAGAACTCAGCTGCAGGCGGCAGCTGTGAAGTCTAAAGAAAGAAGGTCATCCAGGTCACTCCCGAGGAGTATCCACTTCTCCCTATAAAGTGGGCACACAAGGACAGGTTTGACACACCTCTGTCTGCTGGATTTCTTCATCCCAAGAAGAATGTACAACATCTTGTTGGTCCTGGCATGTGGAGACCAACTGGCTTCTGTGCTGGGTCTGGCCTGTGGAAACTCCATTTAGATACCATATTTTTATCTGGCATCTCCCAGTGCTCATTGTCTGCTCTAGTCTTTATCTTAGAACTCCTGGGATTCTGAGTAATAGCATCCCTCCAGCATGGAGAACCTCAGAGAGTTCAATATTCTCTTGCACCCTTTTAAGGAAAGACACACCTGTTTGCTACCTCAGCTGGTTGCAACAGCAACATGTTCATGGTCTTTAAACTGATTTCAAGGAACCGCTATAAATGCTCGAGAATCTGAAAAGAGATGACCACGCTGCAAAAGGATTTCAAGGTTGGCCCCCTTGGTAAAGGATATTTTTCAGCAGCTCCCCCTGGAACAATGTTATGGATCCATCAATACACCTAGCTTTTACTCCTACCTAAACATGAGAAACCAGTAACTCCCCAGCTCATTTAACCACGTATATGTTGCCCACTGTCTTATTTTAAAAAAACCAACAACAATTAAACAGCAAGGCAATGCGAGCACAGCATTCACTTTCAGTAATGTTTGAAAATAATAAAAAACAGAGAGCTGAAGTGAGAATTCAAAACCTCAAAGTAATTTCAACCATACATACATGAGAAGGGAAAAGTTTATACATGATGCAACAGAAAAAATGACTCACTTTCTGAAATGCCAAAGCCTGTTTTAGTTCATTTTGTCTTCTATACCTGCTAAACACATCAATGACTGAGAAATCATTTAATAAATTGCATTTTTTGAAATCCCATTTTAGCTATTTAAGCATTTTATTTCCCAGTATTGTGGGTCAGGTTCTACTCTAAAATGCTAATCAGAAATAATGTGCTAGCTGGATCAAGGGGTTTGTTCCTCAGAAAGCAAGGATAGTCTTGAGATTAAAACAGAGACCTTGAAATTGAGGTGAAACTACAACCCTAAAGTTAATGCAAAACCTCCTGCTGACCCATGGGACTGTGAATTTTTCAGCATCGCCATGAGACACCCAATAAGCAACAGCTCTGCAGCCCCCCAGTTCTGCAGGATCAGACAGATCAAACCCATGACAGAGCAGGTTTACTTCAACTGTCAAGGAAAGCACAAATTAAATTTTGTTGTATTCAGGCTAGGCTGGTTTTTTACAAAAAAAACCAAGCAAGAGTGACTGCTTGGTTAGTTTGTATTTCTGTGACAGAAACAAGTTTTTCAAGCCCAGTTAAAGGAATTACCCACAAAAACCCCTCCACAGTGATTTTCCATGGCTGGTTTCTTCCAGATGTCTCAAGTCCCTCAAGCCACTCGTGTCCAACAAACTCTTGAGGCCACTTTCTCGCTGCCTCTTGCTGAGTTTTCAAGTGACCACAAATTTAATGGCAGCCCATCACAGATGGGCAATGGACTGTGGCCAACTTGGTTGGTAACTAATCAGCAGAAATGCAAGATAACAGCTGTCAGATGAGATCCAAAATAGAAATATGCTTCCTTCAGAGGGCAAAGTTTAGTAGTGCTGGCAGGTTTAAGGTGTTCACAATGCAATAACTTGTGAATACACATCTTTGGGGAGAGATGGGTGTTTGTGCCTCAAGATGGAAGCAGGAAGTGACAGGCAATGCGTCTCCCACAAGTGAACGCAGAGCTGCACAAGGAAGAAGCATGCTCAGGGAGGAGGTCTTCCTCAAATCCCAACTATGGAAACAAGTGCAATGTGGACCAGCAACCTTATCTGAGATGGCATGGTTCATGCTCCCATTTTACGCAATTCCATATTCAGGGGAAATCCATACTCTGAATTATGTTTGTTTGCTTAAACAACTTCCCTGTTTCCACATGAAGATGCAGAAAAGGGCAAGATAAATGATCCAGACTACTCAAGACAGATTCAAAGCCACCGGCTTTCAAAATAAACCCAAGAGGTTACTCAACAAAATGTACTCCAAATGAATCACTGCAAACTTTAACAGGACATACAATCTCAGAAGAAGTGAGCTTGGACTTGGAATGTTTAAAGATAAACCCGAAAGTGGACTTTGGGAGGCACTCGTTTCCTCAGATGGGGCAAGATCAGCTCTGTCCTCAGCTCAGCTGCTGGGATCTTGGCTAAGGCTCCTGTACTCTCATTTCAGAGGGCTATGAAAACCACAGGTGCTTTCTGAGCTTCTTTGTACCTCAGCATCCGTATGCTACGGATGACAGAAGATAAAATATCTCAGGACTCAGAAGGAGTGATCATGCCCAGAAACACCTGATAAAAAGAGTTGTGGCCATGAATTTTTTCCATTCTCACTTTGGAATTGAAATGAGAAATCACAGGACTGTAATGTCAGAATCTTTCATCTCCTTCCAAATGTTGTCTGTTGTCATTATACAATTAGCCTTTCTTCCATATACTGTTGGGTGAAACTGAAATGGCTCTGACAAAGAGTTGCTACATCTTCACCTATGGCAGATTGATCACATTTGCAGTTACATCAGTCAACACCCAGTGACTCCATCTAAAGAGGATGATGGATTAGCCATGCAGTCAACTATAATTAATACTTGAAAAAAAAACCCTTGTCAAGTCTTTGTTCAAATATGTGATAAACAGAATCTGGAACAAGGGACTTTCTGATGACGTCTGTTCATCACCAGGGAAGAAAAACACCATCAAGTGGAGGGCAAGACTCTCAGAGCAAGGATTGTTTCCTCAGCAGAAAATGTAAAATAAGAACTTCCTCCCAGCACTCACTCCACAAGCCCCTCTACACAAACACGTGTTTTCCTGGGTTTTATCTGTCTTACTATCAGAGACACCGAAGAACCAGTTTGTTTCTGCTTCATTAAGAACCAGTTTTTCCATCCTGAACCTTTTTCAATATAGCCAGCAGAAGCCACTACTCTCCCTACCAACCTCAGAAATACCAGTGAGCAGCTTGCTCAGCTGGATCAAGCACTGAATCCTCTGTTCACCTGGGCTATCAGCATCACATTTGGGACACATTCCACCACACTAATCCAACACAGATGCCCTCTCTTTCCCCTAAACATGCTATTTGGCACTGTCTGAGGTCCCTATGAGCAGATGACACCAGGCTGTCTATCACAAAGCAAGGGCAAGACCCATCTGCGAGCAGCTAATCCAGGGAATCAAGAGATGTGTACTTCATGTGTGAATTTGGAGTGCTTGCAAACACCTTCAACCTTGCTTGCAGGTCAGCCTGCAATGACTTCCAGCTCACCCCCCTTCTACGCTGGCTGATCACCAACTGGATTCAATCAACAGAAAAAGCCAAGCAATTTGGAAGGTCTAATGATGTACTGCCCACTGCAACTCTGTCCCAGGCAAGCAGGAGAGACTTCCACGGGATAGCAGCCCACTGGCTCGGTCCTGGCACACACAGGCAAAGCCCAAGAACTGAAAAGAATAGGGAGAGAGGCTACTTGTGAAACACACCAATTGCTTTTGCACTGCAGAGATGTGCTGGCCACAGTTCAGCCCTCCTTGTTTCTCTGCTCTGAATTGTGAGATGTATCTGCTGGGGAACCAGGATAAAAACCCCTGTCCTTAACTGGGCCAGCAATACACAGCAGGAACAAAGAAGCACCAGTTCTTATTCAATAGCTGTCAGTAACAAACATGAGATGAAGAGAATGGTCAGCACTGGCCCAAGGCACTGGATTTAGCCTGGGAATCAGATGAAGTCCTGCCAGGTCTGCCATCAACACACCATGTGAGCTTGGGCAACTGCTTCACCTCTTCATACCATCCCCATCGTCTGGAAGGATGGAGCCGGCCTTCCCTCTGATACTTGCTCTGAGGCTAGTAGGTGAAAGAACAACTAACACTTCTGCTGTGTCAAACAGCATCTCAAAATTACAGCAAAAGACCTGTTTTTAAAGAGAAGTTTCTCAGCTTGCACGTCTGCGGTAGATTTAATAAAACTCAAGGGTTAAGCTGTGTTTGTTTGGAAGAAAACCACTCGTACATCACCGGAGGACTTGAATACCTGAGCTGGTGGCTGGAATACTTACTCCAGGAAGAATAAAGTCATAACCCACTCTTGCATTACTGATGGTAAATTAATGCCAGAGCACCACTGTGTGGGGAGCTCCTTCCTGGCTGTGTTTGCCCAGACATCTGGCTGCAGTGGCTCCCAGCACAACGCTCCACAGCCGAGCCCTGTGCTCCAGTGTCCGACTCCCCCCTCCTGCCGGAGCCAGCTCCACCACTTCACCACCTGCTCCTGCTGGGACACAGCTGCTCGGCTCTAAAAGAACGATCGGGGAACGGCGGGACATGTGCGAGGACATCAATCCTACTCACACCCCTGGGAAGACTTCATTAAAATCCCAGGGCAGAAGACTAGATTTAGAGAGCTTTCCACTCAGAATCCTAATTTAATCAAAATATTTTAAAACCTCCTGGAAATGCAAACATCTCCATGCAAGCACAGAGACGCTCAGCCAACACACATCCCCTCCATAGCACAACCCCACAACAACTCCATCCCATGTGGATCCTCAGTGTGTGTGCAAACTTCCCAACCTAAGCCATAGCTGCTCCTGACCACAGTGGTGATGTCTCATATCTTCCTGCCAAGCACCATGTTCCTCTGTGGTATTGCAGGAAAGACATGCTGAAAATCCTCCCTACTTTGCTGACACACCTTTGAACACACATTTTGGGTACCCCTGCAGGGAAGAGCAGCATTCCCCAGGAGGAAGCTGCAGCCTCGTGCTCGTTTTGATGTATCAACTGGGGCTATGCAAAAGACATAAAATCCCCAAAGGAAATTAATCTCCAAGTACATCCAACATTCCCCCAGCTGCCTTATGTATCACACAGTATAAGCAACTGTCCATAATGATCGTATAGCACCTGCTGTCCCCATTCTGGGTTTGTGATGTGTCTTTAACCAGACATCAAAGAGAAGGAGCAGACAATGGTGGAATTGTGATAGGAAGTGAATAGTGAAAGCTCCTTGTCAGTCTGAGTTTCCATTTATCTCACAGCCCCGTACATACTGCCCACCCTGCCTCTGCTGTCATGTTCATGCACTGTTGCTGTATCAGCCTCTTCAGGGAGGTATCACAGCAGTTTTCAGGCTTTTATAGATGGGCCTTTTGGATTTTCTCTTGCACCAAAGCCAAGTGCCCAGCCAGGTACCTACACCTCAACCTAACCTGATGGAACCAAATTCGAGATGAATTCGGTACCAACGTCACATGCCATGCAATGAGCACCACAACTTTCTTTTTGAGACTGACCAAGAGATGCAGCCCTGCTGCAGCCAGGGGCTGGAGCAAAGCCATTTACTCCTCCCTTGAAGAGTCCAGGGGTAGCACATACAGCAGCCTTGGACAGAAAACCTACAGATCACTCAAGAAAGTAGTCAAGTTAGGATGACCTTTCTGCCCCAACAGCATTTTAAGACATAAATTCAGATTATGCTATTAGAGGAAACACCTCAGACTGAGGTCTGTGCAAAATTATAGCCCTTTGATGTCCCATCTAAACACTTCTTTTAACACTAAGTCTTCCATTTGTATACTAATTAACTGTATTTTGCACACAATGACTGCTTAACCAGGGTAGAAATATTTATTACTTTCGTATAGCAAGAATAAAAGGCCTGAATGCTTACTATACTGATATGAGGCAGGAAATATGACAAAACAATTTCCCGTAATTATTTCCAGCAGTTGCTCATATTGGAAAATTTTAATAACGAGAGTAATTAATTTGTGGTTCTTGAGATCTACAATTAAACAGCAGTAGCAAGGCAACTGTCTAAAAATACATGTTTCTGTCCTATCGCATTAGCCACAACCAAATACGAAATTTCCCAACATACAGTGTCACATCCTGCACATGCAGTGTCCTTCCTCCTCCTCTCTTTCCGTGTGTGAGTGGCTTGAGTCAACTTTTCAGAGTAATTTGCATCAAGTAGGCAGACTTGGTTCTGAGGGCTTCAAAAACTATACAGAGCTGGTTACTAAATCCTGTACGTCATATACCTGGGTGGTTTGGAGCTGGCATTCTGCACACATCCTGGTGTTTGGGACCTTTGGGATTGTTTCCCTATGTTTTCTGAAGCTCTATTAAATGTTCTCTTACTTTAGCAGTACCACCAGTCTTAAATAAACAAAGCTATTCCCAAAGATCACTGATTTCCTTATCCCCAGCAGCCATGGGACAAGACCAAAGGTCTCCAGTGTGCTGTAGAGCTACAACAATACAATTTTTACTACCTCTAAGTTTTTCAAAACAATACAGACCCACAGGGACCAGCAACCCTTGCTCACGTGACAAGACAGTGGCATGATACACAGGCTGGGAGCAAGCAGAAGTGAGACCGTTTCACTACCAATTCAACCCTTAAATTTGTGTAGCACTCTCATCTTTGTCATTTTTGTCCTTTTTTTCTTTTCCCTTTTCACACACACCTGCAAAGCTGAATGTCTGTTTTGCAGAAAACAAGGAGAGAAGCTATTCTAGCAAAAGATTCCGTGCCATTAACTGGTACAATGCAAATGCACTTTGGGTTGTTCTCACAAGGAACTTTGGTCAATGCTGATGTTTTGAGCACCCAGGTGTAAGTGTGCCGGCAAAGGTAGAATCACCAGCACAACAAAAGGAAACGCTCGGCTCACAGACAGTTGTCATAGAGACAGATCAGCATCCCGGGGTATTCTCATTTTAAATAGGCACAGAAATCCTTTTTAACCTGTCTTCCCCTAGGCATCTGTCCTCGTGATTCATTTCTAAACTGCTGAGGCCAAAAAAGAGAACCATTTATCAGCACGTCTCCTCTAGGCAGGCTGGAGCTAAGGAGCTTTTCTGCAAACTTAATGGTTTTTGTTGAAAGCAAGTTTCTATCTGATTCTCTGGCTAGTGTTTCTAAAAGCTGTGGGCTGGGGAAGTGATCCAGCTTCAAAGTAACCTGGCCAGGAAAAAAAAGGGAAAGCTGTGGGTTGTGCTCACTTTGCTTTTTAAACCAGGTCAGATCTCTGCTCCAGTTTATAGACTGGGTGCACCAGGAGCTGTGAGAGGACAGCACAGGCGTGGCATTTCGTGGTCCCATGCAGGAAGGAGGTGTTGGGGGGAAGACAATATTGTAAATACCTGAACATTTTTTCTTAGTCACATACAAGACTTCTTGCCTTTGCACCTAAAAGCTGCAGCTCTGAATGAGAAGCAAAAGAAATACATTAATCTCTGTCTGTGTGGACAAAGTTTCATAAGCTCCTTAGCTATTGAAGGTGTAGTCTTTAAACCTTTAAAACTCAGCTCAGCTGCTTTTTGGAACTAGGAAGCTGGCAGGCAGTACAGGAAACCATATTCTAGGGAAAAAGCCCCAGAAGGGGCCTATGGGGACAGCTGGATCCCCACAGAATGACAGATGTGTGGCTCTGGTTGCAAACAAGGTCCTCAGACTTAAAGTCAAATGCAACAGGAGTCCCTGCAATCCCAGCAGGATTCCCAGACCTCTGCAGAGGCATGAAAGGAACTGAGGAGTGGGGGGAAAGAGTAGGTCACAGGTATGTAGGTTGCCACAGCAAGGATTAAACTAAAGCAGGAATTCAAAATTACACGGCCCCAAGAGACACACAAATACTGACACTGAACCCACAAATCCTAAGCTTTCCAGACTGTGTGCTATCTCTGTATTGTCTCAAGGTCTTCTGTGTGACCCAGATATGTAATTCCTAAGTTATTAAAATATATATATATGTATATTCTTCATCCGATGAGCTATGGAGATTCCTGCTTCTAAAACTGCTGGTAAAAGATAAAACTATGGGCAAACAGATGCTGCTCTCACATTAGGTCATAAAAATTCAGCAGGAACATTCAAACAGGAGGCATTCTCCTCACCACAGCAGGGCCAGCCTGAGACTGCTGCATCCTACTGGAGCCATCCTGTGTCAGGTCCAAGGAGCTCCCTGGCCAACCAGTATTTCTGCTGTTATAAAGATATGCCCATGAATGGCTTCATCTGGGAAATGTTCTTAGTTTTGGGGAGTAAATCCTAAACTATATGGATACTATGGGACAAATCAGTATCAATCCAAAGAGAAAACTGAGGCAGACAGGGAGAGCACCAGCCCAAGGCCACCACAGCCAGTGGCAAAGGAGGATGGGAGATTCTTTCCCCCAGGATTTTCTTAATACCAACAGGAAGCACAGGAACACGTCACACTGAAAAATGGCAAGGTGGAAGCAAAAAAAGTCCTCACTGTTCAATCAGGAGTTACCCCATGGTAGAACTCCCAAACATAACACAACGTATAGGAAGAAGGCTCACATCCCTTGGAAAAAAAAGCACAGGAGTCATCCATGCCCAGCCACCCCCTCCCTTAAGACTCTGAGATGATCATTTCCTTCACTCACATATTTATTTGGAATCCGATAATTCATTGCCCCAAGCTTCCTGCTGGAGTTTGTCTTCCATTGTTCAGGATTTACATTACTCAACAGGAAATCAGTGAGAGGTCCAGTGATTAGAAAGGTGTGTTTCCCATTTGGACCCACCCTTGCTTGCTCACTTGGGGCTGGAAGTGGGACATGGCACACAACTGTGCCCATGGGAACTCAGGGAACTGGGGAAGCAAAAGTAGAGGGATTTGTCCCCTTCTGTTAAGAGACACAGATTGCTTTGTCCAGCCACATGCCACTGGCCATGTCCACAAACCCATCCCTCACACACTGTTCATACTCAGGCCTTGCAGCAACCACTTTCTCCACGGGCTGGGGAGGGTGTAGTTTACCAAAATAAAGCTATCAGGGCAGTACTTGACTCTAGTAAGTGTGGTGAAAGTGTCCCTTGATCTAAAATATGCTTCCTCCTCAAAGACCATTACTTTGACATTCTTGCCAGGGGAGAGAGATTCCGCACAGTGTAAAGTGCCACTTGTGAGATATAACTCAGTTTTTCATGATGGCTGGGAACTAGGCTGAGCAGGAATCAGCTGTCTCTGGTGCCCTTAGCTGTGGCTTTTAATCCCAGTCTCACAAATGATGCTCCAATATGTTCTCTTTAATGGCTCCTCTGTAGGAGCACAGAGCAAAACAAAACACAGCTAATCTTTTATGGGCTATCACTGGAACAGGATGCTTCCCTGGCCAAATCCTCCCATTGAAAATGTCACAGCTGGTTTAAAACATATTTCCCCTGAGCTTAGTTTGATAACAGGTAACTCAACTCAGGGGCACACAGCGAGCACTCAGCACTACACTGTAACAGTGACTTGTGGAAGGCAGCTGGTGACCTTTCTGGGCCACAGCTCCCAGTCACCATGGACTCTTTTTCCAACCCAGATACCTCCAAGGCTTCCCAGTCAGCTGATCTTGTGCAAAAGCCAGGATTTTTATGTTTCTCTAGCATTCAGGGTGTGCTTGGGAACAAAGGCTCAGTTTATTAGCCATTGTATGCTAAACCTCTAAGAGGGAAGTCTCTGTTCCAAAGAGGTTTAAGAAAACTTCGAGGTGGAAGTTTGATTTCCAAAAATTATTTTAAAATAATTTTTAAATTACTTTAGGGGGACCTTAAGCAAATGTTCTTGCTCCAGGCTCACTTATGTGTGCTGAACCAGTCCTCCAAGACCTCTTACAACAGATGTAGGCCAGATAGCCTCAGATACCACACTGTCTACAGCAGAAGGTTTATCCTAAAATAAAAACTCCTCTGCTGAAACTCAAGATACAAATTTCTCATTCTGTCCATCTTAGACATGGGGGAAAGCACATTGTCTCCTCTTCACAGCAGCCTCACCAAAATAAGCCATGTGCTCTGCTGGGGAAGGTCACAGATTATAGACACTTCTTGCTCCTGTTGCTCTGCAATGATTTCTCTAAAATTAGACTTTCCTGCAACTGCAGACAACATTACAATGCTGAGTAAAATGGAAGGGTTACAACATACGTCTTACATACAATAGTACTGTTCACACCAATCCATACACAACTTCTTTCTCAGCAATATCCTTATGTTGACTCACACTCATTTTGCAAAATGAAACAATAGAGCTTCCTTATATTAAGAGATTATTGTGTCTCCTGCTCAGGAAGACCACCGAGTTCTGCAAATTACTGGAACCTCCTATCCACAAAAACTATCAGAAGCCACCTTAAAGCAGCTTAACATCATATGCAAAAGTATTTTTTGCTGTGATAGCCTAAAATATCTGGATCTCCTTGTAAAATAGAAATGACACATACCACTACTGATACAAGATTATTTAAATCACCCCAGACAGAAAAACCTCCTCATGAGCATTTTTCCTCTGAAACACACCCAACACTTGCAAGTATTAGCTTAGATAACATTTAGCCATTTTCCCAGCACAGAGAACTGCTATGAAAGCTGTGGAAAACAAGAATATTGCGAGCACAGAAATGTGGAGGATGAGCCTTTCCCAGTGAAATGTGCACTAATATCTGAACTGCATGATAATGAACGACACTGTCATGATTTGTTTCACTGTATGAATTACTTACCCAGTCCAACAGGGTTTTAGGATTTTGAAAAATGTTGGAAAATGGATCACTCCTTAAAAAACAGGGATTTTTTTCTCTTCATCCTGCTTAGTGTTCATGGTACATAACTTGATGCTGCTCTTAAGAAGACATTGGCACTCAAACCTGCCTTTCTGTTCCAGCCTTGATTTTACCCTTCGAGTTTTTAGACTGGCCAGGAAACTCTTAGGGAGTACAAGGTGAAATTGCTTTGGTGAAGCCTGAAGGGGCTGGACTTACTCACCTGGTCTAAGTGCAGGGCACCCTCGGTGAAGCGCTGCTTGCGCAGGTGCCGCGCGACTCGATGCAGGTTCAGCACAGCCTCCTGGATCTCGGCTATCGAGTGCTGAGGTGAGACAGGGGGGAGCTCTTCAGGTGACAACACCTTCCCAGGGCTGTCAATCATGCTCTGTGCATGGTCGTAGCTGAGCTTCACGCAGGAGCAGATGACCGTCCGCCCAAACCACTCATCAAGGATCTGCAAAGTTGCAAAGTGCAAATTGATCTGAAGACTCATTCTTCCAGTGCACAAAAGCTTGGGAAGCTGTACAAACACTGGGAGGAATGACACCAGACTTCCCCACTCCCTGTGATCTTTGAGTGAAGATCTTGTCCTACAGAGACCTTCAGGCCTTTTGCCAATTCAGATTCTCTAGCATCTAGTAACGTGTATATGCATGTAACAGATAACAATATATTGTGCATACACAGAGGGGACTGCTTGCATCTCCCGCCTCCACCTGACTTCCCTCCTTCACAGAGCTCAAAGAACACCAGATCACCTGGGAGTTGAAACCAGTCTGCTGCCTCACAAGTTACCAGGTGCAGGAGTGACAACAGGCAGATACACATGTGCCAGAGAGGTTCTCCTGCCTAAAACACAGCAGAATAACTGAAAGTGTGGCCACCAGGGCACAAGGAGCTGGCGTGAAAATACTGTGTTTTCAGGAGGACTGCAGGAACCCAAATGTCTGACTAGGACTTGTGAAAGTGCCTAAGTAGGACTTTGGTGAGTTTGGAGGAGAGACGGACAGTCACTGACCCCTTACTTCTCTGATCACGTCTATGGTTCTAGGTCCAAACTCAAGTCAGGAACCCTTCTGGGCTTCCAGACTACTTTGGAACTAAGATGAAAATAATAAATAAATTGCTTATAAAATTGTTTTATTTTAAACCAGAAGCCACTCCCATTTTAAACTCCCTAGCAGAATCCTGGTGTAGAAGTGGCAATTCAGAATTATTTCCTAAAGCAGACAGGAAAACGTATTTTCAGCTGAGATATATAAGAGAATCCAACAGCTCATCAAGCCAGTGACAAAGCACTGAAGGACACGGGCAGAAGGCTCTTCACAAAAGTCGAGCATTGGCATGAGGGCTCTGGAGACAGACGCAGTTTGTGATAAACCATTCAAAGCACAAGTGCTCAGAGAACGACCGGAGAATTGTAATTCTGCCTTAGCTGCAAGTGCCACCTTACCCCGTCATCAGCCCAACAGAACAAGGTAAATTCTGCAAATAACAGTGTCCAGGGAGAAGAGCAAGCTCTCTACGACAGCCTCATCAAGGACACTGCTTCAGAGACAAACCTTCTTCTTAACAGGAAGGGACTGATTCCCAAAATACCTTTGCTGCCTTCCTCCCTAATGCATCACAGAACATATGTGCTGTGTAACTCAGCAACTCAGAGCTCTGAAAGTCACAGGACTTTTAAGCTTATTTCTAATTCAAAAGTGTGTTAATAGCAGAGAAGCAGCACATGGCATCTTACAATGTAAAGTGCTTTGACCATCGGCTCATGGTTATTCTGTGCATGTCTCTTCCTCTGTGCTGTGGAGAAAGAAAGGAAGAGAAAGCCACAAAGCTGGACAGAGATGCTGCAACAGTGCTGGCAGCACCTGCTCTGTGCTCTGCTGCATCCATTCGATACTGTTCAGCTTCTTGTGGTGATGGGGGATGCACGTCTGGCAGGTCAGTAGCCCCTGCTTTGGAAACCCCATCAGAGGAATGGGCAAGCTCCCATGGGCTGGCCCATTTACCATGGCTGAGGGATGGGCAAGGCACCGTGGAGGAGCAACATTTGGGGGCCGTGAGCTGGGATTTGGAGATTACAGCGAGTAGCCCACAAGATCAGTCTGCAAGGTCTCCTCCATCGCAGCAAACCTGGTGCACCCAGAGTCCACACAGAGCACCAGCATCTAAAGGATTTCTAAAGTTATGATAAGGCTTCCCCAGTTCTGGCTTCTTTTGAGAAAAGCCCATAGTCCTGAGCAACATCCTGTCCTCACCGTCAGCGCTCTCACAGCTCCCCACCAACAGCTGAGGTTCAAGGGCTGTGTTGGGGTCTTTGACTCACCTCCCTTTCACCCAGCAGAGCGTGGGGGAACATGTGATCCTGTTTGCACTGAGATACAGGTATAGTAACATCTAGAAATACCAGCTTTTTAGAAGAATGCCCTCCTGGGCAAAAGCCCTACAACCACTTTTCCTCTTGGAAAGAGTAAATTCCTCTCCAGCCTTCACCTGACATTCACACCTCACATTCTTACTCGACTAAGACTGTAACCCTGAAAGGCCTTGTAGGAGAAACCAGTTTGCTGAGATGGCCACAGGCAGTCTGCTCTCCCAGGGACAGCATGGCCATGGCCCAGACCACTTCAGAGGTCTGCTCCCGGAGCTGAATGCTACAGCTCCTCTATTTTCTCACTGGTCAGACAGGGTTGGACTGAGCACTGTTTGAAACACAATGGATATATTGCATGGGACAAGAGACAAGATGTAATTAAAGGCTTATTTTAATTAAGACTTGACTTTTAGCTGTTCAAAGACAACTCAGAGTCAATGAAAGGTCTACCTAGTAGCTACTCTTAGAAGGCCTCATGAGTAATCATGCTGTTGCTATAGGAATGGGAACACTTTTCACAGCGGACAAATACAACCCATCTCAGTGCCAGAGCAGGGGCTCACTGCAGAAATACAGAATCAGGACTGCAACCCTATTTTGCTAGGGTTTTGCTAGGGTAAAGATAGATTCAGCATCCTTTAGAGCAGCCGCGACAATAATAAGGAAGTAAGGTGAATTTTTGTGAAAAATTACCAAATTGGCACAAGAAATACTGTCTACAGAAAGAGTTATGTATGAGCACAACAGTGGTTAAAAAAAAAATCTGAGTACAAAAAGTGTATTTTGCATAGACCAGAGAGTGCTCTGGTACTGCCAGTCTTCAGCCCTCCTTGATTAGTGAGGGGACCCTGTGATAACCAAAGGGGAGATTTTAGGGTAACAAAGAGCTTGGGAGAGGAATAGGGAGAGCAATGAAGACCTGGGGAGTGCTGGCAGGCAGATGAAGGCAGCTCACTGCACCAACAGAGAGCCTCCACAACTGCTCCCTGGAAATAACACATGCAGAGGATGGAGCCATGCCTTTGCTGAAGGGCTATCATGCTTTATTTGGATTGATGTAATTTGCAGCTCTGAAGAGGAATTAAATAGTCTGTTTACCAGAGAGGCCATCGAGGGACACTGCCGCATCCGCCGCAGTGCACAACTGCCTGGGAGCACGAGGCAGGGCTGGAGTCGGGGGCACATTTTGTCCCACCCAAAGCATCAGCTCTGAATTGCTGCTGGAGGTAAGACATTAAATGGCTGGGTGACCTGGCAAGGAGCTGGACATTCTCCATTCCTGAGATTCATACAAATATTCCTCCTTTCCCAACCAGGCTGAGAGATTATTCCAGTTGGAAATTCCAGAGTATATCATCAGCAAGGCAAGACACAGGGATAGTCCTACATCCTGCAGTATTGTTCACCCTTGCTATCCATCTGGGTGTTAAGGGATGGCATTTTTGCCACTACAAGAGTAGGGGCTGGCCACCAAGGGAGGACTAATTAGCAGGATGCCTGATTAGCAGCATGACTGTCTGCTGCCTGAGGTACCTTGCCTTCCGGAGTCAACTTCCAAATCACAGAGAACGTCAGTCTGTCTCGCATGGGATTGAGACTGCAGAGCTCCTCACAGAGCAGCCTGGGAAGCATTGGGATCACCTGGAAGAGAAGAGAGCTTCGGTGAGACACAAGCTTTTAGTGCAGTCAAGCTTCCCTGACCAGTTAGTAAGGAGAAAATGTGTTAAGCTGTCAGCATCACGTTCACTGTGGCAGGAGTGGCTACGTCACAGCTCTGGGATGCATCACCTATGCCAGAGCTGTATCACACGGCAGACAGTGTGCTGGCATGGAATGAGGAAGTAAACCAAATCCACTGAAATGAGAGGATTTCAGACATGGCTAAGGCCACCTACACTCCCATCAGCCCCATCCCTCAATGAGACCAGAGGCAGTTGTCAGTCTCCAACCTGGGATCATTCCCAGCACTCCTCTCTGAAGAATGGAGTAAGCATCCTGGAGTAATCTGCATCCTTGGTTATGCAAACACTTACTCTGCAACTTTTAAGGTCACAAAGTTTGCTCTGTTTTCCACTTCTTTCCCACTGCCGCTTTGGCACAGGGAAGAATGAGGAAGGCTGGGCACATCAGGAAATTTAATGTTGAAGAAACATGGTCCTGGCAGTCAGGAGCTGAAGAGGTTGGATTTGGGAACTGTGTTTCTTGCTTTGCCACTGAATACCATGTAACCAAGAAGTAAATGCAAGTCTGCTCTCTGCAAAGCATAAATGAAACTTCTCCCATGCATCACAGGAGCCATGCTTGGTTTCAACAAAGATTGAACCATGCTTTACAGGACAGACAGAATGTGTAGATGCAGGTGAGATAAATAAAAGTACCTGTTTTATGACTATTGACCATGCTGTTTGCAAATGGAGAACAATTATTACTTTATTATACTCAAAATTTGAACAAAATGTCAGCCAACACAAATTTCTGGAAGGATTTTTTAACCCATGTCCTAGTTCCTTACAACTAATCAATATTTCTGCTGCTGAACATTGAATTACCAAATCACAAATTACTCACCTGACTACACCAACAAAGCTAAAGCTTTTGAGCATATTCATGCTAGAGCAAACCTGAGTAGCTCCAAGTGCTTCCACCATCCCTGAGTTATTTCCTAAGTGAAGTCTGCAGTAAAGATAATCTTTAGCAGCTGCTTAATGAAGCAAAACTCATTATTTGAGTTTCCCTTCTGACTTCCCTTCTCATTATTTACCTTTGTGAAGAAGCAATAACTGCCCTCAAAGAACCACCACGTTATTCCTCTAGTTTATTTTGAGTGGCAACATGGGAAGGTGCTTTTCAGAAAAACAGAGAGAAATGCTCTACTTGTTTGCCATAAAGTAATTTAGCTATTTAATTTCGTTTCCGTTTTGACTGCTCTGTGTGCCAGCCTGTAAATATAGGACCAGCAGGAAGCTGACTGGCATACAAATCCCAGCTCTTCCAAACTCTGACACCTATTTAATGATTTCAGAGATAACTTTTTCTACCTGGAGGCAGGAGAACCACTGTTCTTCAAAACAGTAAGAAAAAACAGTCTCAGGTGTCCATTTTCTCCTCAAGTGCACACACTTTACACTTACCTTTTGCTTTGAAGGAAAGACTCTTAAAATATTTAATCACATTTGTGGTTTGGCACCAGACAATGGCTATAAATCCCTTCTAACTGCAGTGCACAGCAGTGCCAAAAGGTTAACTGTATGGTCTGGGGCTGTCAGGGAGTCACACCATGAATCAGCAGCCCTGGATCGCCTGGAAGGTCACAAGGGCACAGCTTATGATAAGCTGTTTCCCGCAACACAAGGGCCGCCAACTCTGTTATTCCAGTTGCAAACAGAATGTTAACAATACTGCTACATTCATAACTCACTGACCCAGTACGTGAGCTTGGCCATGCTGCCTGGAAGGACCCACAACACAAGGGTATAAATTTAGTGTAAGTGATGCCAACCCATACCAGAAAGGAGAGAAAATAGCTTTATAGACTCTCGGAAATCCCTGCCTGCCTAAGATCACCCATGACCACCGTGAGACCCCAAAGTTCAGGTCACAGTGAACAAAGTGCTAGTAATTTAATGAAAGCTCCCATGCCCTTTCCCACCCAAATTAAAAGCTGCTTTCCTCTCTCTCCCCAGCTCTGATTGATCATCTGATAACGGTCTGTACTTCCTGAATATTTGTGTGCCTTAGCACGCCCTCTTTCCCTTCACATCTCCTGCAGCAATACCAGTTTGCTAGAAAAATGCCTACATGGAAAACGAAAGCCCATGCTTGTTTTAAGTGTACTTGAGCAGGATTAATATCCGATTCAAGAGGCTATAATTCAATGGAAGGGCTTTCAATGATGTGAAACACAAGCAAAGCTTTAACTCAGATCATAATTACAGCACTAAACACTCACCAAGCAATTAGCTGTAACAAATCTACTGTTAGGGAAGCACCAGCCTGTGTTACCTTTGTTTCACAGGAGAGAAACTTTAGGCGAAGTAACTTAACCTAAGCTATGGAGGAAGTCTCATGGGAGAATGAGAATGCAATCAACCTTTTCCTGGGCTCAGCAAACACATACATAACATAATGTGACCTTGCACTGAAGGTATTTCCATTTATTCTACCTTACTGAATTAAAAGAAACCTGTTTCCAACACCACAACAGTCTTGGCTGACTGCCTCCTGCTTTAACATCACAATTCCTCTTCACCCTCTACACGGAGAATAAACCAACTGTCACAAGGCACAGAAGTTATAAATACACATTTCCTTCTTCCTTAACATGTTATGGTCGCAGCCTGAAAGGATTCCTAGTAATTGCAAGCCCAGCATTTAGCACACAAAGATGTCACAATTGTGTCACACTCAGAGAGCAAGATGTTCCAGCAGTAATGCCAAGGGCTGCCCAGAGGAACTTGGGCAACAGGATTATCTCCATCTCTTTCTGACAGAGACACGGGATGAGAGGAGATTTCCCTAAGCACATCTTTAATGTCCAGATTTGCAAAATATCAGAGTTGTGTAGAATTGCCTTGAATAATCCAGAGGTTGCCCAGCACCTTTTAAATGCTTTGCCCTTCCCGTGACTGTCTGCCAAGAGCCAGCAGTGTCTGCCAGCTGTCCTTTTGAGTGCCAGGGCACGCAGGAATCCAGCGAGTTGAAACGCTGCCGAAGGATAGCACCTCCAGTGGGAAGTGGTTTCCTTGGCAAATTGCTACGGATGTGCCTATGTTGGGGATCACATCATTCAGCTTGATTTTATTGCAGATGGAAATAAAGTCACCTGGGCATATACAGGGATCATAAACCTGCAATAAGGGGTTTATAAATGTAGCTGAATCTAGAAATGCAGTTGGAGAGGCCCAGCAGGGCTAGGGAAAAAAATTTTACAATGTAAAAAAGGAGCTACACCCCCCAGGAAATCCTTTCTAATGAATGTGTCATAGAAACCAGGGCTTGGGTGGTGAGAGCTTGTCTGGTTTTAATCCCCCTCTATCAGTCAGGCTAATAAAAGACATCATCTCTCCCCACAAATCTAGCAGTGCCCAAGAAATACTGGAAAGGGCACTTCTTTGAGTGAAAGGCTGATATCCACAATGCTGGCAGCTGCGGGTCTGCTTTTCAAATCAAACCACAGACAGAGGATTTCTCTCTCCCTATTTCCAAGTCCTAAATGCAAAATCTTCAGCACTGCCCTCAAGACTCAGTTGTCCAGCACTGCCCAACAGCCTGCTCCATGCTACTGGTTCTCCCTGCAGGCAGCCACACATCCCAGAAAGCCAAAGCAATGGCACCACTGGAGAACCAAAGTGAGAGATGGCACTGCTGGGTCCTACACACCATCATGCTGGCATTATAAAACAGATGACCTGTGACCACGGCTGGTCACACTGCTTAGCAGCTGGCTCCTCTGCACAGGAAGATCTAAATCTCTGCTTGTGAGAGCCCTTGGGTTTGTTTTGTTTTGCCTCTTCAACTAATAAAGTGCTTCCAGAAAGCAAATATGAGCTTCCAGTCTCGGACTTATTCCTAGGGAGCTGGGCAATGGGAGGGAGTACATGCATGCTGGGATGATAAAAGTTCTTGTTCCCTATAAAATCAGAAACATCTGTTGCAACCAGGACTAACTCACTGGCCAGGTTCAGAGCAGGTTAGGCAGAGCAGCTCTCATCAGTGGACTCACTGTAGCAGCTTTTCAAGGAACAGAAGGGGAAAACTGGTCAGCCAACCAATGGGAAAAAGGAACAAACCCTGGTCAAGCAGAATCCCTTATCTTCACAAAGTTACATGAACGGTTTTGCTCCCTTCAAACAACTTCATTCTGCTGGCATCTTGCTTTGGCTGCCCCTTAATTCTTGGTTCAGGTTGGTTATGACCACTGCTGACTCCCAAGGTGATCCTTCTCCCAGTCAATCCAATGAGGAGGGATTGTATTAACCAAGAGTTCCCACTAGAGCTGGTAGGAGGACGCTGAAGTCCAGCAATGGAGTGGGCTCAGCAAATCTCTTGCTTGTACACTAGAAGACACTCAGAGGAAGTAGGCAATTTGTTTATGAGCCAAGATTTCTGCTCAGGAGTTGTATCAAGACTTCCATGAATTCAGATTTCGAGCAACTCTTTGTTACTCAGCCTGAGATTATCAAAATATCAACACCCTGACAACCTGCTGGTGTCAAAAGTGAATGTCTTGAAGTCCTTGGACTCAACATGAAGACAGGCTTACAGTTCCGATCTTTGATCTCCAGTGTAAAATAGAACTAGTAAAATATTACAGGGATTTATGGCTGAACTCTCACTCGAGCTGCTTCACACCTAAAATAACACTGTAAGATGTGCCAAAAAAGAGGAAACTGTTTAGGTTTTCTTGCTTCTTAAAACCTGATACATTCTTATTTCAAAAACTTTTGACTTGTATTAAATAGACCACTAGCAATTACACAATAACTCCCCTTCTGGTTCAGGAAAATTAAATATGTGGCTTTATTTAACTTCTTTGGGAGGATTAGCATGGTGCTAACCTCTTGCAGAATCACAGCTGTCTTAGGAAACAGTTTCATCAAAGGAAAGCATATTTTCTACAAGAGTCATGCTACCATCTTGTTTCAGACAGCCTGGCTGCTTTCCTTTGCCCATCCCCTCGCTCCTTTTCATCTCTTGCAATTAAAATATTAAAAATTTCATCATCTAACCTAGTTTGTTGTTTTAAAATGTATTTTCTACAGGGCAAAAGTGTGGGTAAAACACTAATCCTGACTGCTGGGCCACGGTAGTCGAAGATGAATTGACGATTAGGGGCAGCAGGTAACTTATGTTGGCATTGCACAGGACTGGCAGTGCTGGGGAGAAAAGGCACTTTGAAAGAAAATTCAATTAGCTTCTGCATTCAACTAGATTTTAATGAAAAATGTCTCCTTTCTTTATAAAAATCTTCCTTCTCCCTTGACTAAAAGAATCACATGCCCTCAAAGCACAGTATTTTGACTTGGAAATACTGCCACAACATCCTCCTGGAGTACAGCTTTGCTGCCCCCAGTGACATCGCCCCTAGGCCAGCCCACATCTCCCATCATCAAGTCATCCGTCAGAGGGGGAAGCAGAGCACTGCAGAAGCCAAGGGCTTATCACTGGAGAGACTGTAGGATTGGGAAGACAGGTGCCAGAACTGCTGTTTCCATGAGATACACATTGCTTCCCCCTCCTGGAGAACAGCAAGGCACAGGGAATTGGGGTCTCCCAGCACACAGCAGCTGTGTGCTGTTGGTGTCACTACCACTGACCCGGCGGGGACACTTGGGCATTGCTGTCACGGTGATCCCACAGGGAGCTGAAACCCACCAGACTCCCTGCGATCCCCAAAGCTGTGCCTTGCTGCTTCTATCCAAAGACAGCTATGGAACAGCTACTAAAAGTTAACAGCTTGATATCAAACCATTAATCTGATTTCACTAGTGTGACATAAATCATTTTATCATCCAGAAAGTGTGGAGAGGACACAGGAAGCTACGGGAACAAGCACCATTAGAAAAACCTCCCCGGATAACATCCCTGAGAACATCCAGGAAGGGAAGGGACAGGAAGAATCACTCCTAATCCTAAGGAGCAAGTAGGATATGTTTATTTATTATAGAAAAGATGTCCTGTCATTCCAGAAGGGGGTGTGGAGACAAGGACTTCAGCCTGACTGAATGGGAGAGTGGGGAGAGTCAGGTTAATCTGCTCCATGAGACTGCTTCAACACTCCTCTTCATGCAGCTGATGCCTCAAGCCTACACAGGGCACTGACAGCCTCCCTACACACACAGTGCCAGTGGTATCTGAAGTGTTTCTGCGCATTCAACTGAAAATGAGACAGCCACAGACAAAACCTACGTTTCCTTTCCAACGATGTTAAACCTAAACCTGTCCATTTTTAAAGTTTAGAAGTCAACTTTAAACTTGAACTTAATATTCGATTCTGATAAGCTAGAATCTGTATAATTTCAAGTATCTTTTCACTATGTGATGAAGGAACACCATTCCTCCATAATTTGGGATATCCAGATAAAATAAGAGTTTGAACCTTTTGTTTTAACTCAAGATGTTTGTTTGTTAGGGTGTTTTACATCCTACTCTGACACAAATCCACTTCTGGGAGGGATTAGTTGGACTCTTGCAGCAAAGGCAAAGACAAAACCCTCCGTAACTGCCAATCTGAAGCCCCCAAGAGCAAAGGAGAGGAGCCAGCTCAGGTGTTTCAGGCTTGGCTCAGGTCAGCACTGAGCTGGTGAGCCCTGGCACACGTGGGGCACTCCGTGACCACAGACACAGGGTCACAAGCTGCTGCTCCACCCCATGCTCTCTCCATAAGCTCCAAGATAGTGAGCAGCTATGTCAGCTTCTGTGTTTCCATCAACTTACTCATTTTTGTAGGCGTCCTGCAATAATAGCCAGATTTTCATCGTTAGCATCTCAAAACGAACCTTGAAAATGAATTTTTGGTAAATGGAAGGCACAATCATCAGACAGACAAAGGAAAAGCTGCCCTTACCTTCTGCACCAGATAGACACTGGTGGCCCTTTCACTCGCTACTTTATCCAGTGCTGTTTCTTCCAGTACGAAGTAGCTCACATCCGCGATGTGGACTCCCACCTCCAAGTTCCCTGGAATTGCACAAGGAAGTCAGTAGGCTGTGAGTAGAAATGAACTGCTGACATATTTAACTCTGACTTCTCTCCCCTTCTACCGCGACCTTCTCGCTTTATGCCGAAATCTCACAAAACTGATACTTCTTTCCACTTCTTCCACCTGGGATGAAAACCGTGGTCTCTCAGGACACTCTCAAATTCACCACCACTGTGGCTACAACATACGATTGAATACAGATAGAAGTGAACCGTCAAGCACAGTGGTGGAAATGTGAAAACCCTTCAAAACCATGTGGATAAGTCTTTACAACTAGGAGCTTGTAATACTGAGCCCAGTCTTCATCCCTTTGCTGTCAGACAATAGCATGAAAGAAAGACGGGACCCCACCTCACAAGCACACAGGCAATGCAGGATCCCATTTCTCCGGTATGGAGCAGTCAGTCACACATGCTTTTGGGTTCTCAGAACTGCTCTTGTTCCCACTTCACCCTGGTTGAGCCCAAATTGCTGCTGGGGACGTGGGAAGTCTTCAATGACTTTGGATCAGGCTGTGCAGAAGTGCAGCTTTCCACTAGAATATTTCCACTGTTACCCTGCCTTTCCTTCAAATTTGGCTTTTTATCCTTTAATTGGAGTCCAGTTTAAAAGCATCTTAAGTCAAAAGTTAGGCTAGAGAGAAGTACTACTGAGGTTTATCATGAGGTTTTGGCAGTAATTCGGATTTGGAAGTAGTGATCATACTCAGCTTTGGAAGTAATTAGTACCTGGGTCCAAGAAATTCTGGTGTGCTAATCCTCAAAGCAGCCTATTGACCTTTGTTTTCTCTGGAAGGACTAGGCTGGATTTGAGGTGCTTATTTGTAGAATAGTTCTAAGTGCAGTGGGTTCCTAATTATAACACTTGGTTCTTCAGAGGAATTCACTAACCTCTCGGTATCTATAAATATTTTTTCTTTCCTTAATTTTTTTAAAGAGACAAAGTAATAAGATCCCACGCTGGTGAAAATCCTGTTTATTTACACACCTCACAAAGAACATTATCAAAGCCCTTCTCTTGAGTGTCACGTTTTTGAAGTATAAATGGTTCGTAGCTGTTGTCATTAAGCAGTACATGTGCCTGTGTGCCCTTCTGATGGATACCAGCACAGGATTTCAGCAGAGTGGGATTGGTAACAGATGAAGAGGAAGCATGAGAAGGTTCAGCCTCGTATGAGGGGGAGCCACCCAGCCCACTGTGCCTCAGCTGGGAACTCAGGGAAATGAGCACCAGCCCACCCTGCACAACTGCCTGACTTCAAAACAGTTTTAATTTTATTAAGCCATGTTTGCACAGCACTGTGAGTACGTAAAGCATAATCTTGCTTTTTGAGCAGCTTTTGTGCACTTGACAGAGCACAGATGCAACGGCAGCAGAAACGCACAGGGAAGGTGGGAGGGCTGGGGTTTAGATGTGCCCACATAACCTCCACTCACTGGAAGGGCCTGCAGAGACTAAATATGATGGCAGCAGGGAGAGAGGGCAATAATCCCATCGCACACCAAGGGACAAATTCCACCACTCATCAGGAAGCTGGGAGCAAAGACTGCAGATTAAATGGTTCACCTCAGAAAGCTGCCTACAGCTGTGTTGTGATATTATCACATGCCTTGAAAGCTGCTCTACATGGATTAGGCATCCTGAAACTACTTAGACAGTAAGTCTTAGACCAACAGTTCAACCAACAGGTTTAATATTACAGACACTCAAAGCCAACACACTCAGAAGGTAAAAAAATATTGAATACTTTGAAGTCAATATTGTAATGTATTGACCCTGCAGGCAAATATTGACTAAAGGAAAAGGAGAGGGGGTCATTACATCATGCCTTTAATCGCACTTTAATTCAATATGTGCACTGTTACATACATGAACTTTTTGTCCTCGATAGAAAATCGACAAACCAAGAAAGATCTCATTGCATGAGATAATAAAACATGGAGCCAGCCAACGAAAACACACTGAGCAGAGTTAAATTTCATTCAGGTTTCCCACCAGAGCTTCTAAAAGCTGGGGTCAGCGTGAGCCCCTTGCTTTTGAACTTTTAATGGAAATTCTATCTAAATATTTTCTTACATACATTGACATAATGCAAACTGGCAGCTCTTGGGTTTGTCTTGCTCATGTATGAATCACCCTATCTCCCTCACCCTCAAAATATTCAGACCAAGAGAACTTGAAGATACAGCACAGTGATCAACCAATCTGATTTCCCTCAAATCATTGCTTTTGAATGCGCTAGACAAAATACCAGCCTAAGCCTGCACAAAAATACCTGCCTGCTGCTCTCTCCTGGTTTATTTGCTAATTAAAGTGAAAGAGCGTTGTGGATAGAGAAATACTATTCACTAGAATTCTGTTCCAGGTCCACAAACTGTTTTTCTAGTCTCATTAATTTTAATGACAAAGTCACAAAGGAACATTTCACATTTTAAGTCTCTTGTTATTTCCCAAGGAAAAAAAAAAAAAAAGGAGAAAAAGTGGCCTGAAAGGAAAAGAGAATTTAACCAGCAGTCACGGAGTAAAAAAGTCTTGTCAAAGAGATCAGAGGAAAGGGGTAAAGGGTGGACACCACATGGACCACACACCATAGGCTGCTACACACGGTCTACTTGACCTCCATTTTGATGAAAAAAATCTACTTCTCCAGCAAAGAGAGGCTTCAAACTTTGCCATGTAGCTCTCCATTGTGACAGACTATTTATATTCTAAATTTCTTAAGAGAAACAAGTACTTTTACAAACTAGAGATTTGTTTCATCCCAAATTCTCTTACAGGGAAGTTAAAGCTGCACAACAACCCCTTCAGCTAGGTATACACTACCAGTTTAAGATGAGGGTTTTTAAAAAGGAATTTACATAAAAATGTACAGGAGATTAAGCCAGACATTTCATATGCTGCTATTAAAGCAAGAGCTGCAGGGAGCACCTATTGCAATGAAAAATGCTGAAGGCACTTGGATGGCTTCTTTCACTCAGGATCTCTGGAACTCTTTCACTTTAAATCATTTCATCTGAAAGAGGGTGCAAAACTGTCATGCCATTCAAACTCTACCACTGCAAAGCTGCTCTTGAGAGATGTTTAGCAACAGGGAATGCAGTTTAGAATCGAGCAAGGCATGTTTTATTAACCAGATGAACCCTATTAGCTCCCCTCTGCAACTACAGAGATGTGGCGACAGAGATGGATGGGAGACAGGAGCATTGTCTGAAATTACACCACGGCATTGCAAAACCCAGTAAAGAGGCCTTTTGCAATGAGGAGCTCTCCTGAGATCTGCAAGTAGAAAGGGAAAGGGCTGGGCACTCAGCCACCCAAACTCCCCTTGGGCCAGTGCTCTGTGCCAGCGGGATGGGATTTGTTGTCATCTTACTGCAAACAACACAGTTGTGATGCCACATGCAGAGAGGACAATTTCCCTTTTTATTTACCATCATGTGGCTGTGAGAATGGCAGAACAGAATGCACCTGTGTCTTGCCAACTTTCTGGAAGCCTGAATCCCCTCTCAGAGCTCACCAAGTGATCTAGCCATGAAAGGCAGGTCTCCCCCAGCATGATGGGCACATAGTTGTTTTGGAGAAGATTCAACTCCTTGAGCTGAGGATCTGGCCTGTGTGAACCCACCCCAAAATCTCATGTGCGCTGATATGATGCTAAAATCAAAGGAGAGCAGTGGCACTTTGCAGAAGAACAAAGAACAAGCTGTTCCTTTCTTTTCTTTCCTTTTTTTTTTCTGATGATCTCATTCTCTATGACAAAAGAGTTCAGAGAACTTCTCTCCTTCTTTATTGAAAAAATTATAAACAAAAAGGGATTAGTAAGAAGGAGCTGGAAGAGAAGGAAAAGGCATTTTCAGCCTGTAAATGCTTCATAAGAACTGCCAACCCAGCAGGTCACATCAAGCATTTGCCCCTGGAATTAGAAAGCTGAGTTGAATGCATTTGAACAGTATGTGAGGGAACACACAGGAAGCAAATCCCTCTTCTCTGTTTTCAGCGACCCTACTCAGCATAGCACGGATCCAGAGACCAAGCAAGTTCACTACATACCATAGCATATGTGAATTTTAGGGCCATATAACTTAAAAATGCAGCCCTTCAAGGATAAAACATCAGCAAGTATTTCTCTACCATGCAGACACACTCCCATTTACTTCCATCTCATCTTCAAGCATCATCATTCTCAGGAGGGAAGCCAAACATGAGCAAACGTGTTAAGTCAACTTAAAATCAAAAACCAAGGGTTTTTGTATTAACCTCTGTTTCCCACACTGTCTTCACCCTACATTGAGATACAGAAAAGTTCAGAGCAAATTGCAAAGTGTTTGCTCTATCCAGAAAACAGCCAACTACCCACCTGCCAGCAGTTCAAGGCAATCCCAAGTTGTTCCCTGCTTAGACCCAACTCTTGCAGCACGTAATTACAGCTCTTTCCCATTCCACAGCCCTGGGGGTATCATGCTGTTGCTCTTATCTGCTAAGCGATATTTAGCACCTTGCAAAAGTATGAAAAACTTGCATAAAGAGAGAGAAATGAGGCCTTTAGCCTACATGCACCTTACGTTGCTATTGGCAGTGCTACGGAAGATCATGGGTCTTCATCAAGGGGGAGGAGGACAGTGTCTGCCACGGAGGGTCCCAGTTACAGAAGGGACAGCCAGAGGGGCTGCAGACCATAAAGGGGTGGACATAAAACTGATGCAAGTTGCACTGAAGCAGAAATTGGCAAGACTTGGGGGAAGCTGCCAGAACCAGGTAGGGGCCGTCACAGACCTTTAACACACGCCTTTTAATGAAGGACCTGACCCAAATATTTCTGCTTCTCTTTGGCATGTGTATGAACATCTACAGCTCAAGGGTTACAGAAGTGACTGCCTTGGGATAGAGGGAAAAGAAAAGACTGAAAAGAGAATGACTGATGAGGAGAAAAGAGCAAGTGGGAAAGCAAAGAAAGTGCAAGATTGAGAAGTGGAGGAGAAGAGTTTAATAAAAAATAAAAATGGAACCATGGAAAGAGCAAGTTATTGGTCTGTTCTGGAGACTGAAGACAAAGGTGGGTGGCTATAATTCTCAGCTGAGGTTACTTTTCCACCAAAGAAAGCCAAGATGTTGTTCAAAAAATCAGTGTATTTTACTTATTTTAAAATAACAAGGGAAGTGCTTAAATTTTACTTGTGTGCCCTAGGGCCATTTTGCTTTTTGAAGACGCAGTGCAACTGAGCATAAATCCATTAACTTGTTTACCAAGAAACCAAATTTTTCACATTATCACATGATGGCCCTTTAGCCAACTGAAATGCAGCTAATTGCACCCTTTTTCTGAGCAAGTAATAGCTTTTTCCTTCTCTAAAGGTCTCTTCCTTGACATAATCTCACAAGAAGACTCTGGCAAAAGTATCAGATCCTTTATCTCGAGAGCAGGACAAGTCCCCAGGACACAGAGCAGCAGCTTTTCCATCCAAACATTTTCATCCACTTAGTAAATGTTGCAACAACTTCAAAAAGGAAAAACTGTCTGCACAAACAAACAACAAGCACCTCTAAAGGGTAACAATCCAAAAAATACTACCAAACCCCTCTGCCACTGGTTTGCGTGAAAAATGTCCCACAGAAATGACCCACTTCACCCACCAGCCACAGAGAGACTTTGACACCATCAGGAACAGCCTGGCCAAGGTTTCAAGAAATTTCAGTTCTTCTTTGAACTATGCTTGGTCACCTTTTTGGGGATCTGTAGCACCTGGAGAGGTGGCCAAGGTCAGGCCCTTAACATTCACATGGCAAAGAGAGGGAGATGGCACATGCAGCGTGTCAGCATCAGACTGTGAAAGTGCTGGCTGGGTCTGGGCTTTTGCTTTGCTTCTTAAATCACAATTAAAACTGTCAATCTTCATCCTCTCCTTGAGGAGCTGGGCTGATATAAAGATAATAAAAGCTGTGACTTTTCTCATTTAACTGCTGAAACTCAGGAGCTGGGAGATGGACCAAATCCTCAACTGAGCAGAACCGAGATTGGCCCCAGTTACTCCAAACTGAGAAATAGCATGAGATCACAAGAGAAGGGAGAAAAATAAAACCAAAAACATCTCTAAATGTTAACTCTCCCCATACTGAAAGTCTAGGCACTTCCTCAACTTCCAGAAGTATCTGACAGTACAAAGTGATGCTTTCAGCAGTTCTAAGAGAATTAAAAATTATTCAGAGTTTTTCACAAAAATAAAGCAAAACAGGGTTTTTGTTACTTTCTTCTTTTCCTCTTTAAGTTGAAAGGTCAGTGTTGGACATCGATGGGTCTAAAATCCAGAATAACATGACTCTTAAAGCACTGTTTTACTCGCGTCAGCTACCCTGACCTTTGACTGTTTTTGTCTCTTGCATCAGCTGAATGTTACAAAGACGACTACAATTTTACAAACCAATTTGGGACTGGCTCTAGGTGAGGTCCAAAACAAGACTCATCTGTTCATTAAGCGCAACAAAGGACAAGTGAAGATGAAAAGCAGAAGTATTTTCTAGAGTTTTCCGTGAGTCACCAGTAATTCTTAAAATAGTTTCAGAATTATGAGGAGACTATACCTAGTACTAAATTAAATGCTGAAAACAGGTCTTTCATGTGAATTGCATAAAATTTTTGTCTGCAGCAGCTAATAAATCCAGTAATGTCCTCAAACCACTTAACAGAATTTAAAAGCCACCTTTTATACCTCAAAACAAAGCCAGGACACCTTCATAAGGCGGCACTTCATGCGCTGTGCATTACAGAGCCCTGAGTTTTACACACAAACCAGCACAAGCCCCTGCAGGAAAGGTGACCCCCCCCACATCTGAAGGAGATACTCAGAGATGGCTCTTGGTCAGCATGAGGCACTCTCAGGCTCTTAGGAGAGCAGGAAGGCCAGTCCTCGAGGGAACATGGGGTAGATCTTTGCGCTGGTGGTGTTCTCCCAACTTCTAAACTCCCATGAGCTGGAGACAACTATGCTGTCATCAGTCAGGTCTCCAGACCTCACAGATCGTATCACATCACCGAGGCAGAGAAACATAACAAATTTCCTGTCCTGAGCAAACCCACACCAACTCTCCATCACCTTGTGACAGAAGATGCTGCCACCCAGAAGGCACCTACTACCTACACCTGTCCTGAAAACTACCTTAAAACCTGATGCAATAACTCTGGAGAAGAATGAAAGAGCTCTTCTGTGCAAGTGGTACTACTGCACCATTAAGTTGGATACTTATGCAAGGAAGGAATTCTCCAGAGCGAAAAACACTAAATACTGAGGACAGAATTCACACAGCATGTACAAGATAAAATATTTAATTGCAGACTGAAGGACATGGGCAATGATATCCAACAGAATAAGCACAATGAATAAGGATTTTTTCCCACTGCTGAGCAATATACAAGCAGAAAAATACAGATAAAAGCAGGGCAAAGTATTTTAATAGTAAAAACCAGGACAGAGCACAGAACAGTTGGGGACAGACAGTATAATGACGGAAAACAAAAGGAACATGACATTTCTTTGATGTATCAAAGGTGTCCATCGGAAGACTGAGACCAGGCACAGTGGTTCCTTATGCAGCAATGCCTGTGTCCCACCTTCTGCCCATGCAGGTTTTGTCCCCGTTCCTGTGCTGGTTCCTGCTTACACTGCAGAGGATCACAGCAGAGCTGGTTTCCTCCATGCCTGCACAAGTGCCTAGCAGACCCTGTGAGGCACCAAAACAGCAAGTTCCACTTGGAGGTATAGTTTTAAACTGTGTCGATTTCTTTGCAAGACTCAAGTGTAATGAGCAACTTAAGAGGAGCTACAAAGCTCAAACACATCAGATTTATCCACTGAATGCCATTGCTTACTATATGGTCATGTCTGGGAGAAGCTCTAGATGACTACTTACAACTTAGACCCAACATGAATCTTTGCCATGCAGACTCAAATTCAACACTTGGAGGATGGATCTTCCACCATTCATCAAGACAAGATGTCAAGCAGGACACAGAGGCAATGGCTGTGCTATGACTCGGATTCCTGGCTCAGAAAGCAATCTGTGCTGGTGGGGAAGAGTTACCAAGGCAGACTGCCCTGAGTTCTCTCTCCCAGTAGCCTCTTAGCAGTGAGGTTTGCAGCCAACACGATGAAGGTAAAAGGACAATTTCTGGTATTCACGTCATCAATTGTTTGTATTCCAAGACTGATTCAAGAGGCTCTATCAGGAAATCATCAGTCTTTAAATTTAAAGAGATGGGAAGTGACACCCAGCAACTTTCAAGATGAATTACAGTATTTTTGGGTGTAGGATGTCATCCTGTTCCTGAAATGAAGGTTTAGAGTGGGGAGGGACCAGCCTCTCTCTACTGCTAGGTCAGTCCCTTTCGTGATATCTCTACTGTACACAGTAATCCAAGGCTGAGTGAGCATTCCCAGGCATTCAAAGAGACCATGGGATGTAGTGCTAGGCCAAACACATACAATGTACTTCCACAGAACAGCCTTGACATTTCAACTTCTTTGGAAACAGAAGGAAGCCGCTGAGATTTCACTTTTGACCATCCAACTCTTTTGTTTATTTTTGGAAAGATTTCCAAAACATTTCTATCTGCACCTGGTTTTACTCTTTTTGCGGAACTAGCATAATAGTCAACTATCAAGGAATACTGTAGCGAATTACAGTGTAAGATGTTTTTCCTGTTCATCTGGGTTCTGAAACCCTGCGTTGCAATAAATAACAAGTTAAAACAATAACCCAGTGATTCTGAGGGATCCTGCCATTTCATAAAGTTGGTAATAAAGACCACATACAGCAGTAACTCCTTTGCTGCCTACATGGAACAGAGCATACGACTGAAGATAACCGTGTGGGAACGTACTCCCAGCTATTTGTACTCTTTTAAAGTTTATCTTCCTCACATATCCTCTGACTCTTATTTGCTACATTCACTGAAAAGTCCTGTTCTCTCTAGGTCTGTCTGGTCATCTCCTGTCATTTGTGGTTCTTCTCCAAAGCCTCTCCAGGTCTCTGGGGTCCTTTCTCATGAAGAGAAATCCTACGCAAAGTGCTTTTAGATCTGCTTGTACAAGAATTTCTGGATCCTCTTTCCATTATCCAGCTTCTCAAAGGCATTTGCTTTATTTTTCTTCAGTACACAATGGGACGCTCTCCTTTTTTAAGTTTGTATCCACAAGTATCAATGAGATCCGCCAGGACACAAAATCCCACGCCTCTAAATCTTTGGGGAATTGTCCTAGGTCCTGAATTTATGAACTGAAACGATCCGGAAGGCGACTGTGCCCAGAGCATCTCTCCTCCCTGCAGAAAAGTAAACTCACTTTTATGAGTAATTCTACTGGTATTCGCACATCTGTTTGCATGTTCTGCAGCCACAGTCTTTGTTACCTTAGTCCTTCGCACACAATATACCTTTTATTTTGTTTTAATCCCATGTCTCTTTGCCACATGGCTTTCTTTGCATACCGTTTACAGCTTTTAAAAAAGCTTTTGAGATAAGGATCAAGTACTTATAAAATACTATTACCTGATATAAAAATCCAGCACAATAAAAATGAATTACCGATCACAAATCCTGCTTAAGCAAGCTTTTAATCAACCTTCTCACAAGCAGCTTTCAAATATATGCAAAAAATATTTTAACAAATTATGTTGCAGCAATCAGTGTTTTAACTAAATCCAAACTTCCTTAATCACCCCAGTACCTTAACACCCAATTTAATGCACTTGTCTGGGAATTTGGCTCAGTCTATTTCCCTTTCAGCCATTGGCAGTTTGGAGCAACCTGCCCTGTTCCCAGTGGAACTGAGGGGAGCCCCACGTCATCAATTTGTCCCACCGATTTCAAGAGAGATGTTTGGTGGAGAAAAGCTGACTCAATTCAGCCCTCTGATTCCATTCAACCCTGCACTTGGAAATTGGAAGTGATGTGTGTTTCCACACACAACCCCATGTTACTTTAAAAGAAAAGACAAAATATACTGTATACGCTGCAGTTCCCAGCATTACACAGGAGCCCACTGTGGGGCACAGCAGGGATCTGGATTTGGCAGAGATCTGAGAGCATTTTACATATTTCAATGAATCTGCAACCACAAGCCTTCAATAGGAAGAAAGAATATGTACCTCTTTTTAATCACTGCAATATGTCTTTTTCACTCTCCTAGTGACACAACAAAACACCCCCAGATTAAACAGCAGGTAACAGGAGAGACGAGAAAATTATGTCTGATACTAAAGTAAAATTTGACTAAATGTTACACACAATCCCACTCCTTGTAAATCTTATTTTTCCCATATTTGACTCCTGCAATAAATCTAAGCAAATTGCAGTTTATGATCATTTGACATTTGACTCATATGTCAATATGTTTCTGTCATTTTCTCTCCAGGTCTGATGTCTGTTCATCTTAAATAGCTTACAAAGAAGGAAGCATAGTAATTTCATAAATTATTTTTGATTCATAAGTCCACACTCACTTCAGAAGTAACTTTTGATCCAACACTAGTTCATTCTTCAGTGTTTATTTTAAGCAAGTCTGCACAGCAAGACTCCAGTTACGAACTCTCCTGATACTCTGTCCTACAGGCACCAAAGGCATTAGCTGAAGGGTCCTATATCACGTTTTGCTAAAGCAAATTTCACCCTGCAGTTCTTAAGTGGCCAGGGGGACAAAGTTGAATAGAAGAGGGAATATTTACGTCTTAAAAAGCAAAATATATGTGCACAGAACTTTGCAGAATTAAAACATCCCAAGTGTTTGCAACCTACACCAGGAAAGAAGGTGTATGAAAGGAGAGGAAGACCTTGGAGATAGCAGAGAACATCTTGAGGCTACCAGGGCTCTAGAGGTGCTTTTCAAGCACAAGATTCTGGAGCTCACACACCAGAAGACATCTACTAAGCTGTCCAGGTCTAAGAAAAGCAGCCCCAGAGCCTGGAGGCCTGCAGTGGACAAGGCAGAATTTTATCAACGTTTGGCAAAACATTAGTTGGCTTTACCAAAATGTGTGAAATAGGCTCCCTGAACAGAGATCTAAGTCTCACTCTCTGCGGATCTGTTTCCAAAAACTGCAGCCCACAAGGAACTTTGTGCTAAGTGGAAAGGTCATGCTGCACTCTTCCCAGATTTGGGTCACTAAGAAAAGCTCTCTTCTTTGCTTAATACCCCATTTTCATGAAACTTATAGAAATACAATGTTTTTGATGTTTTTGTCCCATTTCCCTTAGGTACATTTGATTAAAACTCACCAACAGGTTGAATGGATTTAAGGGAAACAGAAAAAAACAGGGGGCTGCACACTGCAGAAGCCTCATTTGTTTAGGTCAATGGGCAAACACTGGGAAGAGTCAATGATTGTATCTATTTATGGCCTCACTCCAAAATGCAGACAACCAGTGTCACTAAGGACATGGAAACCAGGGCAAACAGTCTGCAGAACGTATTTCTATTCTGCAGTACAACAATTCCTCCTAAAAAAAGATGTAAATTACTTGAACTTGAATTACTTTGTAAAAGACTGTAAGAATACAGGTATGAAAGAAAAACACAAGTGAGAACCATGTTAGTTATCAATATACACATAAAAGACGTACAGAAGCTCTGTCAGTACAGCCCAAAGCACTGCTCTGAGATCAGGATCAAAAGACAATCCCTCAGCAATACATCCCCATAATTTCTGCTGCAGCTTTTCCCATCACAGCCTGACCTTTCACTAGAAGGAATTGTCTGCCTTGAAATGTGCCAAATTCCATTTCTATTCCTACCAGTAAGCAGCCTTCAAACACGACTGCATCAGTAGTGTACACTACCAGAAATACAAGCACCACCGGCAGGTAATTCCCAGAAGAGGTTTGGCAAGTGTGAGAAATATGCCTGGTATCACTGGGACACGCAGGTCACCTGCCATGCTGAGATCAGAATAAATCTTTAAACCTCTGCACCCTGGGTGAAAACATTCAGGCTTGAAAATAGTACAGCTGTTTTCTGTGACAACCGTACGACTCGAGAACGGGTCTGCTGCGTCTTCCTGGCTGCAGCAATTTGCTAGAAGACGTGCAGAAAGGATCACAAAAGAGCGTTGACTGAAATGAACTTGTTTAAAACCTCAAGCTACCCTGAAACAGCTCTACAAAGGCTGCAGAAACTAGGTGCAGGCCAGAGCCATCTTTTACTCCAAGGTCATGCTGAATCATCTAAATGGAGTACAGTTTGTTCATATTTCTGCAGCTGTTACATAAATAACCCTATTTTCCTTTTTTATTGGAGCTGATCTCTTTTAAAATATACACTCACAAATGTGAACAGCAAGCTCACCTCCCTACTGCTATCATTAAACAATAACGAGGAGCACAGCCGTTAATCAGAAACAGACTCCAATATAAAATCCTCTCAAAACCAGACTGGCCCACTTAAAACATATATCCCTGGAAAAGTTTCCAACTGCTGCAATATCCTACTGCGAGCTCCATTAAAAATACAGCTCTTCCCGCAGCCATCCCATATTCCTTTGCTAGTGACACTCTGCTACTGGGTAGTTCTTCATGATAGATTTGTGAACTGCTTTGGCAAAATTTCCTTTCCATCCTTTACTGAGGATGTAGCAAGGGTGAGTCTTCCATCCATTGACCAGATCTGATAAGGGTCACACTGAGAAGGCTTGAAACTCCACAAAGGTGCAAAGACAGTTCCTTATTTCTCTGCTTGGTGCCTAAGATCCTTCAAGGCAAAGAAACTGTCACAGTCTTGAATAAATTAGCAATGAATGCTTGAAGACAATTTCATTCTCCAGAATCTTCTGAAATGCCCTGATTTAGCTGTCTGATGGAAGAAATGTGGACAATGAGTGTGCTTTTTGTAGAAACTCAGTGTGCTATACACCAACAGAGAATTTTGAATTGGGTTCTGCATTCTCTGTTGATTTTTGGAGATCTCCTGACATCATGAGGATGCCAAGATATGTGGTTTGCTCATGCTGGGATTTTTGGTACGGTTTTTTAAAGTGTTTTACATATGGGCAAAAGAGATGGAAAAAATAATAATTTCTTGTAACCACGTTTACATTTGGAATAAAAGCTGTGTTAACTCTTAACACAACTTCGCCCTCATGAGAGATTCAGCCTTGCCAGACCTGGACACGCTCTTAACTTCTAAAACAACTCTTTGTCATAATAATTGCAGCTATCATAGCAACTTTTACAGCCAAAAGTTCACAGGGTACCTCCAAAACATGTCAAAAGCCTCTATTAAGCACAAGATTGAGGTTCCCATAGGGGCTCTCCTAAACACCAAAGAGCTGGGAACAGCCATAGCTTTGCAAGCAAGTGAACACAAAGAAGTGACCCCAAAGGACTCCCAGCACTGGTTTTGGACCAGTCTAAGTTTACAAATTCCTGAAAAAATTATAAGTCAAAGTACAGATACCTCAGAAAATTTTACAAATGCTGATGGACTTATTACCCCCACTTTCACCAGCCACATTTCACGGACTCATAACAGTACCCTACGCAGTGCCACAGGAGCCAGTGGACCACAGACTGAAAATCACTGAGCAAGGTGCTCAGTTCACACCAGGACAAAAAAGTAACGAGTCCACAGAAATTCAATTTGCATGCAAGAAAATGTCCCAGGAACTTGTGGTACAAGATGGATCTGGGTGTCTTTTGCCAGCTGCAGGTTTGCAGGCTGAAGTGCCAGAAACTGAAGAGAAGCACGTCTCCAGCTAGACAGAGGCCAGTCCCATCCAGGAACAGCTTGATGGAACTCTCTCTAAATTCCCCATCAGGATGCAAAATAAGGACTGCAATAAAGAGCGTGTGCCAGGTAATATGAATACACACATTTCTGTTACTTTTCTCCTGCTAGGAATAGAGACTATGCGATGCTCACACCCTGGCTGAGGATCCAACCCCGGGTTTCTTGGACAACAAGCTATGCAGCCGTATCTCTAAGGTGATACCTTAGAAATGGGCACAAAATACAGCTTATATTGCCAACTGCATGTGAAACAGATACCCCTCATAGGAGGCTTGCAAAATAATGTTATAATTGAGTTCTTCAGATCAGGAA
Source organism: Gymnorhina tibicen (assembly GCA_013399875.1). Taxonomy (NCBI): domain Eukaryota; kingdom Metazoa; phylum Chordata; class Aves; order Passeriformes; family Artamidae; genus Gymnorhina; species Gymnorhina tibicen. Next base: position 567,003 of record VXAZ01009221.1, on the reverse strand, counting down.
GTATTTAAAAAATTTAACCTTTGGATTTTAGCATTTCAATACCAAACCACAGTAGGCTGAGGAAAAGGTCCATGAAATGCTGCATCAAGTTTGTGCCTCAAACAGCAGCACATTGAGAGGATAAAGGGTGACAGTCCATCAGTACAGTTCCTAGTTCCAGTTGCTGTTATTACCCATTTTCACTATAAAGACTCTGCAGGTATCTCCTTGTATGACATCAGGAGCCTTAAAAATGGAGATGAATCCAGCTACCAGACTGGGCATCTCTGCCTCAGAGATCTCTCATGTTTTAAACCAACACTGATGCACAGGTTTCTGATGCACTGAGATTTCCTTGCCCTGCCTGCTCAGGCACCTGGGCTGAGCTGGCCAGCCAGCCACCATGCCTGTGTGAAGGATGCAGTCACTCCCACTCCACTCCTCAGCTCCCCCCTGAACGGATCTTAACAGCACCAAAGACCATCACAACCTGGTTTCCTGCCTGTACCGCCTTCTGAGCCACCAGGTCTCCTCAGAATAAACACCACAGACTTCAAAATAAATGAAAAGGTATTTCCATGGTGGTTCTTTCCACAGATTTAAAACTTGGTCCCTGGGATTCGCCAGCATCAAAAGTGGCTTTTTCCAGAGACTGAATTTCAATTTCCTTAGCCAAAGGCTGAGGTGGTGATGGAGTGTGGGCACTCTCACAGCAAATCACAGGCTGAAAGGAGAGGCTGAGCACACGATGCCCAGGACAGGCACAGATAAGGTCACTCTTAAAGAAGGCTCCAGCTCAGAGCATCTTCTCACTGAGGGGAGAACAGGGTGAAACGAGCCTGTGGGAGGATGCACAGCTCCAGCCAAAAGGCAGAGATCTGGCACACAAAGGGCTGCTACGAGCAGGCTTCCAGCTAATGCTTCATGGAAAATGATACATGGGGGTCACCAAAGGCTTTTGGATGGGACAGCCACCAGTGGGTGCATTCACTTGTCTGCCTCTTTTCTCCTCTGCTCGAGTTGGAAAGGCAAGGCAGACTTCAAGGGTGGCCACATCCCTCATCACCACATATACCCACAAGCCCCAAGCATGAGTGACGGCCCTGCAATGGCTTTGCAGGCTTTCTGGCAGTGAAGAATTCTTGTTCACACTGATACTTTCTTTGAACACTTTCTCCAAATGGCTTATGGATAAGAGAACAATGCAGATATATGCACCACAAACCAGCTCAGTGAAAGGTTCCTGCAGCATCTAAAACCCACGTATATGTGAGCAGTAAACGCTCAGAAGCCAGAGTTTCAACACTTTAGATCTCAGGACCTGTGGGATCACAACACTGTCATAAACCTACAGTAACTCAGATGATAAAGTGGAAAGAGGGAGAACAGAGTTCAGCTTAGGATCTCTCAAGAAGACTGTTTCAATTTTCTGTGAAACAGAACAGCAATTTTTTCTTAATCTTGCCTCAAAACTGATATTGTACAGTACAAATTATTTTACTGGCCTCAAATTTTCTTTCACCTCTGCTTTTTTTATCCGTTTTATAGCACTGTTATAGTACTCAGTACTTGGGTCTAAATGACATTACAATTCATTGGCACAGGATGAAATCAACTCAAAGAAATGGAAATTATGTTTTGGATGTCATCATATTGTGGTGATAAGCAAGAGCAAGAAAAACTAAATCCACATAAAAAAACCCCACAACCCTTTATCTTCATTATTAGGGGTGGATAGGCTAATCTAATCACGCAATATTTCTAACCAAGACTGTTACTGGATCTTATCAAACTAAGCGAGCAGAGTTTGGCTGTCAAAGTAAAGCTTACAAGAGAGAAGTTCCTTTGGTCATAATCATCAAGATTTGGCTTCTGGAGCTTTACTTTCTGTTCTGTTGGCTTACGGCATAGTAAAAGTACAAATAAGGCAGAAGAGAAAGCTCAAAAGGCAATGAGAAGAAAAACACAACTTATAAGGCACACTGTGCTCATCTGACAATTCCCAGCATCCCATAAACACCAAAAAACAATTCAGCCAGTGACCTTCAAAAAACTGGATTCCTTTACCCATGGACTGTGTACACAAGGTCAAAGTTCCACTCGACTTTAGCCTGCAGGAGTGGTGTATTAACTATTCAGCTGTAACTCCCATAATGACAGGAGACAGCTGAGATCTGCTCAAATCAAATTACAGCTCTGATTATGCAAAACACCATGGCTCTGCATTTTCTGACACCAAGACTGAGTGGAGCTTGAAGATGACTGCTCTAGGATTTCTAAAAACAAGCAATTAAAACAACAGGAGAAGAACTAGTTTATTACCCTACTTATATCTGGCAAAGAATACTTCAGGACAAATTATAGATACAAGTGTGTCAACAGCTGAATACAAACACTGTATTCAGAAGTATTTTGTAAAATATATCTCATACCGTCAGGGAGTTGTTTACAGGACAAAGCATCATCAAGATCTCTGGCAGTTGATGGGTCGATGGTGAAAATGCATTCTTTCCTATCCAAAGAAAAAAAGAAGAAAAGGAAAATTTATCTCCCAGTCATGAAGAAGGTATCAAAACACAGAGCCCATCAGAGACATCCAGACAACAACAACCATGTTTTCAGAAGACTCTGTTGAAACATCTTCCAATCTAATCTGAATTCTCAATCTAATCTATTTTTTTAAAAAACCGGTTTAGACAAGTGAATCTCCTTGGGTATTTTTTAATTTTTCTTTTTGGTTTAACTGCTTGCTCTTAGTAGCATTCATTTCATTACAGATATTCCTCCACAAAAACTAAACAATTTAGCCCATCAAGTTCACTCCAAAGAAACAAGCAGGAAAAAGTCTAGATGCCTTGCAGTTAGAGTAAAAATAGATTGTTCCTAATTGCAAAGTTAAATGGAACACAAATAACCCTCATGCCCATGCCAAAGAGTAGATGTCACACCATCTGACACTCTGTGAGCACAGCTAGCACAGAGCAGAGGCACTGAAACACGTACAAACCAAGCTGAATGTGACAAAACTGAGAGTTTTGGTCCCAGTAAAGACACACAGGAGCTGCAGGACTTTATAAAACCTACACTGCCAATTATGCAGCAAAGGGAAAAGCAGGTTATAGAAAAGGCAAGCTACAAATCAGCTCATTAGATCTTACAAATCAACTTGGTGCTCAGGAAAAGCTGAACATCCTTTTGCAAGTACCAGGTGGCACCTGGAATATGCAGCCCTGCCCTGGAAGGCTCACATATGTATGTCCTGTCGCAGTGGGTGGCAGGAACACTGGGAACACACCAAGCTGGACCACAGATATGGTCTAGGGCCACACAGATGGGATAAATAAAGCATCTGACTCAGGAACCATCATGTTTAATAGAGCAGAGCCTGGCACCAGTGAGACACAAAACCTGAAGCACTCAACAAATAAAACTCCCTAAAATCCTGCTTCAGGGCCTCCCTTCAACCCAGGCTGTCCTACAACAACTTCTTTCCCAGACCTCTGGACTATAGCAGAGTTCTCACAAGAACTGTGAGGAATGTGGGGCCAGAGCTGAAGAGCAATGAGGTCAGTAAAGTAATGAGTTTGCTGGTTTATTTTGCTTTTATCTTAACTTTTAGAGTAAGTTCAGCCCCTCCCTAGTTAAAAGATCCCCAAGCACAATGGTATAGGCTGAGGCTGCCACGGAAGAGATCAGACCACTGCTTTTCTTCTTTTCTCTTTGCCACAGAAAGACTCGTATCATGATGGCAACTCCCTTCTAGAGATGTATAATGCAAACACATACTATTTTTCTTACAGCATAACCACTGGTATTATTCGTGGGGTAGGAGAGGTGACAGGGGAAAAATTACAGCAAATTCTTAAAGGAACAAGTATACATGGAATTAGAAAGTCTTAGTCTTTTTGTATGGGTGCTCTCTCAGTGAGAGCAATGCCCCCAACTTTGCAGACCTACCACTTCTGTACTGAAATGCTCTGGGTGGTATCTGCTGGTGTCAGACAGCTGGCAGCATGTATTTATGTAATTCCACCAGGCACACTAAATAGAGATTTTCAAAGACATAAAAATCAGTAAAGCACTTCACTGCCTTCTGAGACTTTGAAAATCTTTTGGAATATGCTGGCTTTCAGACTGGATAGCAAAACTGCCTTAATCCCCAGATGCACTTTAGTTTCTGATCCTTTGCTTGCATCTAAACAAATTAAGAGACTGTGACACTGAAAGATATAAAATCTTTCAACTACACCGGGACTTTGATCTGTTGGTGCCAGCACTAGAAATCAACCAATTTTTAAAGGTTTGCAAACAATCTTACTTCCATAAAGACATATTCCTTAAAATTCCACCTAAGGATGGAATTTCAGGATAACACCACTCCAAGGCACCGTGCAACTCTCTTCAGGGAGCTGTGCATTTGCAGATAGACACTACTCTACTACAAACAGTATGGGACATGCACGTGTGCCAGCCTGCATGTATTTACACCAGGTCCCACTAATGCACAGGGTACAAAGTGCCCCCCCAGCCACATCCAGTAAATATTTAAGTTACTTCATTTAAAAGAGTCAACTGAATGGACACGAATGGCTTGCTTTATCTAGCAAATGAGCAAGAAAAAACGTTAAGAGCTGCTCCAAAGAGAATGTGGGTTCCTGTGTCAGGGGAATACAGAGCTTATCCCAGATGTTCAGGGCCTGCTACCACAAGCATCTGCCACCCATTGTGAATTGTAGCTCCAGGCAGTTAAAAAATTAGCAGATTGGTTTCAACGAAGTGCATATTTGCAGCCTGCCCTAAATAGAAGTGAGCAGAAATACAGGGGTGCCAAATACTTTGCCGCATTTATACAATGGTAGCAACTAAGGGGCTGCTTTGCTGAGATGTATTTGGCCAGTCAAGTCTACTGCAGAGGCCAATGGTGGTCCCAGTTCAGGGGGTCCAAACCTGTAGGGCTGGTGGGGCAGCCCCAGCCTCCCTTTGTGCTCAGCCTGCTGCCCTTGGGGATGTGCTGGCCGGCTCTGAGCTGGCTCTCAGCACAGGAATGGCCGGCACAGACACAGCTCGCAGCCATCTGAGATACATAAACTCACAGATGCAAAGCTGAAGTGGGGTCCAAATTCTGATTTAGCATTTCTCACCAGCTCGGATATGTTTAACCACCAGGCTCAGATCTTCTCCTTTAGAACTATTCAAGGGACTTGGACTTGTAGCTTGTCACAGGCAGTTTATTCTGGGCACAGACTGCAAGGTGAGGTAAGAAAGTCACTGAGCAAGTAAAACAAGGAATGATCGCATAAGGATACTGCAGAAGCGTTACAGAGCCGATGGCCAGGTAGTCAGTGGGACAAGAGAAGCCAACCTCAAAGCAGAGCTCCAAGTCCACAGCAGCGAGATAATCCTGGCACACAGGCCTACACCTAGATGAAAGTTTCTGAGTGAATTTGGCTCACCAGTAACAACATTATTAAGTGTGATTAATTATATTTCTGGTTTCCAGTTTTTATTATTGAAGAAGTTTCAGATGGCCATAGGAACAAGGGCTGGCATGTGGGATCCATGGAACGATGGGACTGCAGCTCTGAGCCTGAGGGCAGCACCCTGCACACTTGTTCCTCCAGGGCACAGTCTCATGTTCTCAGCTATCTCCTCCTGCTTTTCCTCCAGGCCTACTGGTATCACTTTCAGCTCCAGGATGCCACAGAGAGCCGTCTCTCATCCTGGAGAATCAGGCAATGCAGTGGAAGCAAAGGGAGGATGTGGGTGGGCAGCACAGCCTGCCTGCTGCTCTGCAAATCGTCCCCTCCCTTGGCACCTACACCAGCCACCCCCGCCCACACCTCTGGGAGGACCCTGGAGGCAGCTGACAAAAACCATCTGGGTGAAGAAACAACACTGCTCTCAGCTATGTGGCAAGTCTGCCCTGTGAAGAGGAAGGAGCTGTTCAAATTCCTGCCCTGACCATACTGTCCGGCTGTGCAATGCCCCAAAGGCTGTGGCATGAGGGATCTCGGAGAGATCAGACCACATTTCTGACTGTAACCACTAACAAGACCAGCCTGCAGCGAGTTATTTGATTAAACCACAAAGGACAGAACGTTTCATGCACCTGCTGACAAAGATGTTACTTAAATCCACAGCTACATGCACACATTTTTGCACTGACTGACTACATGTATACATGAATTGGCAGTGTCTCCAGCTCCTGGAGGGCCACCAAGGTGACCCTGTAGGTTAAGGAGCTTGATCAACCCCCTCTTTCCCTTCTTTCAAGGCCTCAAAGGAAGCATCTCTCATTGTCATCACACCTAATAAAAATCTGGTTTATTCATTTCAAATTGTCAAAACATACTTTGTAAAAGTAATGAGATGATCTAAGTCCACTTGTTCCAACATATACACAATTTGGTTAAAAGAAAATGGTTTAAGAGATGGAGACACACGGAGTTAAGAGATTTTCTGGTCTTCATGCTGGAAAGGACTGGAGATAAGTATGTGCCTTTAAGAACCAGCACCGGTCAAAAAAAAACATTTCAGTGTGGAAATGTCCACTTTTTACAGGACCCTCTTCACATAAAACAGATGTTTAATGCAGGTTTAGGGAGGCAAACTTGCTCTGGCATGGAGTTTCTGCCAATGGAAAAACAAAATCTTTCCTCCCTTCTTGTTTTAGAGGTTTCAAGCACCAGAGCAAGGCAATACCTGCAAGACTTTGGGAAGATCAGGGGAACAACTCACACTGACCTTGGTGGACCTGAAAGCAAGAGTCAGGAAAGCAGGAGCCACCCAGACTACCCAGACCCTGCCAGCCCCCAGCAGCACAGGCCAAGCCACCTCTAGCCCCAAGGCAGTGACAAGGGCACTGCTAAAGCTGGCTCTGTCTGACATCTTGCAAATCAACCACCTGGGGAAAAAAAATTACAGAATAGAGCACTTAGTTTATTAGACAGTAATGACAGTGTCAACCTATACAGGCTGGTATATCAATCCTAATTTAAGGAAAGCTAATTAAGTGCAGTTGCTCTTTGCACAGCTTCAGGAAGACTAATTAAAGCAGACAAGCATGTCTGCAGAGCAGTTAGTCTTTTTACCTTTAACAGGACCCAAAATAAATGGCTAGTGCAGCAGTAGAGGTAAGATAAGTAGTTTGTTGGTGAGCTGGAATTACAGTCACGGTAATTAAAATGTTCACAGATCACAGGACTGCAACAGCAGTTTGTTTTACTTTGTGCAAATACATACACCCATGTATACATCTATGCTAAGCTATTCACAAGAATCAGCAGAGAAAACACTGTACAGGTGGTGCCTCAAAGATTGCTACAATATATTAATTTTTGCCAGTTAAACTGTTCAGAACTAAACATATCAGTTAGTTTAACCATGAAATATGAACACCTGCGACACCAGGAGATGACATATCCCAGTGGTCAGGGCTCACTCTTCGCTCAGGGGGGAGGCTACCTACATCGGGATGAAGCACTGCAATGGTAAGCCATGGGCTCAGGCTGTATCAAGAGGCAAGGTTTCTGGCATGAGCAGTTGCTGGGCAAAACTTGGGTGTTAAAAGTGAGATTTTCTTGCTGCTTGGAGAGAAGTGCCAGCTTTGTACACAGTAGACAAAGCAGCACCCCACAGATCCTCCTCTACAACTCGATCTTCCCAAGCAGCAGCACACAGATGAGTCAACTCACCAGTGGAGACATGGAGCCCAGATTTTCACCATTAATAAATGCCAACAACCATGAAATACCAGTCCAGAGAACTGCATGTACCCACTAGAGCATCAAAAAACCCTTCATGAAGCAAGATGTCCTTAGCAGCTGATGTAACCTTCCATGGGAGGCAGAGTCCTAAAGAAGCAAAGTATGACCCAGCTATTCAGGAACCAGGCAAAGCAGAGCACGGAGGAATCTGACCCCAGGCACCACAAGCACAAGTCAGCTGGCAGCCAAACCATGTCCATGCTCCTGTGTGATGCAGATCACCACTCCTCCTGGTCCTGGCAGCAGCCACCACCATCTCAAGTCACTCGGGCTGAAGCCCTGGCTTTGGCATTTGTCTGAACTTGGACTGCTCAGGAATGAGGCTGTGGGCAGAATTTAGACTGCCAAGTCTCAGGAGAGAAAAAGAGAGAGATTCTTTGCAAGAAAATAAGAGCACCTAAGGAAGGGGCAGAGCAGGGAATCACTGCAAGTCATTCAACAGGAAACCCAGACACAGGCGCTGGAGTAGAAAGAAACAGAAGGGAAGTGAATGAATGGAATAGAATAGAACAGAACTATTTCAGTTGGAAGGGACCAACAGCAATCATCTGGTCCAACTGCCACATGTCCTGTCACCGGGCAGAAGAGATCAGCACCTCCCTCTCCACTTCCCTGTCTCAGGAAGCTGACAGAATTAAGGCACTTTAACTTAATTACCTTATTTACCTCCCCATTCTGACTCCCCTCCCATGGGCAACTTTCAGATTGACACAGTCTCCTGTGATGTTCACCGGACATTCACAAAGACTAACACATCCAAAACAACTACAAAGGAGAACAAAGAACGCACCAGAAGCCTGAAGGTGGCTGAAACCTGCTGCCTGTGAATTCCAGCATTCAAGATTCAAGCAGCTCAGTAGCTACACACTGCCATCCGGCCCTGCCCCAGGCTCAGTCGTCACGGCCCACAGTCCCTCCAGCCATCCAAAGGCTCCTGAAGCACCAAGTTGAATCTTTTGCAGAAGCATCAGCCCATTTCCAAAGGCCAGACTGCTTCAGCTGGAGGTGAAACAGGAATGACCATCATTTTGTTTATTAAAGTTTCGGCAGCACAAGCCTTCTTTAAACTTGAGTATGTCAGCGCTAAGACATTTGCAGTACGAGTGACTGCATGTCTAGACACTTGCAGTGCATTTACATTCTTCTAGGGACTCCTTAGATTGTCCTGTTCTCTCCACTTTGTGAATACATACAATAGCCTGGTGGGAGTGAAAGCTCAGCCTCCTGGTTTACCCTTATTACCTCCAGTTCAAAGCTGGCATTTTAAAATTAAGCATAGCAAAGGCACTTTTAGAATCTTTAAGCTCTTCAGATCATTTCTAAGACCCTGCTGAGCTCCATGTTGCAAAAGTTAAGCAGACATCATTTCTCAGAGCTGGAAACAGTTGTTTTAATTTGGGAGCAGGCATCCTAGAGCTGTCAACTCACTCCAGTGAATGCGACTAACATTTTTTCACACAACAATCCAACTGTTATGGCAACCACAAAAATCAATCTCATTCTTCAATCACAAGCAAACCCAGCTCCACCATGGTGTCAGCGCAGGTTTGTTACAAAGTGCCAATAAGCATGGGACCCATCCCGCCAATATTCATCACTCAAATGGGGATGAAGTACCCTTTCTCCAAGAGAAATTTCAGAGACCAATCAGTGCCTGAGCATTTTAGAGACTTCAAACATCCCACTCCTAAAGACATTTATTACTTGTAGTGTCTACCACATTTGTCACACTTGATGCTGGCAGATTTTAGTTAAAACCCAAGAGTGGCTGCTTCCAAGACAGCCTCTTAAAAGGAATATATTTTAAAAATATGCCTGCAAGAGAAGTACCCTGACAAATCTCTGATGGCACTCTGAATGCCCTGTAACAGACTGACAAAGATACTTGACACATCACAAAACTCTTTTGGCATGGTGCATAAATTTCAAAATGAACCAAAATTATAAAATAATTGGAAGCAAAAACTAATCCCTCCCAACATTGAGCGTTATAAGCCCCACAAAAATCCAGCAGAGCACAAAATGCACTGAAAGCCCAACTTCAAACCAGCACTATTCTTTTTAATTTCTCTGTGTTTATGTTTTAGCTAATGTCCTGTTCTGGTTCAGAAGACAGACCTCAGTCCAAGAGAGCAGCTGACAATGACTCCTGGTGTATTACACATCTACAACAATAAACTTTTACATTTTCACCAGGGACTGCTCACTGGATTGCCAAACCAGAACCAATTATTCCTTCTATTTATCCTTCTATTATTCCCTCCATATTTATGGCCTCCAAGTAAGGGGGAAGACAAAAAAAGAGCACTGCAGTCTTACAATGTACCTATATGGCTTGAAAAGCCAACATATATTTATAAACGAGATCAGAGTCTCTGGGAGGCCAAGTACCAGCAGTATTTCCTACAAGTCATGCTGTAATTGTGCCACAAATATAATGAGTTCTCTGCACCACCACTATCCCACGCAAGAAGGCAGAGTGTAATTGAAAATGCACTTGCATTATATAAACTACTTTAATCATAGATGCACAGGGCTGGAAATGGAAGAGACATTAGGTCATCCAGCCCCCATAGGTCAGAGCCAGGCTATTCACGACAATACATTTGCAAGGACTTTCTCCTGCATGGTATCAAGCATCTTTAGTGATGGAGTTTCCAGTCCTTTCTTTAGCAGTCTACACTAAAGTCTATTTTGGGTTGGACAGGAAAGGTTTCCTCTTTGTTTTACCTTGTCCTCATAACACCCCTTTCTATCCTCCCACCATCGTAAATGATTCTCATTTTTTCATTTTGGTCCACATATTTTTAACTATCAACTACTATATCTTTCACAAACTTCTCGTTTCAGTGCTGGCAGATACACATTGAACAGTTAATCCTCCTTGTAAATCAATCCCTTATCTCCCAGAATATTTTTGCTACTCTTTTCCAGACTGTCCCACTTCTAATCCATGCTGTGATATCTCCAGGACAGCTCTGCCTCATACACTTGCATTTGGGCCATCTCTATTATGATTTGTGGGTTGTTGGGTTTTTTTTACGGAATGAGCTGAGAATAACCTGGTAATAAAGATCCAATCACCCAAAAAGTGGGACAGATGGACAGGTTAAAGCATGCTTCAGATCACTCCATCAGAGTGGAACCATGAGTAAAACACTGTTCCTCATAATGACCAGCCTGTCCTAGTGATCAGCCCTGAAATACCACAGCAGGGATACACCACCTCACTGACTGGAGTAGTTCTGGGTTTCTTCACCTACAGCACCAGAGACAGATACCTGGGTTGACACCAGGACTTCATCTCTTGTCCACCCTATGCTATCTGACCTGTAGTGAGAGCAGGGCACCAGCAAAGCACTGTGATATCAAGTAAAGAGGCAGTATTTGGCATACTTGAGCTGCACCACTTAACATATATAAACATAGGAGGATATGGCACTTTGCTCTGCTCATCAAAACCCCACTTTGAGATCCAGTGGAATCTAGCAAGAAACAGAGACACTGTCAAACTTATTTAAGATTTTATCCTCATCTCCTTCTGTTATTCCCTCCACTTCTCTCCATAAAATAGGTATCCAGGCAAGAACAAGACTGTATGTATAACAACCTAGGTGTAAAAGTTATTACTGTTTTCCACAACTAAACAGATTTCTCACAAGGCAAGGTTAGGTGTGATGGCCTACAAGATCAGAAAGCAATAATCCTATCCAACCACACACCACCAGTTCTGCTTGAAGCTGCACCTCCAATGCTCACATGCACCTTCCTACAAGGAAAAACACAGGTGAAGTTGCCCTGTGTCTATGTACACCAGGCACTGGTAACAGCATGTGAGAGCACAGACCATGCCTCGTTTTGTACAGAACAGGGTCACCACAATTGCTGTAGCTATACTGTAGTAGAAAATGTTATGAAAACAGAGAAGAGGACCAAAAGAAGCCAACCAGAAGCAAGGAGCTGAATCACATCACTGGCAACAGCACCATGAGCATATTTACTCAAGAGTTTTACTTACGCAGCTAATGGCAAAGAATGGAGCTAACATGAGCTCTCCTCATCAGTCCGAGAATGGTACAGTTGCCCAAACTGCCTGGAGAGCAGAAGTAGCCAGAGCAGGTACAGTCACTATCACCACATTCTGGGATCAATCCTGTTATAGAGGAACTGGATCTGATATGCTTAGACACCGCTGAGTAATCCTTTGTATGCCACCTATCTAATCCGATGCATCTCTCTATGGAGAACATTTAATTAGTCACAGAACAACTCAGTGAGAGAACAGAGATCATAATCTGGCACTCTTCATGTCTCCATTCCACTCCAAGATAACAGTCAGTTCTGTGGCAATGTTGCTTATACATTTGCTAAACAAGTCATTTCTCAGTTTCCATCAGAAACCAGAGCATTTTTACATATCCTATTATAGCTGAGTAAGACTTGCTCTACTTACCACTAGCTTTTTGTAGTGGAAAATCTCCAGGAAACAAGCTGTTTAATGATGTTTTATCTGCCCTGCACTCATTTCTAACTAAAGTTGTCCACCTGCCTTGGAAAGACATCTGTTTCAGAGGCTGACTGCTTTCCTTTCAAGGCTGCCATTTTTACCACCACCTCTAATTTTATCAGCCAATAATTTCCTTGGTCATCTACAGCAAAGACCATGCTGTCAAACCCTTACTATACACACTGCTAATCCCTGTTACCAGCTGTAACACTCCTCGAGAAAGAAATAAATGGAGTGCAGGTACCAACAGTGCCGCAGAGCTTCCCTCCCCAGTGGGCAGAGGGACACAGCAGAGCACCTCTGCTCTTCTTCCCTTATCAGCCAAAGGAAGGATGCCACATTTCTGAAGGGGCAGCCTAAATTACAAATCCAGTCTTCAACAACTTGGATCAGTTGCAGTTGAGGTCACATGCTGAAATACTGAGATGTAAATTTTAACTGAAAGCTTCATTGCATTCATTTGCCTGCAAAAGCAAGGTTCAGTAACTCTGCCCTGCAAGGGAAGCAAGTGAGCATTAATTGTCTCCTGCCAATGCAGTGGATCCTGGCTGTCCCCCAGTCTGTTGCCCTTTTAGCCTTGTGAGAGGAACAGCCGGTCACACCACCATTCAGAGGGGCCTTGGCACAGAAACGGTCTGATGGGAATCTCATGAAGCTCAAAGGGAAAAACAGAGTCCTGCACATGGGGAGGAGTGACCTCGTGCACCAGTACAGACTGGGGAAGAACCAGCTGGAAAGCAGCTTGGCAGAAAAGGATGTCCTGATGGACAAGTTAAACATGAACCAACAATATGTCACTGGTAGCAAAGGCGGCCAAGAGCCTCCTGGGCTGCATTAGGAAGAGTGTTGCCAGAAGGCCAAAGGATGCATTTCTTCAATCCTTCCCCTCTGCTTGGCACTGGTGAGACCACAGTTGGAGTGCTGTGTCCAGTTCTGGGCTCTCCAGCACCAGGGAGATATCAACAGACTGGTGCAAGTTTGCTGAAGGGCCTTGATGATGATTAAGGAATCAGAGCACCCAGGCTACAAGGAGAGGCTGAGAGAGCTGGGACTGTTCAGCTTCGAGAAGAGAAGGCTCAGGCAAGGAGATCTTTGCAATGTGAATCTTTGCAACCTGATGTAGGGAGTAAAAAAGACAGCAAGACAATTTCCAGTGGTATCCAACAGGACAAGAGACAGTGGGCACAAAACACAGGAGAATCTATTTGAAGGTTAAAAGCACATATTTTTCTGAACCCCAGAACATGTTCCTCAGAGGGGTTGTGGAATCTTCATCTTGGGAGCTATCCAAACCCCTACTGGGCACAGCCCTGAGCAGCCTGGTCTAGCTAACCCTGCTTTGAACAATGAGATTGGAGTAGACGATCTCTAGAGGTGCCTTCCAAGCTGAACCATCTGATGATTCTCAGGAGTTTAGCCCTGCTCAGCTGAAGTCAGTCAGTTTCTGCTCCTCAGAACAAATCCATCTTGTAGATATTTCAGAGTTCCCTGCCTCAGCACCCTTTCTCTGCTCAGTATTTTTAGCTCATTGTTTTGTATTTTGCCAGCTGAGAAACTGCAGTTTGTAATTTTACCTTCAGCTTCATATTTCTTCTTAAAAGTGAATACAATGTCCTGTTTATAATAATAAAATCACTAGTTGGCAGGATGACATCAAATGGAAAAAGAGAAAGCAACTGGAAAATTTAGAGCAAGCAATTTTGAGTGCCAAGTTTCACATTTGTAATAGTCCAGCGGAGGTCAACAGGCTCACTTATTATTAGGCAAATGGTAAAGAAATAGATATCCTCTAGTTCTTCCATGTTAGACTATATAAACCATCTCTACTTGAACAGGTTCTAACACTTTCCAAAAAAGTAGATGTTATACATTTTCCACAGTAACACCAACAATGGGAGACAAGCAAAAGGCAGAACTGCTGTGCAAAGAATGGCCTTTTTTCTCTCTCCAATATTTAGGTTTTTGTTTCCCACTATGATTGGACTTTCCTGGCTTTAGTTTCTTGTCCCAGTTAAGCAGTAAAGGAAACAAAAAGATATGAATGAAATTAGAAACATTTGGAATGAGTCTTAGAAATAGCTTCTGGGTTTCTTAGATTCCTGGCTACACTTCTTCAAATGGCCTCCTCCTCCCCCTGCCCCCAGCTCCTGCACCCACCTCTGAAATTTGTATTTCCTTCTTTCCCCTCACCCCTTCTTTTCTTCAGGGGCTACATTTTGTCCCAAAGCAAACAAGGAAATGAAAACTACATGTTGTAACACTGGAGAAGACCGGAAAGTGGTTGAAACTTTGCACCCATCAACATTTGTCTCTATGACATTAATCCTCCAATGTTTCCCTAAAAGCAGAAACCAAACACTTCTCAAACTTCTAATGAAACAACTACCAATTCCAGTCAACCTGAATAATAAAATGAGAGCTCCAGTCCTATCTGTATTATCATATTTAAAGTCTCTGGAAGAGAAGTTTCCTCAACCACACATTCTGATACTTCATGAACCTTCATGCTCTGTAAAATGCAACTGCAGCATGCAATGCCAACACCTAATACTTACCTAGTGCTTTTCATTAGAAGTTCTGGGTGCTCTTTAGAAAAAAGTAAGCTGGGAATGCCTGTGAAATACTTGTCTAATTTTACAAATAAACCCACGCAGGTGAAAAACAGATGTCCATGGCAAAACTGTGCAAAAGGGGCAGAGCAGAGTGTTAAGCCAGCTAAATCATTTCAAAGCCATCCACAAGGTTTGGATCTTTTCTGCCTTAAGTAATATTGAAATATTATGTAAACCTTTCTTTGTGAGCTATTACTGGAGAAATGAGGGAAAAAAAAGATCTCTTGGAAGCAACTCTACACAGGCTGTGTAGGTGAGATCACAGTTGCTATCCAAACAGAATATGCATGGCAAGAACAGGCTTCCTGTAAAACTGAAAGACTTGCAGGAAGATCAAGGAACATATTTACAAGATGGCATGGATAAAATGTCTTTCCCTCTTGCCCAGCCTCAGCAGCTTGGTGAAACACATTGTCTCACTTTCATCTATAACCACACTCACAAACACCTCTGGTGCAGAGCCCCTCTCTCCACGCTCCATACTCTGACTCCCAGACCACACCTGGGACACTGCTCAACGGAACACACAAGCTGCATTTTGAGGTGGAAAGGGTCATTTCCCAAGATGAAAGGAAACATGGAAAGGTTATCTCAGGAAGAGGAAACACATGAAAATACAAGACATTTTTTGGGTCTCAGTTCCAAATCCCACAACTTTTATGCATGACACTAGAAAATTTACAGCCCTGTGTTACAGAACTGCAGAGGATTTACTAGAGGTCAAAGTGCTTTAAGCTAAACTCTAACATGTGTTTATTCTAGTCAAGCAAGCAACGTGTAAACTGAATTAGGATGAGCTATTTAGAAGCGTTAACATGGCTGTTTTAGGAGAAAAGATGAGTTTTTATTTCACTGTAATTTATTTTATCTCATACTCTCAGACTACCGTACAGTAATCTGGGAAGCCTGACAGATCACTATGCACAAAGTACAGCAAAGATGGGCACTCACAGAGGCAGGTGTGTGAGATCCCCTGGAAAACAAGGCATAAGTCAGGTGTGCACCCAAGAACAGACAGCCAGGTTCAGGTGTGTTCCTCTGGATGCCATCCTGGGCCGTGTGTACCGGCCCTTTGCAGGACACTGCAGACCACAGCACACTTCTTGCTGACAACATGAAAGCTGGTATCTAATACCAAGTTAAGGCCAAGCTACCTTGGGACTTGTCAAAAACATTCTCTCAAGATCTTCTGGTCTCACCCATCAGAGACGGCAGCCAGGTCTCCAACAGCCTGATTCCACCTACCTCCAATTCACACTGCATTTACTAATAAAACTCATCTTTTTTCTGGGTAGACAAACCCCTTTCTGTGAGGAAACAAGAAGGAAGACTCACCTGTATTTTATTTTCCATAACCAGAAGTCTCATGTTTTTTCCATATGTGTTTAGACCACAGACTGGTTAAGTCAGCAGTGTGGCAGCTGACATTAAAAGGATTAGCAAATTAAGCTCAAATAATTGTCTTAAAAATTTTGACTGTTAAATGTTTATATTTGAGAGGATCAAAAGAAAATCTACTTTGTAGTGTGCACTGTGGTCAGGAAGGGGCAGAGAGGGATTTAAATGGCTTAACTGCAAAACTGTTATCACCTTGATAAGTCCCAGTGTAATAATTCAGCAATAAAAGCAAGAAATGCACTTGGAATTTGTTTCCAAAATTGACTGTCTGACTGGAGACAAGTCAAACTCTTTATTTGCTTAAAAGAACTTGGTCAGAAGAAACAGAGAATGCTACTGAACTGTAGTCAATATAAAAATAAGCACTTTCCACTGACTTTAAAAAAAAAAATCTACTTTTTTTTTTTAATGCTACCTGAAGCCTACAGTCTGGATCTGGTATCTGAGTGTTAGCAGTAGTCAATCAGGAGTGTGACTCTCTGCTGAATTACTCCACTGTATGGCAGTGGAAATCCAGAAAGCTGAAACAGTAAGGAGGCTGCAGGCTCCAGAGCAAAATTACATCCAAAGTAACACCTGGAGTGCAGGTACAGATACAAATGGCTGCAGTTTATCAGCTTATCTGCTCAAACTGCTGATGTCCATGCCAGTAACACCAGTAAATGAAGAGGACGAGGAGCTTGCTGCACATACGCAGGTGCTCGTACCAGTGCAGTGTCCAGAGGAATCAGCCTCATAGGGCTGCTTCACCTCAGCATTACAGAAGACAGCAATGAAGCTGCCAAATGAGACAGGATGCTCCAGCATAAGCAAGGGCGGAAGTAGAACACGCTGTGTCTTAATAATGTATTTACTGTTTTCCTGCATCATCCTTTATTGCACAGTGAGGTTCTAAAAAAATTGTTTTTCTTTGATCTTTAAATCTTTTCTAGTAAGGATGTCTCTGAAATCTGACACTTAGAAGCATAGCAAATCCATTAGTTTGGGGTAGTCCAACAATGTCAATGTCTGCCACTCAACAGGCTGTGGAGTTCCCAAAAGCTGGTTGGGAGCATCGCTAAATTGCAGGGATGGCTAATGTGAGGTAGGTGGACAATCTCTATCTGTGCTTAAGTCTCAGAGCAACAACGTTCCAGATCATTGATCTGCCAGGCATTCAGAAAATCTCTGCTATAAAACTACCACTAAAATACACAATACATTGCAGATAAAAACATAAAGCTTTCAGATTAGGTGCCAAACACCAAATTTTCAATTTTCAACACTTCTTTTGAGAAAAAGCCTCTTTGTGCCTCACAAAATACTTCCCCAAGTAACTGATCTTCTGGGTTTGTGAATAAATTCAAAAGTAGTTTCTTTCTTTCTATGCTTTCTAGCACAGGTAAGGTATAACACGGTACATGTAATAAAGTCAGTGCCTTTACAAAATGTGATGAAAGCAAAACAAAACAGCACAACCCTGCACCAACCCAAGGAGTGTCAGACCATGCTTTTTGTTGTTACCTTAAGTCTCTTCTTTTGGCCAGCTCTCCTGGTGAGATAACCCAGGGCAGGTTCTGGGGAAGACATTCCAGGACTTCAGGGGAAAAGTCAGAGAAATCCACACCGTACTCTGTCAGGATCCCTTCTGATTCTGGCTCAATCTCTCCGGCCTGCCCAAGACTTTTGCACAACTGCCTGCAGAAAGAAAGGGATGCTTTTTTGAAGTGTGTAATTACCACTGTCATGTTGTTACTGTCCCCGCAGAGAGGCTGCTGAGCCCTCAAATACACTCTTTCACCCAATAACTTCTCCCTGAGTTTTGGCAGAGGACTTAGCAGGAATTCAGACCATATCATGATCTGTGTCTGCTGGTGATGCAAAACACTCACCAGGCTGTTTTGTGTACCTCATTTGAAGGAGACGTTTTAAATTATTAGGTTTTCGCAAAAGCAATAAAGTTTCCCATTTTAGAGAAAAATGCATCCAACAGGGATAAGAAAAGCATAGCCCTCCACACAGGGAGCTCTAGCATTACACATGGCTGGTTCCCTTGAGACCCTCCCTCTTCTCCTCACCACTGAAAAAGGTGACTCACCCCTACTACCAAAAATGAAGAATAGGTTCACACCAAATACCAGAGAGCTCCACAGGGAGCTCAGTGCACTGCTCTTCATCCCAAAGAATACACATCTCTGCGTGGGCAAACCGATGCCCTGTGAAGACAGAGGTGTGAAGAACCCACACTGCCTCCCTTACAGGAGTCACACACACAGACATGCCCACAGATCATTTTTCCAACCATTTTCCAGGCTCCTTCCAGGGCCTCAGCATTTCCAGTCATTTGTTCCTCCTCTCCTGGCTAAGCAGAAGCCTCTGAACCCAGAGCTAACTGTAGAGGGGCCAGCGATCTAGAAACAAGTCACAGACAGGGGAAATTGTCCTCCCCATGCTAACAGTGCTGGATAAAGTATTCTGCACACGTGTGGATGAGGTTGCTGCTCTATTATGCTTGGAGAAAGTTTCCATCTGCTCCAGTGCAAAGCCCAGCACGGATCTGTCCAACAGCTCTGGTGTCAAACAAGGCTCAGCTCTGGACACTGTGCAAACTAGGACTCCAAAGGAGCAAGACATTTGTTCCCCCTCCAGCTGGTTACAAATATCCCGTGAGAGCCCATGTCCCATAGTGGCTCCCCTTGTCCCCTTTTTCACCTTTATATTGCTCTACAGTACACAGAGTTAAATTATTTTTTATTTTTTAATATACTGCCATTAGGCCAATGCACATTACAGTCAATAGAGATAATGTTGCTCACACAAGAAAATTACAACTGAAATTAAGGCGAATCCATCAAAATATGACACAAAAGAGAGGGGTAATAACACAGCACAAAAACAGCCACTCTAATAAGTGTTTTTCCACTGCATAAAATACACAATCATTATACTGATCCTTCTGCTTTAATTCCAATGAGTGAGAACAGACACTAATTACTTTCCTAAATTGGGGCCAAAACAGTGCACTTGTTATTTGGACAAGCAAGATGGTCTCAAGGCTTCAAATGTGCCATAAACCCACAGAACAAACCCCAAACTCTCAGCACAAGCGAGCCCATCCTCTTTATGGGAGCAAAGCTCTTTCTTCACAACGGGAAGGGCTGTGTAATAAACCTGTCACATTGTGTAATACGCTGGAAAGGATTCTCGCTTCATAGTGTGGTAAATTGTAGAGTTCACATCGTCTAGCTTTAAAATAAAAATGAAAACAAGGATAAAAGATATTTCCCTCTATTGTTTCAATTTTATGTACAAACTGTATGGCAGAAATACGTGCATACTTGGCATTGTGGCTGAGTTCTCTGTTCCTGCAGATGGGTCCCCAGTCTAATCCTTATTTTAATGTAAATAAATGAGGCATCAGTTTTATCTCCCTCTCTCTCAGCAATAACAATAAACCAGAGAAATCACCACTTCATTTCCAACGTCTGGTGCGGAGCTGGGACTGAGCAAGGACGAACTGGTGGGTCTGCAGGCCCACCAGCACCACCAAGGATGGAAAAAACAAAACAGGAAAAGAGAGGACACATTGCCCTACCCAGAAGAAATGTCAAGAACTTGAGTCTTAGGTGCCCCTTCTCTTGGCAGGGCAGATCTGGGAAGTGCACCGGGAGGGCGGCTGGACATCTGCAGGACAAGCCATGGAAAGCACCTCTGAATGCCAGAGTGCTTTCCAGCTCGGTCTTGAAACCCATGTTCCTCTTGATCCGTTTACTGAAATTAGATTACGAACCATAAGGGGTTTACCCAGAGGTTTGATATAGGACTAATATTTTTTAATAGTAATTAACATTTGATTTACAGTGTTCCAGGGAACATTTCCCAAGTACCTTGAAATAAAAAGTGTATAACTGCTCTTAATTGGGGCCATGTTACAGTCACGCAGGCATGATGACTTGCATCAGAGCAAAATCTGACAGGACAGCATGTGATCAAAGGTAATGCATATAGGATCACCGACAGCCCTGGAGTAACAGCCAGGCTGCAAAATCACTCCTGGGGCTCTGCGGCCACCAAGGGTAGCAAGAATAGTTCAAGAGGCTTATAAACAACCAGAGGCACTGGGCCCAGCAGCACTAAGACGTTCACTCCCAGGGAGTCACGGTGTCTGTGACACCCTGGGCTTGCGTGTATCTCTTTTCTTTTAAATGTCAAAAGGTAAAACAAAGTTACAATGGTTACAGACGTAAACATTTCTTTTCTGTGACGCTGATGGGGGAGCATTACCTTGAATTCTTTGAATACCCTTGGATTGATGTCAGACGTGGTGGTAGCATGCACTGACTGGAACCTGCCATGGTTGGGTCAGAACAGGGCATTTCTCCAAATCAGCCAGAGCTGCAAGATCACTGAACTGAACCAAGGTGCCCACTCCCCAGAGTCTAACCTGCCATGGATGTGCACCCAGGGCAGAGCCACCCTCACGCTGCCATGTTCCCTCTCATGAGGGAAGTGATCACATCTATTCAGCCACCCATTTCTAGGAACATTTGAGCTCTCTCCACTACCCTTCAACTCCACTGAGCTGAAACTGGCCAGTGTGTTCAAAGGTTATATGATATGAACTCTCCAAAAAGACAACGCAGGATTACATAAGGCTTGTTTCCTTTGAAAGGCCAGGCAGGCTCCCAAATGGGAGTGAATAACTTCCATTGGGAACTTAACACCCTTACTTAGTTTCTCCTGCAGCAGACTTGTCCCCAGTAATTGTACACGGAGGGTTTCTTTCAGCAGCAGGAGAACATCTCATACATAAGACACCATTCCTTAAGAAAGCTGGTACAGGAGAGGTGACAGCAAAGAAGCTCCACCTGGGTGCTCCCATTGCAGAGAGCCTGGAGCTCACAGACAGAGCTGCACAGGCTTGATGAAGGCCACAGGTGCCAGTGGAGATGGTGACAGGGCTGCAGGGCTGAGCATCAGAGGGACAGAGAACTGTGTCACGGAACGCCAGTGCCTGAGAGCACGGTCCAGCCCTGCTCCACATCACGGAGCTGCCTCCTCCCTTCAGCTGCCAGGCCACGTCCCATCAGAGCACAGGAGCAGCATGCTGCTCCCAGCACAGATGGGGCCATCCCACACGGTGATTAGTTGTGCCAAGGGAACAAAGCTTTATTGAGGGACACTCCCACCTGTAAGAAGGTGTTTTTTCAACAGAGCTACACTGCTCTGTTGAGGGTATCAGACCTTCCCTTGAGCCTTACAGCAAACTACCCAAGGTATCTTGTTATTTCCTCTCACACAAAATACATTTTTGAATTTAAAAAAAAACACAATAAAATGCCAGAGATGAAAAGAACTAAAGCCACTCAGATGGCTTTGGAGACAGCGGCAAGTGAAATAACACCCTGCAACATTTCATTTTATTGCAAAAGCTGCAACAAATCTTGTCACCCTGACAGGCCAATATCTAAGACCCTGAGCTAGAATGGCCACAAGCCCCATGTGACACGGAGGGAGTCAGTGATTCCATGCTTTTCTATTAGTTGTTTTTTTTCAATAGTCTCATCCATCATCACATGCAGGGACAAAAAAAATTCCACCCTAACCATCTGCAAAAGTGCAGAGGTGTCTGGACTAATACTCCAAACAACCCTGTACTCCAACACTGAAAAAGGTCCCCAGAAAATAACGGTACATGGCAGCACTTGTAATATTTATCTGGAAAAGGAGAATGTTTTGGAGCTAATTTGCTTTACACCTGTTACCTGAAGCAGGTACAGTTATACAGCATTTCACTTCCAAGGTAAAATCACTTCCCATGCAGGAGGGAGCACAGCAGCTCAACTCAGGGCATGGCCAGCATGACCTGGAGCCATGAGTTCCTCCTCACTCCTCCCCAGCATAATCGGGGTGACAGGGTGGCCTTTGGAGGGGACAGTGTCACGCTGGTGACCACCAGGTGGCAATCACGACACAGAAACGCACCCCCCTCCCCAAGGGGACCTCCGGGGACTCTCAGGTCACCCCACCCTGGGTGGCCAACTCCACCACCAAACTCTCAGCAGGGGCATCCCACTTCTCCAGCCACACAACATCACTGCGAAGACCAATCTGTGTCATTAACCGTGCTTGGAAACCTGGCACTGAACTTCCCAAGGGAAAAGGAAAGATGAGGAAGGAGGAAGGTGCATGCCCAGTCTGGGTGAGTTCAGCTGCGGGATGGAGAGTACCTAGAAACACCCAAGGCATCCACGGGACATGACTGCCAACTCTGGAGGGAGTTTCCCTTGTCACACTGCCAGCAGACAGTGCAGGACGATGACCGACAGGCTAGACACCTTCAAAACCATGGTGGTGGTGCCAAAGGCGTATCAGGAACTTTGTGGGCAGAACTAAGGGGTGCACAAAAAAGTTCAGAAAACAAAGCATGTAAAGAGCTGCAGATCACCTGCTCCTTCAGGGGGGCCATGACCAGCAACACAGCTCATTATAAACAAGGCAACGTGGCTTATAAACCAGCTTATAAATAAGCCCAAAAGCAAAATCTTTTGGGACCTTCAAGAGGTTTCCTTGTCTTTCAGTGTTTAAACAAGCATTATTTATGGCTAAAAACAAAAGAGGTCACCAAGGTTTTATGCTCCCATCTCCACAAGGCACTTAGTGAAGTGCAACCAACTCCCAGAGGAAACGACTATGTATGAAGACAATCGTGGACATTTTCTTTCCTGACAACACCCTTTACATCTTGGAAACAATTAAACCAGACAGATGAGAATATCCAGCATTGTCAGAAGTACAGATTAAAGACACACACATCAGTCAATAAAAAAGATACTAGCCCATCCTCCCAATTCCCCCTGTTTCTGCTGAAAAGGGGGGTTGTTCATGACAAGAAGCCAAGCAGTACAACCACCCTTCAGTCTTTTCTCAGTTGGAGTCAAAGAAGACAAAGAAATCTCTGCCAGTAAGAAACTTATTCACAGTGAAGTTCACAGCACAGCCAGACCCTAGTTAAGTGGGACTCAAAGGGAGGCCACTGTAGTTCATGCACTGGAGTTTATCTAGGAAACACTGAGTGACTTCATGGCTCACATGGCTCTCCAGGAATACACATGAAACTTGCTATTACAGGGCACACAAAACAGCTACAGCTGATAAACTCTGTGAAATGGGGACTTCAGCTTAGCTTACTTTTAGTTCTACAGCTGATAGATCTGTGCCAACACACTTGCTCTTTAAAAAGTTTTCTCTAAGTTTTAAGCTTTACCAGCAGTTTGAGCTGAGGACTCCTAAACCTGCAGTGCTGATACTGTACATTGGCTGTGCGACCCCATCAGAACTGCTTTGCAAGGGGAAGAGAAAAGCTGGGCTTTATGAACAACTCCCACTACTGCACATGCTCCAGATTACATCCAGATCCCATCACCTGCAAAATCTGACCACAGTATTGCCACAGAGTTCCCTACTCAGGATTGCCATCTAAGCCAGGACTACTAAGTATTCCCAAGATAACTGAATAGATTGATCAACATCCTCCATTTCTTATTGAGACCCATTCAATAGAAACATTCAGTAGAAGTGTGGACACTCCAGGTGGGAGTTTGGCACACTACAGCAGTTCCAAAGAAAAGAGTGAAAATGCTGAAAATTACTGTCTTCTTCATGGAGAGGCAAAACAAACTTGCAATCTGGATCCAGCCCAGCACAGGCCACTTGTGTAGTGCTGGCTTAAAATCTCCTTCTTCACAGCAGTGCCAGCAATTTGAACTCTGGACAGTGATGACTTTACAGCGCCTGATGAAACACACAGGGTGCAACACCCTTCTCACATGCTTCAGGAGGGAATGAATCTTCTCTTGATTTCTACTATTCCTCCTTGAACCAATGCAACCTTAAAACCACAACAATCTGTGACTTCTTTCTAATTCTTACCAGTAAAGGCGTAAAAACTAAAGATGAGCCTCACAGCCACTGATATTCCCCTGGCAGAAGTGAAATGTCTGCACACTGTGTACTACTCTTCCACACAGGGAGGAAAGACAGGAAGGCTGCCAGCACCCCATGGTGCTTGTGCTGGTCAGGCTGAGCATGTGTGTTCCCCCTAGACCATGCACTCATCAATGCTGTGATGCACCAGCACACTGAAGCAAGCGCTCGAAGAAACTAACATTTATGAGATTAACTAGCAGTGAGCTGTCCTTCGTCTCAACATAATTTATCCACCACAGGGACACAAGACAAGCAGCTTGTTAACAGATTCCTGTCTCTACTGTTTGTAACAAACTAAGTGAAAACAAGAATTCCAACTAGAAATCTCAGTCATCTCTACTTCCGAAGGCAGCCACATACCCTGATGCAAAGTTGCTGTCTTCTTTCCAGTCCACAATGCGACAGATGAAGAGCATCTGTGAATAGGCCTCAGGCTTGGTCACAAAGTCTGGAGGGCAATCAGCCAAGGGCACATAGACCCTGGGCACTCTGTGGTCCACAGGTGAGAACATGGCACACCTCTTGAAGAGTTCACTGTTCCTGTCAGCCAGAAGTTTGATGAAACCTGTAGCTGCTCGAGAATGCTTCTTTTCCAAAATATAGACCACCTGGGAGAGGCAAACGTTTCTACAGTTAATACCTTCAGAGAAACTTTCTTTAGCAGAATAAGGATACACAAAGGCTTAGCAGAGTATCTGGAAAAGTCACAAGGTCTATATCTTGTTTTCCCTGTGTGTGTATATGTGTGTACATTTTTTAACTGAGTACTTATTTACAATGTATTTTCCTTGCCATCTTGCTCACGGCTATAGAAGAGCTGAGTGCTTTCCAAGTGCTAGCTCTCTACAGCAATTTTCTTGATTACAGAACAAAACCAGACAAGAAGCAGATGCTTCCAAATGCAGGGAATTAGCCACAAAATACAAGCAACTCCTGTAAAATCTTTCATTTGTATTCTCGGCCTGTGATTTCAACAGTCAGCACAGAACAGGCCAGTCCAAAAACGGTGCCGCTGGCGGATCCAACGCTAACCACAGGAAAGGATGTGCTGTTGGGAATTTGGCAGTTCTCTCCTTCCCTCTGTGCTTTCTGAAGTTAGGGGTTATTTTACCTTTATACAAGATGACTTTGAAAAGAATAATAAATTACAATATCACGAAATAATTGTTCCAGAGAGGTGTTCATCCAGGCTATATTTTTGTAGACCGTAATAAATCACTGGATAGCAGAAACATTATAGCCGATTTCCTAAGCTTATACAGAAGAGTTCTTCCAGAAGATTTCAGGAGCTGCACCTCTGCACGATTCTGAGCGCTGGAATTGCCACACTGGATGAGACCAGAGCAGCCCAGCCAACAACAGGACCAGAATCAGAGGCTGCAAGGGAAAGCACAACACGTGGAAGAGACCTGACCCAGTCTGACCCAGCAGCCCTTTTCTGGTCTCTTAACATTCAGAGATTGACTCAAATCTTGAATCAACAGTACTAGCAGCCTTTCCAAAATGTGTAAGAATTAATTCTGACAACTTTGGATATCCTGACACTCATATTAGTATCCAATCTTTTTCCTGAATCTTGCTAAGTAATTTTGCATGACAAACAAAGGGAATTTAACCTAGGATAATTGGTAAAAATAACAAGTCACTTGATTTTTATCAGATCGGACAATTACTCTCTTTGAAATGGAAAATGAGAGTCAAAGATCAACAGATGGAGGCCACAGGGAGGCCAGGGCTGGTCTCCTTCAGCCTTTGGGAGCACACACATGCTCACTTGTCACTCTTCATGGAGTTACCTTGGCTGTCCTTTGAAGAAACTCATCTGGGAGGAGCCTGGGATCGCTGACCTTGGGTCCATCATCTTGCTTTGCTCTGTGCACACCAATGACCCCAGCAGCCTTCCCTGCATCAAACACACAGGACAGTTACTGTAGCACATTTCCATGACCAATTGTCTTGGGTCTTTGCTCTAAAGTACAATACAATGTGCACGTAGTAGACTTATTTGAAAGGCAAAATATCTCTCAGGTGTTAGAACTGCCAAGCATGAAGTAATTCTTATTTCTCTGGACTACAACAGACAGCAGATACATGTTCACTTACCATGCAGATGCGCTGAAAAACAACAAAAATCAAAGTAAGTCCCAACTTTGTAAGTAGGACTGTACCAGTCATAATAGAAAAAGTGTCAGAAAACATGTTCTGTTTATTAAATACTAAGGGCTAAGAATTTTGTGGCATTTCTTAATTGAAGTCATTAATGTTACAGAAGCAGTCCTTTAACTACATATATTCATTCAATATTTAATTTCCTGTAAAAATATTATGAAGGGTTATAAAATATATGTTTATCTTTGAAACTGAAATCATATCTACTAAGCTGACCCTCTTCAGCTGTGGATCAGGCTTATGAAAAGTCTTATGAAGTAATTACTACATATGACCAAGAGCTCCCTTCCCTTGAGATCTCTGGACCAGATACTGATAATGTTAAAATGAAGCGTCAACTAATTTCTAGCTTGAAATTTTCAAATATTCAAGTATGTGAGTTTGGAATTATCTGCTACAGATGACTGGCATTTAATGTTTACAAACATCCAAAGTGATCTTTGCCATGGAGAAGGCTGGGACTGGGCTGTTCTTGAGCTGCATCCCTGCTGAAAGCCTGTGGTTACTGCTCTGCCAGAATTTTTGGGATGGAAGCATCCACGTGCACTTGTCTGGAGGGCTCATGGGAGACGGCTGACTTTTTGCATTTGTATGGCAATCACATCCATCTCGAGCACATGTGCTAAAATCAGGCTCAGAGTGTTCAAAAGAAATCTCGCTTTCCTAAGGAGAGACCGTGGCACCGACTGCAAGTTTCGAGGGACGTAGCTGTCACTGTTTCCCTTAGAAGACACGAGATAAAGCAGTTTTGTGGAGGTCTGTGCTCCAGGAGGCCAACGGCGCTCGCCCATGCGAGAAAGCCTCCAGGAGCGCTGCGGTGACACGCAGACCCTGGCCCCCAGCTGACGCCCATCTGTCCCACAGAGCCCCTGCACCAGGCTGCTGGTGACATGACGGATGGAGGGGCGGCTGCAGCGGAGCAGTGCCGGGTGCCGGGACTGGCGCTCGGGAAGCCAGGGGGGCAGTGGGGCAGCAGCTTCCCCGAGGGTTTGGCTGTGCCCCACCATCACCAGGGCACGTTCACAGATGGCTGTGCCCCCACGGAGGGCCTGCGCTGCCTTCAGGCAATGTTACCCCAGCAGTTGCTTGACAATGATGGCTTTGCTCTAATGACAAACTCTGGTTCTCATATGCCGCTAATTATCCTCAGCTTTGCCTTCTGATATGCTCTTCCTCTCCCCAGAGATCTTCTTCTAAGTGACTTCACTTTTACTTTATTTTCATTGACTTGCTAGCAATGCTGAGAGGAGAATGAACAGGTATTCAGGGGTTTAAATAAAACTCTACTTTCCTAAAAAAAGCACCAATAACAGAAGCAGCAAAACCATTTCTGATTTACTTCTACTAAAATGAACTCAGACTTGCCAAAACCAGCATTTCTAAAGGATAGAAGAACCCCGAGTTTCATGGTGACAAACAAAGGTGGGGAAAAAAATTGCTTGGATAATCGTAAGCAGTTTAAGAAGTGGGGGATACCAAGGTTACCTCATTTGCTTACCTCCTCTAAGGTTTCTGCCAGCTAAAGGTCATACAGGGCAATCATTCAGCAAAGCATGAAAGCCAGGAGCCATTTTGTTTTCTTATAAAATTTCAAGTAGTTAACAGTTTACGGTGTGTCAATCATAAAGACAGCCCGGGCAAAGAACAGGATGATCTGGAACAAAGAAACACTGGACGGGGCAGAGGACAAGAGGAAGTTGGGAGCCTTCCAAAGGCCATGCCTCCAGGCACACCTGCCACAAGCCCAGGGCTTTACTGGAGTGAACTCTCTCCAAGGAACAGCACACACCGGTGGGAAGAGAAACCAGATCTAAACATGTTTGGGAAAAAAGCAAGAGCTGCAGTTGCTGCTCTCCCAGCATAGCAGAACAGCAGCAGTGACTCAAGGTCCAGCAGGCAAGATTGAAAAAAGCACACGGAGTCATGTGAGGAACATGTCCTTGTTAGCACTGCCTTTTGTCCATGTATCCTTCCAACTCCCATCGCTCCGAAAAGTCACTTGGAAATTTTCACTGAAGCAGTTTTCTCTGTCAAAAAGAAGCCAGCAGTGATGTCCTGGGGAAGTAACACATACACACATGCAAAAGCACAGGAGCACCAGGATGCAGCTGTCACAGGGAGCACAGCAAATGGGTGGCAAGGCCTTCCTTTGCCTGGGATGAAGAACGTTCAGGGCTGGGGCACTGCCGCCCATCCTGCTGAAGATGAGCCCCATGTGAACCCAGTACAGATACCAGAAAGCACCTAAATTCCCACTGTGGCATGATAGAACTCGCCTTTTCCTCCATGGCCAGCATCAACCAGGGGCCTTTGGCTGGCTGGAGAGTATCTTCTTCAGTGGTCTCTTCAATTTCAGCATCCTTCCCAAAAAATCCTGGGATTATGAGAGACTCCAGCAGGCAGAGTCTGGGATCTACAACTATTCCATCAACAGAAAGAGAAAAGAAAGCTAATCCCAGCCATCTACTGCTTCTTACCCATCTTTTTAAACCAACTTCAGTATCTTAAATGCCATTACACACATTTACTAAGGGGGAATGCTCCTGAAACAAAGGACAGGGAAGAAGAGACATCAGGAACTCTGTACTCCTGGAGCTAAGAGATGTGAACTTCCCTATAGCTTGTAGCTGCTCCCTTAGAAGTCAAAATTCTGTTGGTACAGAATTCAAGGGCTACATCTAATGCTCAGGAGTCTACAGCAGCACAGCACCAGCCATGAGGAATTCCTGGGACAAAACCTTCAGCTCAGAAGGAACAACTACCCAGATACAATGTTCACCTGGCTCAATTGTCAAATTACTGCACAGGAACCTCAGTCGAGGCAGTAATAATCTGCCAGGAGAGTCTGATACCTGATTTCCCTGAATATACCTCTGACAGTCCCTCTCCTTCATTACACATCCTCCTCCCCTCCAGTGAAGCTGAGCAGAGAGGGGAGGTAACAGGGCCCCGCTAGTGACTGGTGGTATAGAAGATCTGAGCTGGGAGATACAAACATCTTCCACAACAGGACAGAGGCATGGAGGCAATCCTAAAGGAGAGTTAACTTGTGAGAGGAGCAGGATTTTGTGCAGGGAAGGTGGGAAGAAACTCCTTGCATTATGCTGAACTAAAAATGAATTATTCTGACCCCTTTACTGCAGTGGTTATCCAATGACCATTCAATATTTCCACCCTAGGCAAAGACATGTTTTCTGAGAAAGATTTACTATGTTAGCTTGGGCAGTACTTCATAAGCTTATCTTACAGTGAAAACACACTTCAGCAACCAGGATCCAGTGAAACTGCATTATAATCTCAGTGTTTTCCTTTCAGCGATTATCTGACAAACCAAAACTGTAATAGTCTTACTTAAAAAAAAATTAGGCACTAGACACAAAAAGCAACTCAAATTAGTTATGTTATTACCAATGAAGTAGATCCAGGACGCTTGGAATTTGCCTCCCTCCGTAAGAGATCAGTTTAGGCAGCTTCAGTACACACTTAGATTTGCCTGACAGGCATTCCTAGGTCAAACATTACTTTTTTTAAAGCCCCCTAAATTTCCTTTTACAATTCAATTACCATCACATTAAAAGGTGGCCAAAGTGGACCGAAAATCATCAGACTAGAATTCTGATTACTTATGACAGATCCAAAATTATTTTCACTAGGTTTGCATTGGTCACTGTGGAAATTTGCAATTCTGTCCAACAAGAATACAATTAAAGGTGCAATATCCACTTGCAAATGAAAATATATCACAGTTTCAGATCTCAAACACAACTCACTGAAAAAAAAAAAAAATCTCCCTCCCTGGATGGAAAAAGCCAAGTTTTTTACGAAAATAGTTCAATGTTTGCTACTTCAGCTAGAAAAAAAAGGTACTTGAGAAGCTGGGTTACTCTACATGGGAGTATTTAAGAATCCCATCAGAAAATACAGTTCTTCAGCTCAGTGCTCAGATACCAGCACAGCTGTAAACCTTTCAGTGGCAAAGCCAACTGCTTACTAAGGAAACAACAACACGTTTTCTGAATGTCTGCTTCAAGGAGCAGTTTTCAGCATATTATGTTTTAGTACCAAATACGTAAGTGGTGTAAACCAGACCACTTTAGTATAAATATCTCCAGGACTGTGTGTCACACGCACAAAGGATGTGTTTTTGGAATTCTGTCAATATCAGCACACAACAGACATTAGGAAGTGAAACTCCCTTCAACCCAAAAGCGATACATGCATACCCAGAGATTTGCTCTGGGTTACACTATTCTGCTACAATCTTAATTTCTAGGGATAACAAGAAGGAAACTTGCTGTTTAGAACAAAGTACAGAGACTCTTCATATTCTGCAGCTGATGGTTTCTTGGCACAGAACAGCTTTTTTCTTCAGAACACAAACCTACCAAAACATACGGAAGAAGGAAAGTGCTGTTTCACTTGGTACCAAGTACTATCCAAAACTGAAATCTGTTTTAAACAGCCTATAAGTAGGGTCACCCAGAAAAGAATCATGGAGAAACGAGTACTTTGTATTTGTATCTCCACACACAGAGCTTTCCACCTGCGATGGAGGAAAGACAGGTATTTCACTGCGACAAGACTGCTAAGCCAACAGCCTTGGAATTTAACACATGCAGCCTGTCCAAAATCAGCCTAACAGCTCCCATGTGCAATGGAAGAGGGCTCTGCAGGTAAGAAGAAAAGCAGCTCCAGTCCATGCAGCACTCCTGAGTTGTCTCATCGCAGAGCTGTGTGTCTAATGAACAGGACTAACCTCCTTAGAGATGTTTATTTTTGAATACTCATTTAAGCAAACTCACCCTGCCACAGCTGTTCACATCTTAACACCTGAGCACACACACCTGCCTGCCCAAGGGCACGCTGAAGAGAGGACTGGGAGACTCAGTTGATTAACATCAAGATTTTTGAAGATGCACAGGCAGGAGGAGACCCTCAGAGAGGGAGAGGAAAGGCTTAATAACAGATGTGTAGAGCACAGACAAGCATCGGCAGAGGCAGAGCAAAGGCACTGTGAAGAGGTGAGTACAGCTGGCTCCCTCAGACATACAAGGCAGCCAAGCATGTAATTATTTACTTATATTTAGCCACCTCCACAAGGAGGGATGGAGGAGATGGCAGAATGATGAGACAACAGTGTCACTTTTCCTTAGAACCCTCCAAGTCTGATCCACAGCAAAGATCAACATAATTTTGGGAAGCTGCCCAACAGATCAGATCGTAGCTGTCTCAGTACCACACAACATTACTAAAACCATGGCTATGCAGACCTCCTGGCCCTCTCATGTCCTTGAGAAGCTGTCAGTCAGCACAGGGGTTGGAAGCCTTACTGCGACAGAACTAAACCTACAAAAATTCAGGTGGTGTTGCAGTCTAGAGAAATACAGTTCTATTACATTAATGGCAAGCAAAATTAAAATGTGCCAAAAACAATTCCATTGAGTATTTTGCCTATTTACTTAATGTTCTTCCTTCCTGCTTGTGCATTTGTTCCTAAAGTCTGTGTGTCCAATATTACTACTCCATGGAAAATATGTTAGCTGAATGAATCCTAATCTGCTTCATCCTGGAATCTTGCTGCTAACAATGACCATACTCTGTTTATCTCCACACCCACCATTCACTCTCAGTATCGTGCCCTCTCATTTACTTGACCTAAACTTGTAACTCAAAGGAGAAACATAGGTGAACTCAGGAACATATGGTAATATGCTGAACTTAATCTAATTCCTGTTACCTAATTACCTAAGTAATTTATTTTTTTCCAGTACTTAAGAAGTCATTTGGGGGTCAAGATAACTTACTAGGGAAGAACAGTGTAAAGAACTTTCCCAGCATTAACTTCCATTGCAGGCTTCAGCTTTTCAACAAAAGAATAACCGGAGCTTTTTCAGCCTGTAGCATTTAATTAATGCAACCATAAAGCCCAATTTGTTCCATACCAGTAGAACACTTTTCTTCAGTTGCTATACTGTTTATTCTGCTAGAAATGTATGCTCTCATTTAAGAAAAGTTATAGCAACAACCAGAAGAGCCAGATCCAGAGACCCACAAACATGAACTTGGGATAAACTAATACAGAGCTGTCTCAAGCAGTTGAAACGGCTCCAGCTTCTCTGCTGGCTTTCCAGGCTTCAGCAGAGTGAAACTGATCCGATTTTTGACAGTTCCACCTCAAGGATTTCTATTAAAAGCCGTGTAACTGAGAAGATTTCCTGGTGAGCTTTCGCTCTGCTGTGGCCTAGAAATGTTAAGAGCTGTGCAGTGGAGACGATCCATCTCCAGAAGGCTGCAGGCTAGGAAAGAACAGTGAAGCTCCTTAAAAGCACTCAGAGTGAACGGGAGCCTCTGAAGAGGAGGGAGAAGAACACTTGTTCCTTCCAGCGGCCAGTGACGTTGGTGGACTTCAAATTTGCCAGACTTCATGGCAGCTAAACTGAAAGAAGGGAGAGCCCGAGCAGAGCAGAGGGTCAGCATGCAATCCAGATTTTTGTCACTGTCGTTTCCCTACCAGACCTGGCCAAGGAGAGGATAGCAGTAACTCTCTGAACTCTGCCTGGGCAATACGAGACACTGATAACTGCAGGACCCCAGGTGCCAGAGGAAGGCACAAAAGGCAAGTAGGTACCCTGTCAAGCTTAAAAGGAGAGGACACAAAAGCACCAGAGGGGACACGGAAGTGCATGAGAAGGTGCAGAAGTGCATAGCAGAGACTGAACTCTGCATTATAAATACATTTTTCTATTTTGCTAGAAGGATCCAAAACCCCTTCTAAGAACTGACTCTAGAGCATCATCTTGAGAAAAGAAAGGCTTGATGCCATTATTACAGAACCATACAGCGAACTTACCAAACACCACCCTTTCAGTTAAGCCAAGCAATCCTGAAATACTCAAAATACAGCCTCCAGTCAGAAGCAGTGTGGACAACAAGCAATTTTAGGTTATCATTTCTGACCTTATCAGGACAACCAGAGACTGACAGTCCCATTTGACTTGAAAGAGATTGACCACTGTCCACCTGGTGAATGCTGAACAGACAGGGAGACATGAGCAAGTTCTGCAGCAGCTTCAAAGTCTGTTGACCCTACCCATTATCCACCGGTTACTCGGTTCGTGTGAGTTACTCTGCCTGTAAATGAGCTATTTCTGTTCAAACTTCATTACGTCAAGGCAGTGAGCAAACTTCGGACATTCACATATCCAAGCTCTGATTTGCAGTACTGTAGGTGTAAGTGGAAATCCTGAATAAACACAACTCTCTGATTGCTGCCAGGGCAGCCAGTCCACCAGCTTGATGACTTCCACCCCCGTGGGAAGCAGGATATTCTGTGTATCTGGTGTAGTAAGATCTCCCGTGAGAAGAGCTGAAATAAGCCGAGCAAACAAGTTTGACAAGGATAGCTTTTGGCATAGTGACACAGTTTTACAAACTTTTATTTGAATATCAGTTTGCTAAAGAAGGGCTGAGGCACTTTTATGAGAACAGCTGCCGTTCTCATGAGTGCAAGTAGCTGCTACTGTTCAATTGCCGATGTTTCTTTATCAGAGAAATCTGATTCCAATATTTAACAAGAGACAGCTCACATTTGTAGGATACTCATGTGACACACAAGTCTGTGTAGGGATACAGCATCATAAACCATTCTGTACAGAACATTTCACACTTTCCCAGGTTGAGAGATACAGAGAGTTTCCATTTTTTATTACGTATTGAAATAGAGTATAAAGAAAATCCTCCTACTGCAGTGAAAAGTCACAAAAATAATGTA
This sequence comes from Gymnorhina tibicen, assembly GCA_013399875.1. Lineage (NCBI taxonomy): Eukaryota > Metazoa > Chordata > Aves > Passeriformes > Artamidae > Gymnorhina > Gymnorhina tibicen. Next base: position 532,833 of record VXAZ01009221.1, on the reverse strand, counting down.
TTCTAGGTCAGTACTAAGTGATAAGATAAAAGTTACATGACCTCTTTTGCAGTAGTCAATGTGAATGAGGATTAGGGAAAAGAATTACAGACCTGGCAAAGGTCACGTTGACTGGTGAATGAGTTCTGTGGACAGTAGTGACACAGAGTAAGTTGAGGTCTCAGGGTACAACACAGAGGACTTGCATGCCAGTACCAAGAACTACAGGGAATTAATTTTTTCTGTGTACACACTGGTGGTTCACACTACTGTCAGGATGCTATTGCCTTGTTCTCTGCCTGCTTTCAACAGGGCACAGAAATCCCAGAGAGGGTTTGAAGGACACTACTAAAGGAGCTGAGAAATTTTATTCAGGGTGCTCATTCTTACTGTCTTTTTAAGGAAAAAAAGCAGAAAGTTTGTTCAGCATGTAGATATTTACACTTTGGAAATACAGCTGAAATGCAAGAGGAAAGGATCTTTTCAACTTTGTAAGACCAAGTACCAAAACATAACATTCAGACAATTTTACTGTGGAACAGGACAATATTGGTCTTTGTGTAGAAGCAGGTGCTGGAGAGGAGAATGGCTGTCACTTCCTCATCTAAAGACTTTTCAAAGATAATCTTTAACCCCACTTCTTTGCAAGAAAAGTCCAGATTAGCGGAGAAAACTCGTTTGACCAGGACAACTTCTGGCAGAGTGACACCAGTTATGAACTTCTATTTAAACATCCCCGAGCAAAGCAAGACTGACCCACTTTTATGAGCACAAGAAAGTACATGGGCTGGGAATAAGGCTGAATACAATGGTCTCTTCACTTCCACAGACTTCCCTCTTGCTTATCCATCCCTTCTGGGGATGCAGGAAGGGAAAGGCAGGAAGCACAGCTCTCATAACAGCAGCATTTAGTGAAGACAGATCCAACATCTGAGTCTAAGGCTGCAGACTTGTGCATAATAATTTCTACCAGTTTGCCCTAAGCCCCACAGAGGCACAGGAAATCCAAGGTACAATGACTTCAGGGAAATTCAGTCCCTCAAATCTAGGCCATAATCAGTGTACACGATGTTTCATGCTTCAGAGCTTCTGACAGCAAGGGCCAACCCCAAAATTCTTTGCCCCAGCGTGTAACTAGAGATGGAGAGGGCGACCGTGCTCTGAAGAGGAACAGAGCCATGAGAAGCTCTGAATACAAAACCTTGGCCTGGGACACAGGCCAAGGTAGAAAAGACATCAAAACAGTCTGCACTCCCAGAGTGCTCTTATTCGAATGACACATCTACTTTTATTCTTCATGGTTCATTCTGACCATCGGCATCAGAACAAATGAGCCAGCAGAGATATTGCACAATCCTACTCCTGCATCAGAAAGGACAAAAGGCATCTTGCAACTGAGAACAGAAAACTGCAGGGCTTGTGTTCATGAACAAAGATATGAACACAGTCTCAACCTGGCTCTGGGTTTTTTGCCCAGAATAAGTAAAATTTACTTTTGATTCCATTACAATAGTTATGGATATTTTTCACCTCCAGAAATCTCAGGGTTTTTTGTTTAGTTTGAATTTTGGGTAGATCTTATATATGTATATGGGTCTTTTCCTAAATATACACATACACACATATATATGTATGCAAATACGTACATACAAAAAGGGCACATGGGAACGTGATAGACTGTTTCTTGATTTTATTTCATTAATATAGTATCTTTGCTAGCATCTTTGGCCAGCTTGAAACCTTCAAAAAACCCTTCCAAAAAAGGAAGAAAGCCCATCACAAGTGTTCATTTAAGACTCGTGCTGGCCACAGAAAACTTCTCCTGTTCCCTTCTGTGCATAAGGCCATGCAATGAGGCTGTGATAAACCCTGCAAAGCAATGCTCTCAGGGAAAGCAGGTAAAGCCCTGGGTTTGGTGGGTCAGGAAGAAATCCCCCTGTGAATCCCAGCTTCCATCCACTTCTCCGTTTTACTGCAGTAGCTGTTTCCAGCAGAAGGGATGTAATGTGAAAGAAAAGGCTCATACGCAGGAAGTTCAACAAGCAGCAGCCAAGCAGCTCTCCCAGGAGAGGCCCACGTTACTCAGGGAAGGGCACCTCCACTCACCACAGCCCAACCCTCCAAGGCTCTCCGCCTCCAGTGCCGGCACCACGTTCCAGTGGATGGCCTCAGGAAGTCCAGTGGACCTTACCCTCTAAGGTTAAGTTCTGTCTTGAAAAAGTGTATGCTTGGTACTTTTAAAAAAGCATTTTGAACCACACCTGTGAAGGCTGAATTTGGCAGGACTTTTTTTCCACGACAGTTATCAGTGATGCTAGAATAACTATAGCTGTTTTCCAGGCAAGACTTAAAATCTGGATAAGTGATGATATGAGAAATGGTATGAAGGACAGGAAACAAGCCAAAGCAATCATCAACTACTCAAAAACACCTTCAGAAAAAGCAGCATCGTAAACTTTATATGTATAAAAAAGGAAGGGCATTAAAAAGCAGAGAAAGAAGAAAGTAGGGAAAACTCCATATGGGTTATATAGCCAAAGAAGCTGAAGCAAGTATTAAAAGAGGTGATAGCAAAACACAAACTCAGCAGAAATCTAACTGGCACAGCCACACCAGCCACAAGGCTTGTTAAGGATGAACATGGAAAGGTCTTGAAAACAAAAGAAAACAGTTGGCTTAGGCAACTGCAGTGGAAAAGTTGGATTTCAACTGTGCAGACAATAAGCCGATCTCACATATTTGTCCTACAAATATTCTCCAAAGACAGAATCAAATGGCAAAACCCACTCAGATAGCACAGATTTTCAGAGATGGCTTGATAACCTCCAACACAGGTCACTCCAGAGCATCTCAAGGAACTATGATGCATCAAAAAAAAACCCCTCTTATCAACTCTTTATACTAAAGCACAGTCACACAACTAAAGTAAAATACTGGCTCAAGCCTATATTTTTTTTAGATGCTGGTATCAACCTAGAATGTACTTCCACAATGTTTAATTTGGCACTGCTATCAGAAGCAACAAAGATGCAACAGACACAACACGTGACTCAGGAGAATTGTTGAGTCAAAGTGGCCCAATGGTGTGCAGCTGCAATAGACTGCAAAACAGCTGGGGTTAAAAACCACCTGCGTAAAACATCTACAGACAAGATGAGTAACTCCCAAATCAAGCTGTATCCTGGAAAGGAATGGAACAAGATGTGAGTTGGTTCACGTGCCTTGGCAGGAACTCAACAGTGGAGATACCCAGAAGGAAATAGCATCACAAACTGGTAAGGTGGCAGCTCCATTCATGAGGTGAAACCAATATTTTGCCATAAAAACTACAACATTTCCATTCAAATATTATTTCCTGTTTTATTAACAGAGGGGTGTGAAAAATGGAAGTCTACCAACAGAACAGGCAGGGGGCCGCGCATCTTCAAATATCTCAGGAAAACATGAGGTATTAAATAGGACAGCTTTACAACCACCACCAAGATTTGTCAGAGTCCAGCAGCTACTTAGGTTCAGAGTTACTGCCATCTTTTCTGACAACTGGGGCAAGCAACAGGAACACACCAGAATATCTGTCCCAGACAAACTTTTCATGAGCAGCTGAAGGCACATGTTAAATGTGCCAATTGTCAGAATCCTTTCAACACACAGCTCTTCAGGAAGGGATTTAGTACTAGAAAGGACATGCAAAGAGCTGCATAAGCGTTAGTTTTGGGACAGGGGAGCCTATTTTATTTTGCCCTAAGCAACACTTGATGGCTTGGATGGAATTCAGATTCAGAATAAAATAAGTTTGCCTTCAAAACAGATCGCATAATTGGCTTTAGGTTTTAGTGCAATTTTCTTTTTAAACGGACCAAATCTTTAAGTTGCTCATAACTCAACTGTTTGAAAACAGCAACAAACCTAACTGCCCCCAAGGAAATATATTCTTATCCCCAGACTGAGACACATATATTGGCCAGCCAAGCTGCAAGGAAGAAAACCGCTACAGCAGCATCTTGAATTAAACAGCAACCAGCAGTCCCCAGACAGCCCTGAGAAAGGCAAATCTAAAGGTGTGACTTCTGTTTCACAGATTTGCTTTGCACCAATCAAAACTACATAAGCCCCAGCCATTAATATCCATTCAAAACCATGAAGACAGTTTAGCAGAAAGGGATAGAAGTGATAAGGCATTAAGCTTTTATGCCTGTATTTTGTATCTCGCAGCAAAGCGAGGCAACCAAGTAACACTTCAATAGTTTGCTCAAATAAAGGCCTAAATCGGCAATCTGATCTACTCACCCTTTTCACCGGTATCCAGGGAAAGTTTCTTAATGTCGTCAGTCAACATATCCTGCAAGTGGTCTTGTCCATGCTCTGCATCATTATCATCAAATTGAGCTTCTATAATGACATCCGGACTCTGAGCATCGCCTTTCGCTGTCTCCTGTGGCACGCAAGTCCCAAGCATATCCTCAGGGACGTCTGATTCATGTGTGACTTCTGTCTCTCTGTCACTACCATCTGGCTTTATTACCTGAAGGAGCAGGGGATTAAAAAAACAGAGGCAAGCTAAGTCAGTGGACTGAAGAAAGAAAACATTATCTTTCCTTTTTCATTTGCATCCCCAAGGAGCCGACAATGAATTGTGGGTGGCTGGTGGCACACTGCAATTGCCGTGTAATTAGCCACAGATATTGCACAATCAAAAGAGGTACCTCAGTAGGATAAAGACTGGAACAGCATAGCTTTTGCAATACCTCAACTGTGACAATAATGTATCCAAAGTGTATCTGGAGCATAACCATACAGTTCCTGCCAAGCCTCTAATCAGCTCTGCAGAAGTTAGGAGTAAACATAGGCAGGGAAGAGGATACACTACAATTTAATGAGTTGCTTAGACCATTGTTCACTAAGATACACTAATCATCCTGGGACGTCCCAAAACTTAAGCAGTTCCAGTGAATGCTGGGTTCATGTCAAAGCTCCTCCACACAATTAAGAACAGACTGAAAAAGTACAGATTAGAGAACATGGTGCCCTGTGACCTGTGGAAGAACTGGACTGTGGCAGCTTGGTACGGCACCAAGCTTTACATTTATTTTAAGCTGTGTTTTTATTGTTAAGGGCACTCATTTATTGCCATTACTTACACAAATCTCCAAATTAAATTACTGAAGAAGAGCCCAAGTCCCAGTGAAGCAGACACCAGGCCTAGAAGGCATCCCTCACTGCATGTGACAGGGGCAGAAACTGCTCCAACTCAGGATATGATGACCAAAGTGGTTGATACCTTGGACACACAAGCCTTTACCACCATCCTTCATGCAACCAACACTGAGCTGCAAACACCTACTGAAGCTGAAGAACCTAGATCCAGGTTTCAGTTTCCAAAATGTTTATGTTTCACTCAAGCGACGGTACTTCAGAGTGAGATGAAGATCAGTACAGAATAAGAAATAACCTACTAAACATAAAATTACAAAGACACTGGGTGACTCCATTCCAAAGCCCTCCCAGTGACTGAGCTCCCCTCCAGCTGGTGCTGGTGTTTGCCAGGCAAGTAAATCCCCAGAGATGCTCCTCCAGTGTCCCCAGTCCTCAGCATCATAACCCAGTACATGCCAGCAGCAACTCATGCCACCAGCAAGGCAAGTGAAGGGCCCTTTAAAAAATGCAATAAAACAAGAACAACTTTTTTGTAACATACTTTATATGATCTATAGAGTTGCTAGAAATAAACATAAATAACCTCAACAGGTGCTACCTGAAGACAACTCTTCCAAGTAAGAAAATGTAAGTCAAAAAGCTCCACAAATTATTCTTTAGTAACTAAAAAACAAATAGATCAAATCAGACCTGTACAGGGAATACTTTCCCAGCTTTACATGCACAAAGCTACAGTCATGCTTTCAAGCAGTATCCATTTCTTTGTAAGCTTTTCAGAACACGTAACAGAAATAAAATCAATTTTAAAATGGGGCTGAATTCAAGTCTTTAAAAATGAAAAACTCAAATGACATTGCTTTGAACTCTTGTTACCTTTTGTGACTCTTCTTTCCATCTTTATTTTCATTTTTTAACATGTATATAATTTGTTACCATAGCAGTTTTTGACTCAAACATTAAATTGTGACAAAAAAGGGAAAAAGTTTGGCAGAAGGTGGGAAAATGGCTGATTATTAAACCTGGCTACATTTGGTACATAAAATACTGACACACAATGGTCTGGGCAAGAACAGTCTATTAGATTAGAGAGCTGACAAGGCTCCACACACTAGTGACTCTGCCAGTGCACCTATCCAAAAAGAAAACCAGTGTCAACAGTAATGTTTGGACCCTACCACGGTCAGATGCAGATGTATTCAGCTCTTAAATTTCAATTGCACCAGATGTGTGCAAATGTGCAACTGCAGCAGGAGTTCATTTTCTTCAACCCCTTTCAGTTTTGCCTGCATTTTTTTCTCTCCCAGTCATTCTTTGGAGAGTGTGAGATGTATTTTGGGTCCTAAATTAGTATGTTTTCTATACATAAAGCAGCAAACAACATCAAATACATCTTATGACAGGAAACGCTTCTCTAAAGATGTGGCACTGGAAGGGTTATCCTTGAAGAGTTTATGTGGTATTAAAGAAGGCAGCAGATTCGGGTTTCATTTTAAATGCTTTATGCTAAAATCGCCGCGTTTCCCCCAAGCTAGAGGACACACACTGCTGCCACCAGCAGCACGATGCTCCAGCTGTGACTACCTAAACCCTCAGTCACATATTTCCTTATGGCCCTGCAAAAGGATTTTTAAGTAAAGTTTTCCAGAGTCCACAAAATCATGGCTTCCACGCAGAGTAGATCAGCAAAATGTCCACATGCTGGCAAGCCTGGGTGATAGGATTTGTTTTCTTTTTACGGCCAAGACAGATCATTTAGGCTGACCTCATACATAACAGAGCAGGGAATTTCACCCAAAATTCCTCATATCACACCAAAAATTTAGGGAAGCTGTACATCACAAGACTGGAAAGCTGCATAAGACTTTACAAAATCGGGAGCTCAGTGGATACAATTACTCCATTTAAGATGATCGGAGGTGCTGGCCAACATGAGCTCATCACACAGATTCCAAAGAGCAGGATCCCTCTGTCTATGAGCAGCAGAAAATCCAACCATGACATATTAAGCATTTCTTACAAGTAGCAACTCAGACTCAAGAATCTGATGATATTGCACTCTCCTGTTTCTTCTTACATTATTGCAGCTTATCCATAGCATAATGCACACAGCTAGAATGGGTCAGTTCTGATCACAGACAGAGTAAAGCAAATACACAATTGGCTTAGTCCTTCATGTAGTCATACGTGTAGTACAGAGTCCCATTCCCTGGCAATGCAGCTGACCCTGCATGGACCTAGAAAAATGGGATTCCCCCCTGTTGCATATGCATGAAATGTATGACCCCACTGACATGCAAACATCATTAAAGGCCCTTAGAGGACCTTAACTTCCTGATCTGGAAAGTAAAATGTCAACCTTATGGTTGTTATTTTTATATGCTCTTTAATAATAATTTAAAACAAGTTTTAATAAACATTTTGATGAAAGTCAATTGTTTGTTTGAATGTCTGATCCTGAAGAGAGTGTCCGAATAAGTTTTCTTCCAGCTTAAAACAGACATCTATCACTGAACAAGCATCAAATTTCTGTCTCATGGTGACTGGTTTAGTTTGTAAAGTCATAGCTGACACAAGATTTTTGAATGAAAATGCCACTTCAACCATAAGTATAATAAAAACCACGTAGTGGGCAAAAATATCCTGGCATGGACCTGTACAATCTGGACAGGAGAGCATCCAGCCCAGTCTTTAAGTAGCAATTGAATGACCAATTGTCCTTACTCAGGAGGAATTTGTTCCAACAGAAAACTGAACTGGGAATCTGTACATCTGAAAGCACAGGGGTTACCTCCTGTGCTATGGAAAAAATGGCCTTCTCTGCCAGAACCAATCTCATATCTGTCCTGTTAGATCCCAGCTTTTCACAAACTTTCCACCTAAACCTCCACACAAGGACAAAGTTCAGGCCTGTTTACTCTCAGATCAGTTATAGAGTTTTTGCTGCTGCCTCCTCAGTGCCTGTAATCTGTAACAGCTGAACTTGACCAGTGATTTTCAATAAACTTTGAGCTATTAACCCCCAGGTTCTTTCCAATAAATGCACCAAGCCCCCGAAGTGTTTAAGCCTGACACTAACAGGTTTGCTTTTCTTTCCTATTCATCTCTGATCCTTACAAGCAATCCATGAATCCTCATAGATCTGAAGAAGAGACATGGATGACTGCTAGACTAGACACAGCTGGATGAATGCACCTTGCATGGCTAAAAACTGCTACAAACTTTCCACGCAGGGTCGCTGCTTTCAGTGGAACCTTGTGCAAAGAGACCTCCTTCACTAAAAGAATCTGGAAGGTAAGAAAGCAGAATCACCTTCACTACAGCTGGTTTGGACACAGATTCAATAAAAATTTAATTCTTCAGCTCACTCAAAAAGCTGATACTAAAAAGAGTATTTCCATAAGGATACTGAGGAAGAATGGAGATTAAATAGCTCAAATCCTTTTCTACGTAAGTCAGTCAAAACCCAGTAAAGTGTCTCCTAATGAGTACTTAAACCCAGAATGTGTAACTTGCCCAAAAGATTTTAAAAGTGACAAGCCATTAATGGTAACTCTCTTCACTGAGATACACATGATACACAAAGAGGCTCCTCATGTACAGAAAGGTGCAGTCGATTCAGCAGCGAGTAGAAGCTGAAGAAGGTTCACGGCACACAAAGAACTCCCATTAAACAGGGAGGACTGAATATATGGAAAACGAGGTGTCAGCCCAAGGCTACCTTCTGAGATTTGCAAACCAAGGTAAGATGCCTTTCTTCTGAAAAATATTTTTATCAAACACAAGTTCTGCTTTAGCCAAACAAAAGTCATTATGCTCAACACCGGGTAGGGAGACAAAGTTTAGGTCAGAGCTACTGGTCCTCTCCGCAACTGAGCCTAAGTTAAGCAACAAGTCTCAGAAACAGGTTAGAAGCTGTTGTTTCAAAAGGAGGACAGCTGAAAACAGGGGCTTTGGACCAGATTACCATCCCCTCGTTAAAAGGACTGTTGCTACCACAACGCTAATACAAACACCACATTTCATACCAGTGCTGTGAACACCTGCATCTATTCGTCTCCCAGCTTTTGCCATAATAAACAGGCTTCACTTAAAAGCTGGTTCCCTAATATTCCCTCACGAGGGAGTAGGAACGGAGCCTGGCTAACACGAGGATGCTGTCACAGCTCATACATACATACTAGAGCCAAACTACCAAAAATATTGTGAGGAAGAGCTTTGCTTTTCTGAAAAGAGTAACCAAACAAAGGCTGGCTCACTCTAGCTTCTTCTTGGATAAAGAAAGGATGGCACTTACAAGAAAAGAAACACCTGTCCCAAGCACTCTTCCTTCTTTTCATAATCCCACATACAACAAACAGTACTGGCAAGACAACAACTCAGTAAAAGTGACTAGTCTCAGTAGGAGCAGTTATAGCATTACTTTTAAAATAACAATAATGTTATACTAAGGGGGGTTGTTGTTGTTTGGAATTGGATTTTTTTTTTACAATCTTTTAATTCTAAATCACTGGAAACACTTGCTAACAGCCCCCAGGACAGCTATTTTATATGAACAGCACATTATAGTTTACATTTCAGACATCACATTGGATGCAATAATCATACAAACATCCATATTAAAATCTCTCCCTCTTGATTAGGAAAAGACTACTTGCTCCTCCCCAATGGACTCTGTTGTTCCCAGATGTCACACACAGTTTTGTCACAGCAGTCACTACAATACCATCCTGCTTGCGGATTCAAAGGGTAAATGATCTGAGTACACAAAGGCTTCTTGGAAACAGTGACTTTACAGAGTCTGTTCTGACTTGCACCCACTGCAGTAGGTGAGAAGTGGAAAAGAAACAAATGCAATCTAAGGCTTGTGTTTCAAAAATAAAATACAGAGACAGATCTGCAGTATGGCCATCAAACCTGTCGAAACCCCAAAACCATCTTGCCTGCCCTTCCCAGAATCCTGCAATTCCTCTGCTCAGACTAACCTGCAAAGTGAGTTTTTACTGCAGAATTAATTCAAATAATCAGACTGAACATCCCCGTTTAGTCCAACCTGAGCAGACTAAACCTGAGCAACATCCAGGCTTGTCAGGAGGCTGCACAAGAAACAGAATTAACTGCAGAAAAATCCCCATATCTCCAAACAGCAACCTCAACTCACTACTTCTTTCTGCTTCAACCAATAAACCTCATTACTGAGCTGTTCACTCATCTCTCTGTGCTTCAGGCTGTACCGAAGCAATCCAGGTTACAGCGTGCTCCTTTCAAGTCCATCTGAAGTCCTTCTCCTACCATCTTGCACAAATAACCAGAAAAACAAGTGGAAAAGCATCAACAAGGAAAATTCTCAAGACTGACCTTTCTGAATCCTAAAGCCAAAACAAGAATTGTCTCCTCATCATGTATTTCCATTCCCTATCTGGTCTCTGACCTGTCATTTGCCTCTGAAAGCTCCCCATTCCCATTCCCTGGCCCTCATCCCACACCTACAGTCTGCTTCCAAACATGTTTATCTACACCTCATTATCACTGACCAGGAGACAGTTGCCTCTGCCCCTGTCTCTCCTCAAGTCTATTCCCACCTTCACCCCCTTCCTGCCACTTCTCTGTGGTCTCCCTGGACCCATCTCTCCCAAGTCTGGCTCTTGCACCACTGCCTGTAGGATACGCAGTCCTAGGATCAGGACCATGTTTCCTCAGGTCCATTTCATCTGGTTCTCCTAACAGGATAAACTGCTCCATCTGTACGCTCCTGCATTTTGTACTCTCTTAACAACTACTGAGAAGCAGGAAAAAATTGTCAGAAGTAGCTGTCCCTGTTCAGCACAGGTTCCCCACGTGTCGTGGATCAACCACTGCTGAGGGTAATGGTGTCAGAGATGTGGGGAAGGACAATGTCCTTGATTCCCTTGCAGGGAACACGGTACCATCTCCTCAGCAGGCAAGCCAACCTGGAGTGCTGTTGGCAGTCGCTACCAAAGACCTGTGTATTGCTAAACACAGATGGACAAACTTGTTCCGCACTTTCCACTCCTGCTGCCACCCCCGGGATTTGATTTGGTGCTAAAAACACAGCCTCTATTTTCAGAATACCTCCTTATATTGCACTGACCTTCCCACACACATTCCCCAAGGCACAGAAGTCCCTGGAGCAGAAGAGATACAGCAAACACCTCATCTCCCAGCTTCCCAACTCACATGCTATTCTGTAGAGCTAGATGTTGTCACACTTAAAGCACTGATGAATCCTCAGCCATAGCCCATCTCTCAAGTGAGAAAAGTTTGACCCCAGGGAAGCACAGAAGATTCACTTCAGCACCCAGCCTTAAACAACACCCAGGAATCAACCTTCCCCTGCACACTCACAAAATTCAAAAAAGCACAAACAGCTTCTCCATCTCCTACCAGCAAATTCTTTTCACAAAAGAGGCCCTTAAAACTGGCAGCCTCCCTGCTGGACCCCAGCAAAATGTTCCTTGTACCTTGGGTCTTTGCATTGCCTGCTCCTCGCAAGACCTCCCACTTTGGTGCATCTCATGAGCTGTGTGTTGCACTCCAGGCCACAGCGAACTGGAAACAGGAGTGTAATGCACAGGGCCCAGCTCTGAGGTTGCCAGAACATATTGGTTTGAAACATCACAGAAAATATTCGGCTCCATATTTTCAACAGTAGCCAGGAAGAAAATGCATGGAACAGTTTTCAGAACTGTTTTTCAAAAGTCATTTAAATCAAATTATGCCCCATCCATACCGGCAGCAAAACCCTTTCTACTAACTGGAACTGGTTTTCTTTTCTTGTGTGTGTGTTCTTTTCTTTTTGGTTTAACTTTTCTTTTTTTTAAAAACTGTCTCCCAGCCATCTTTTTCTGGTCATATGCACAGGCACTGCAACACTACAAGAATGGGTGCCAGGACAAAACCTATGATGCACAGTCCCTAGAATAAATCACTCAAGAGGGGTGGATTAGAAGGAGAGAGCAACATAAGGCTACATCTTCAAAGGTATGATTCTCTGAAATCCCTGCATTTTCAGCAAACTACTGCAAAAAGATACCCAGTTTGCATCTGATGTAAAGAAGCAGGCAGGCTTTTGGATCATTTGCAACTTCAAGACAATACCATGAATCAATACATATTTTAAAAGATGTAATAATTACACAGTGCTTGCATGTAATCAGAAAAGAATCTACTTGTGCTGAGTGTGTATCATTTGAAAGCTGCAATGCCAAGCAAAACCACACCGCTGGCTTGCACAAACCAAAGTATTATCCATTACTGCCTTTTTTTTTTTAAACAATACAAGCATGTACGAAAAACATATTTCCTGGAAACAATGATACTCTTTGAAGATTTATTCAACATTTCACAAACCAAACAAGCCTGTACCCGCACGTGCCCGTAAGAAGAAAGTGGGCTGACAATGCAAACTAATCAAAAAGTACTGGAAGGGCTATCCAAGATATTTGCATACCTATACCTCCCAAGGGTTTGAAGTTTTCTTCAGAACTGTATAAAAATTATTTCCAATGTGTCTAAGGAAATCTCTTTACTGGTGATCAACACTTTAACTCATCAAGGCAGGAAACAAACAAATCAACCAAGCATCTACGTGTTGGGGCTCATACCTTAAGCCCCTCACTTGCAGTTTTTGTTCCTTTTGATTGGGCCCTAAGTGCCAGCTCCCAGGGGTCTCAGCCCCACAGATGTTGTGACACACTTTCAAAGCCCAGAATGGGACACCTGGGACAAAACACACGCTGTTCAGGAAGTGCACAGGGGCCAAGAAAAGCAATAGAAATTTCCACAGTTAACTTGCATTACTGGTTGCCAGTAAGCATCTTATTATGAAAACCCGTAATTGGAAACTGTCATATTACAGAACAATTTATGGAAGTTTTAGGACTATGTATGCCCCAGCGGGAACTTCCTTTGACTGGTGTGTTTCATCAGCCCAGGTCTGCTTATTTATTCACACAGTGGGGTAAGAGCATCAGGAACCTAAACAGGCCATTGCTGGAGCGTCACTGAGACTCCCACTCTAGGAGTGCTTCAAATACTTCTTCATTTCTTAGCCTTTCCAGTCACCCATCTTCACGGCTGCATTCAATCAACTGCTGGACTGTCCTGTCTATATTTCTTTGTATCTTCTGCAGGAACATTCTTGCACTTGTTTTGTGTTCCACTGCTCCTCTGAGGATATGGAAGGCAAAATGCAGCTGCTCTGGGCTGAGCGCATCCCACTATGCCCATCTCAACCGCATCGAAAGAGCGTGGCAAAATTAGTTCCTACTCCTATGGTCTCTACCTTGTCACACCAGGCAAACTGGCATCTACATTAATTTCTAAATCAGATTTCAGTTGCATTAAAATATGGCTCCAGCCAAGAACAACAGCCTCCTCCAATGCCAGCACGATACTGTTAAAGTCACCTGTACAAAACAACCCAGCACTTCCTTTGCAAATAGTCATGGTTTGGTATGAAGGTAAGGAGATTTGATAACAGGTGATAGAGACACATTCTAGGAAACTTTTAGCAACAGAAGACTAGAAATCCACTTTAACCCTACATTTTCCATGCAGGAGCCAGCAGGTACCATCTGACAGAGTGGTTCTAACTATGAGCAGCTCCATACTCCAGGAAATGGGCTGAGACATAAGTACTGAGTTACCTGTGTTTTGCCACACTGTACTGCTGCCACGTCCAGTCATGCACACCAAGACCACTATTAATCCAGTACCTCCCCCATCACCCCAGGGCAGGCTGGAAAGGATTTGCACTCAGGGGAAGCTGCGGCAGAACAGGGGCAGCCAGGCTGAAGAGGACCACCCGCAGAGGAAAGGAACTGGAGGAGATAATCCCTGCAAGCACGGTAAGTGGACGAAAAGAAAAACAGATGATTCACTGAGGAATAAAAGAGAACAGCTTCCTCAACTGTTGAGTTCTTTCTGTGTCCTTCAGAGTTATTTCTGAAGAGAAGACAAGCTGTGAGGCAAATGTACTCGTTCACTTGACTTGATATCAGCAAATTCTGACCCTGGACAGAGTCTCACTGCAAAATACAGCACCAAGGGACTGCGGAATAGAAGATGGAGATGACAGCAGCACAATTTTGCTCAAAGATTCCTGCAAATACACAGGCTGGGTTATCAAATTGGGAAGGCTCACCTGTGAGCTAAAACTGGTACAAATCCATTTATTTGGATAAGGAGTCCTTGTATGCCTAGTTAGAAAGTGCAGGTGGTACTGACTGTATATTAAAACACTATTACGGGCAGGAAATCCCAGGCTTCCGTATCTATCTTAGACTTTCAACAAATTCCATACAAAGTGTACAAGCAAAGTAATCCTGCTCAAGGAAAATAATCCTGCTCTCAGTTCCCCATGACTTTTGGAAACTCACTCTAGCCAAGTTGCCCAGTTTGCAGCACTTGACACTGTGCTAGGCAGACCGGCACACTTTGTCCTGAAGATGTTACAGCCGACTTTCACGCAGCTGGCAAGGCAAAGTCCAAGTGTGAAAAGAAGGCTGAAAATAGCAAAGCATGCACATGTGGTAAGGCAACAAACACAAATATCTGGACAATTTTCATATATTAAGTATTTATTAAATATTTTCGGTCGCTCTGCTCCATAGCTATTAAAGAAGAGCGTGCCAAAAAACCCCACATTAAGGCAGTTGGGGGATGCAGGTGTCCTAGGAAAAAGTGAGGGGTTATTTCCCCTCAGAAAATGGGGATGATATTTGGTTTACACGCACATGTGAGGATTAATGTTTTCAAATACTTCAAAGCATTACTTAACTCTTGAGGTCTTATCAGAGACAACAACACATGGGTTAGCTTTCTATGAACAGAGGGAGGCTTTCTCTCTTCTTCCCACCCAGGGACCAAGGCTTAACCACAGAGCGTGTTCAGGGTTTCAGAACCCCAGATTTCATAGCAGGAACTCACATAATCAAAACCAGAACCAGTTTATTTACAGCTGCTGCCTGAAATCAAGACAGAATAGAAACAAATGTCACACAGCTCTAAAAACAAAACACCACTTATTTTTTCTGTTGTTGGAATAAAAAAAAAATTCTTATTTCCACACACAAAGCTAACAGGCTCATCACTAAACAGAGCAACTATTGAATTCCTATGTAAAGATCATTCAGTTGATCTTCTGAGATATCATTCAGTTGTATCTCACCTGGAAATATCATTAGAACAGCAAAACAGAAGCAAAATCATGGATGACTCCACAGTTATAACCATAGCATAGCTATCTCTTCTTAAGTTTCAGGCACTTACTAACAAGAATTTTTGACAATTTGGTTATCCATGCCTTTCCAAAATTAGTTCATTCATTGGACAAAATACTTACAACTGAAATTTTAACTAGTTTAAAACCAAATTATCTGATTCAAAAATGTTTAGATAATTGTCTATTATAATAACAAAAATCCTTGCAGTTTTCATAAAAACTTCTTCACTGAACTCGCCTCCAGCAGCAAAACTAGTTCACCAAGGTGTTCTACAGAATCCTTCTGCTGTGACTTTTTCTTATTATGCAGCTTCATCGATACACACACGACAGGAACGGTACCAAGGAGCTGATCTCTTTTTAAAAGTGAGCACAAAACCTGCCACAACAGAAGATATTCTAGAAGGAAAGGCACAAGAGCACAGTCACTGGTCTGTCTCCAAGGATTTGGTATGTCTGTCTGTTCCTGCTGCAAGGCACAAAAATGCCCACTGAAGGCATGGGTTCCACATACCCCTATCTCTGACAAAATGCACCCTTCCCAGGTTTATTTGGTTTTCAGTTGTGCTCAGCTGCCCCAGTCAGAACCAGGGACACACCATGCTGAGTGCTGCACCAAACCATATACAACACTGTGGATGGTCAACAGAACTTTTAGGAAGCTTCTATTAAAGCACATTAACAGGGGGGAATAGAGGAGCACAACGTTACACAGAGATTGCATTTGAAGGGAGCCCATCTTAATGGAAGTTAAGGCAAACTAGGATCCCAAGGCATAGTAAATATGAGTGATGCTCAACATTTTGCTGAGGACTTACACTGCTGCAGTGTTTTTTCTTCTTCTAGTGAAAACAATCAGTATCACCAGGTTTCCTCTTGAAATGGGGCAGGGTATGACTGCTGGCATTTGCGTCAACAGGATCTGCTCACATTACTTGGTGATGAATCTCATTAAACAGCAGCACCTCAAGCGAAGAGTCTATAGCTCAGTTTGTTTGCATTTACCTTTAGCAACATGGCATGCTTCATTAAATTTTGAAGCAGTGTTTATTAGAAGAGTAAAATGCATCAGCATCCACCACCAGGCTTCTCAGCTTATTTTCATGACGTCAATATTCAGGTTTATTTAATCCAGTGAAAATATACACTGATTAAACATGGTCTCAGAGCATCTCCTGCAGCACTGAAAAATGGAGTAAATAGGAATGGCAGATTTTTACTGCTTTCCTTCAGAAACAGATTTACCATTACCATAAAAAATCCTTTCCCAGTGGTGGGAAGGGCTGGCCACTACAGAGTTCCCTGCTTCTTGATGCCTGGTACCTTCTGGTCTGTTTTTCCTGCGTGGCAATGAATATGTTCTATCAAAAGCTTTTCCACAGAATGAATCAAAAGTTACACTCAATTGTTACAACTCAATTTAAAATGCAATGCAGGACAAGGGAGTAACACTCGGGTTTCTGTTATGCTACTTCTTTACAAGCTGAGTTTTGTTAACAAGAGATTTCAGTGTATACTTCACCTGTGTAACCTCAACTTACAAAACAGTTCAGGTTTTCCTTCCCCCTCTCAAAATTCATTAAAAAGTCTTACTTGAGCTGAGATGTTGTACACAAGTTCTCTGCCAAGAACAAATTTTTACAACTTAGTTTTAAGCTCCTTTAAAAAAAAATCCAGAAATTTATAATGGAAATACTGACAGTGCCCATAATCACAAGTACAGAAACTTTATTGCAATAGGTAGTTTGCATTCCATCCAAAAGGCAAAGAAAAGTTGGTTTCTCAAGCAAATTCCACATGCGTTCTGTAACAATGGCCAATTATGAGATCAGTAAAAACAGGTGCAAATGAAAAATACTGGGGATTTAAACACTGACAATGGCAGCATAAAACCATCACCTTGCTCATTAAATTCTGATTGCACAAGAGGGGGTTTTTTTAGAAAAAAAACTGAATTACTTGATTTACTTGAATTACTTTATAACTCACTTCTCCTGGGCAAGCTCTTCTCCTAGTGATCATCACAGGCTGACTTGGCAAATCTTTGAATCATACTTCCAAGTCCTAACAGCTTGGCCATTCCCAGATATTAGTAATACAGGATTTATATTCAGTTTTGTCAATTATATCTCTTGGTTTAGTCTGATGAAGCCCACCACCACACATGTGCAGCTCAGTCACAGAACAGCCAGATATTCCCACGGACAGACTCTGCCCTACAACTTGACCTGAGTTCCCCCCTCTGCCTCAGGATACCTTCTGTGTGCCAGTAGGAAATGGATGGCTGCACACTGCAGCAAACTGCATCTCACAGGCTATGCAAAAGCAGTCATGAGCTTCCTGTGTCACTGCCCAGGAGAGTTATACCTCAAACAGAAAGCATCAGGATTCACCTTTAGCAATACACTCCTCTCAATGTTCTGAACACACTTCCAATTCTCTTAAACATGCAGCAAACACTGAAACACAAAATGCAGAAATAGAAGAAAAATTATGCACTTGGTTACATTAAAGAGGTACAAAGCCAAGGTGCTAATGGGCCATGTGGGGAAGCAGAACAGCATCAAGTGTTAACCCCATTCAACACTTACAAAATAAATCCAAGAATCGCAAGATTCAGAAGCATGGCTCAAAACCATGTGACTGTGAACTAGCCTTGACATCTGCTTATGTCATTAATAAAGTATTTAATATATGAAAAACACTGGGTTTTCAAAGGTGCCTTAACCAGCGCCGAAATGTGTTAGTCATCCAGCAAGAACTCTCACTCGAGCACTGGAAATTACAGAACAAGGAAATCAAACCAAATCTTTACAAGGAAGCCAGCTCAAACGCTGTATCTGGACTGTGCTACCTGCAAACATTCATTACCAACAGTGACAGACCGCTAGTCCTTTTAACCAGAAAGGAAAAGACTATCTCTCCCCTGCAGTACATTGTGTACAATTATTGCATCTGAGACAGGCAGCTACATCGGGAGCTTTCAATATGTTCATTAAACAAGCCCAGGAAATTCAAAGCTGCTTCATACAGATCAAATGAACTCAAAGCAATCTTCACGTGTTCGGTCTTTCCCTCTGGGTAAAAGTAAGTATGGGATGACATTTAACAATTTTCCTTACCTAGAAGAAGTCATTTGAATAATACTCAGAAAGTCAAACTGTAATACAGCAAATGTGTTAATGATAAATTGTTTAAGCAACTTGACAAAAGAAAAAAAGCACACAGGAAAAAAGGCAGGCTGTTCCAAAAAATGAAGAAAGAAAATTTATGTTCATTACGACTATTTAGGTATACATTAAATAAGCTGATTCCATAACATCTTCTCTCATGTAACTTACAAGGTCTTGAGAAGTATTCTTGAAACTCCACAAGTGACAGCGCTAAATCTCAGTTTCACTTCATCTCAGGGAAGTTTGGAAAGCAGCCTCTGGAAACAGTACTGTTTCATAAACTCACCAATGAGTTTATGTTTATCTTGTTAAGAAAGAAAAAATTAGCCCTTTCATATACACATACTTTTAAGATAACAGGATTTTCTTCACAGCTTCAAATTGGGCACTGAAGTACTTTGTTATGATTAGTTTTATCACCCTGAATCCAAACGCTCTGGATTATTAACCAATTCTTCTGATAGGTCTCCCAATAATGAAACACACCATATAACTCACCATTCATCTTAGCTGATAACACAGAAAAGGAAGATGGGCAAAATCTCAGATCCTACCCAGGCAGTCCACAGCTTTAGGAAACCCCTTTCATTTGCTTTTTCACCAGCAAAAGCAGTTTATTTGTTGGCTTTAACATGGCAAACTTCACACTTGCCTGCTCCCATTCCACCCATCAATGACAGGTACCATGTCTAAGACTATTAGTACCCAAAGCACCTACATTATCTCAAGAGCTAAGGACATGTGAAAAGCCAGTTAATGCCCTCTCAAGTAACACATTAAATCTGCCACTTCCTTGTTGCTTAAAACCTCCTTAAATTCCCTGCCTTGTTTTGAAATACCTGTTGACCCTTGAAGCTAATTTGCTGGTTTACCGTGTACCCTGCTATAACTGTGCCATAACACCATTACCAGGAAAAGAAACCATTTCACGCAGAAGTTTGTCCTCAGGCTGCCGAGGATCCAAATTGAAATCCCACTGCTCCATTTGGGACTCAAGTTACCATTTCCACCTCCACAGTTTGGGTACACTGGGCCCTGGCAATGTGAGATGGAGGATGTACAGAGACAAAGTAAACGAAGGAGGTCACAGAGGGGTGGAGATGGGCGATGTGAAGGGTTGAAACATGCACACACTCTCCCACCTCAGTCTACCCACCCTTGCCCATAGACTGTGGAATTAAGTACTTTATAACCCCTACTGCAATTACACAGCCCTGGGTGAATTCAAATGACACCAGGAGGTTGCACATAAGGCATTGGGAGGAACTGCATTTCTTGTGCTTAAGCAACTCTAATGAGCTGGGGAATACTTGCTCCATCCCTGCCTCAACCCCTTCCACACACCAGCTCTTACAGTCCCTGATCCAAAACAAATTAAAAGGGACACAAGGTACACAAAATCATCCGGTGATAAGCGTTTGTTCACAGCGAAACAATTGAACGGAAGGATTTGTCTCGTTAAACATACAAAAGGTTATCGATAACCCACCAGTTCACACCAAGTCTTCCAGCTCCAGGGAGGGACCGGATCCCACCCCACAACAATCACCTGTGCTGCCAGCCGTGAGCAGACACGGCCAGGCACCTCCACCGAAGGCATCCTTCCCCTAAGGATTCAAACATTCAAACCCTCCCAGAGAGGCTTCTGCAGAACAAAGGTTATCGGCAACACAAACTTCACACCAAGTGCATGATCAAACCTGCTTCCCTGTAAAATATTAACAGCACTCCACCAAAATAAAACTAAGCAAGTTCTCAGTTCTTAACTAGTAATTTTCCTTCTAATTTGACCACAACTGTAAAGTTGCCTTAAAACCTCCCACAAGTTATTTCACTGCACTTTGCAGAGTCCTTGGAGTACAATTAAAACCTTCTACCCAAACTCTACAACATGAATGGTTTTCAGAATTTCTTAACAGAGTATTACTTTATTTGCCTAACGCAGTCCATACACCCCAATTTATCAAACCTTTATTCTAGGCTTGTTAAAAATAAAGCCAATACTTCAGAAACTGGATGAAAACCAGTTTCACTTCTCACACCATTCAACTGTGTGCCTCTTATTTTATTCTCTCATCATGACTTTATGAACTGCTCCCACCAAATTATACTGCAAATGACACTGAAGAAAGCTATGACTTTGTAATTGAAAGACGCAACTCAGGCATTTAACAGCTTCAAAACTGCCACGAATATTCAACAATGAGCCAGGATCTGCAAGCCCTAGAAGCACTGAGACCTGACCTAAAGGAGAAACAGAAAGCTGCTATGGTGCTCTGAATTTAGAGGTCAAGGTAAATTACTACACAAATCAGACTCATTATAGACACTTTCTCACCTGTACAAAGCCATATAAAACATACGGATATTGCAACTGAGGTACTGTGAAACAAACATGCTACAGCCCTCCCAACACAAAAAGTAGTCTGTCTTTGTTTTCTTTAATGGTAAAACACTGAATTTTTAGTAGTATAAGTTAGTACAGCATATTAGGTGGAAACACTGCAAACTTCAGTTCATGTAACTATGCATTGTTTAGGAATTTAAACCACTATTGTTTTTTTGGAACAGTCAAAAATTGCCACACAAATACCAGTGTACTCTTGACCCCCACAGGGAGTGGCTCATTCCCATCTAATATGCCAACAAACCACTTAGGATGAAGTTTCCCCATCACTGGCCCAACACACTTATCTATCGTATCAACACCATCACGTGCATTTGTATGATTCACTAGATCCTAAATGTATCCACCTCTAATGAACACTACCTTTTCCAAAGAAACCCTCAAAAGTTTCAACACATCCTGAAGACTCCAAGTATTCCCTTTTTTTTTCTCCCCTCATAGCCAGGTGGAAGTACATGTGTCAAGATTCCACCCTGCAGTCACCAGCTCCAAAGTCTGACAGTAAGAGAATATTCTTCAGGTAAGTCCTTCCACAGGTACAACATGATGAAATGAAACCATTTCAACACACAGCATTTTACTTTAATTTGAGAAAAATCACAGAGTAGACTTACTAAACTTTGTCCATAAAATATTGACTTCAAAACAAACCTCTTAGGTCAGTTTTCTGTCCCAAACAAGCTTTATTGTAGACCCATACTCACCTCTAATCTTGTAACACAGAAAGGTTGACTAACCTCAGCTTTAACCATAGTGTTAACACAAACATAAATGTCTTGTAGTGCGTAACACATCAAGGTATGATTTAAACATTCTTCAGCAAAAATTTTTAAAAATCGTCTGTCTACATTCATTTTCAATTATCAATGATACATGAACAGCTCACTCATTTATTTTGTATCTATTTCTGCACAGTGAGAATATCAGAGCAACTGTGCTGGAAAAATCTGAAAATTTTGGGGTAGAATTTTTTTCACAACCATGGACCAAAAATAATTAATGCTTGGGAGGGCATATTTTGATTGTGAAGAAAAGGTTATCTATTCCTGGTAAAGAAATAAAGCAAGTTCCCCTGGCATATCTTGGGGAAGAGCAGCGGTTTTCCTAAGCCCACTGAGCTGAGGGGATGCAACACGGGCTATTTATTCCAATGCTGTTCTGACTAACCCCGAAAAACAGACCTGAAAAATTTTAAGAGGTGGCAGCAACTAATAAAGAAACACCTGTTGCAAATTTAAAATACAATGTTGATGTTTTTCATCATTTGTTTTTTAGTAACATAACCCTACAATGTACAGTACATGCAGCTATGGATTCGGCTGGAAAAACACTTTACACTAGAAATGGTCAACAGAGTTTAAACAAAGATCATTTCCTGGGGTGTCTTGCTAGCCAGGACATAGGAACCCTGCTACACCCTCCTCACATCTGCAAAGCGGAAGAGGTTTTTTCTTTAATAGACTCAAGGGCACAGAGCTCCTCATTAGAGGCAAGCTTTTTCTCTCATCCTGGTCCCTCACCTCACCCAAGCGACATGGATCAACCTGTGCAACCAGATACTTTTATGCAAGAGTTTAAGACTGAGGCACAGTGCAGGGCAAGGTATTGGGGCCAGGAGGAGGAGTAGGAGGGAGCACACCCAGCCCGCTGAGAAGCAGAGGTGTTGAGGCAAGTTGATGAAGACAAAAGGATCCGGATGTCAAGTACCAAAGGAAGAGTATTTGACAAATACTTACTGCTTTCTAAAGTAATCAATCCTGAGCTGGTGAAACCACAGTGTTTAATCAGAGGGTGATGTGCCAGTGTTGGGAGCTCTATTTCCTAATACCTCAAAACCCTGCACAAAGAGTTATGTATATTTTGCTGTCTGTCATTTTGTACAACGCCCTTCCCTCAAGCATCAGTCCTCAGAACGCATTAGACATTGTTAGAGGAGATTAATTTAACTGCAGATTATTTTTTGATTATTTTTTCCCTTCTTTCACAAAGCATTTAACAGAAATCAGTGCTTGGGAACTGGAGCTCTGAAGCAGAGTCTATCTGTTTATTTGTGATCATAGCAACTAATTGCTCAAAGACAAGCCTCAGGCCCCAGGACCATTCCCATGTCACTGAAGTTGGCTGCTGTAGTTATGTGCCACTCATCCCAAAAAAACCCAGTGTTGTTAACTTGCTTGAGTGGCTTCGCCGGTACAAAGGGCAGACAGCTGGATAACTGACCACTGGATAATGCTGACTCCTTCAGTAGCAAAAAGACAATGGCGGGAAAAATAAAAAATCAGTTCTGACATGTGGTAGTGGTTTTGTTAGCAAAAGTCTGCCCAAGGTCTCAATCAGCTCATAGGAAATTACCGTGCAGCTGGAGACACTGCCCTGACAAGGCCAGCCTTCCCCTCCCAGCTTTTCCTTTACTTGACAGCCACGGCTGCCACCACACCTAGTCTTTGGGCTCCGTTATATCTCAGCGCTGATAGGAGTCACCCCATGGGAAAGCAGGATGGTGGGACTGATGTCAGGTACCATGAAGAGCATTTTCCTTTTCTGCTTTAAAACTTTTGAACCTTACAGAAGGGGAGCCATCCGCTTCTATGCTTTTTTTTTGCATTCCTACAAACAAATTTTAACAATGCATATCCTGCCAGGAAACGTTACCATGCATTAGTGATAAAGCATTAGATAAAAAGGTAAATTAAGTTTCCAAGACACGAATCTCAGCTGATAAACATATTACATCCACAGTTCAACAACAGTGCAGAGAAGAAAAGGAATAAACCATTTTAGAGAAAGCTCCAGGAATATGGGGGGGAAACCAGGAACAGTAGATAAAGTAATGCCAGCCTGCCAAAACACTGCTCAGACTATGCATGAAGCACAGCTATGAAATTAAACCAGATTAAACTAATGGCCATCCATTAACCTTGGGAATGTCTATATGGTACAACACAGACCTGAAGAGAAGCTCAGGCACCAGACATCTTGCCAACATAGCACTCACTCATGGCACCAGCTCCCTGCTCAGCTGGATAAATAAACTAGAGCCAGACGAGCCATTTATTCTCCCCTAGTGGTGATGCTGCACAGCTCTGCAGTCTGGGAGGCAGCAACTCTGCTCCCAGCCAGGTGACACAGCCGGGCACAGCCACCAGAAAGGATCGCCGGGACATTCCCTCTGGACGCTGCTCAAATATGGAGATACTGCAAGGAAGCTGCCTAACACCAGCAAGCCAGTTGTACATTTAAGGGACAGCTGCAAGACGAAGGCTGAAGAGAAAGGCATTGCAAAGCTTTGCAGTTGCCAGACTGCTCTGCCAAGGGCACGAGCCTGAAGGTCAGGGCAAGAAAGAGACTGTTCAAATGGACAGAGAGCTGTTCCCAAGGCAGTCGGGCTGTGCAGGGCATTGGTCCCACAGGATTGTCAGACACAGCTGGGCTATGCCCAGATTTGTTGTTCACAGATCCTTTGGAGAGGATGCTTGTCAAGGGATAAGCTCCCAGACTCGCACCAAAGGGAGAAGAGCTACAAGTCCAAACCTAAGCCAGACCATCACAGCACTTGTAGTTACTGCAAGAGGCTACAGCTACAATCCTGATCTGCACAGAAGAAAAAAAACAACCCAGGCAATCTGACATCAAAAGGGATGATAAAACCTGGAGGAAACTTACTTTACAGCAAAAAAATTAAAGGAGGGCACAGAGGTGAGTTTACCTGGCTACTGTCCTTGAGACTTTTACCAGAACTCCCCACGCCCTGAACCGTCATTAGGTCAGGAAGAAAGAGAAGCTGCTGAAATATTCCTTCCACTTCACACAGGTCCTTTGGACTTTCCCCAGACAGCACCAACCTGGCAAACATTACGCCATGAGGGATTTAAAGAGACCACAAGAAGAGAGATGCCAGTTTCTATAGAGCTTGCCAGCAAAAGTAGCCAGTGCTCATTCCAACAAACAAGCCAAAAGCAAGGAGACTGAAGAAAGAGAAGGACGTCCTGGCAGCTAATTAGCGAAAGCATTACAGTCAGGACTTCCAAGCACCAACAAGAACTAAGCAGGATATACAACTTTATGCAGGATTTTTTCAGACAGAACAGAGAACGTGTCTGGGGAATTCTTCACCCATCACTTTTTGCGACCAAAATACACAAGCACTAATTAGATCATGCCAAGTCTTCATTTTCACACTTCCAAAGCTGCTCAATTAAAAGTATGTGTTTTGGCACTGCTCTCTGTTTCAAAACAATTTAGACAAAGCTAAAAACAAAGAAATGCTTCAACCCCAGGAGGTGACACAGCTGAAGATGGATGAATCAATAGCATACTGGAAACCTAAAAAACTCATAAGCAACACAGACAGACCTACTTTCATGAAGCAGATATTGCCTGATATGATAGAACACAGAAAACAAAAATAAACCAATGAGAAAGAAATAAAAATAGTGAGAAAGTAAGGAAACTCTTTTTCAGCAGTTAGTAGATCAGCTCTGTCCTGCAGTATTTTCTTAGATTGTTACCAACACTTTTTAAAGACCCTCCAGGTACTTAAGGCTGGGATAAAAACTGCAGGATAAAAAAGTGCAGATACAACCTGGGACCTTCAAAAACCCACATCACCTGTCTTATCAGTGAGCACATGCTAGGAATGATGTCATGTCCACAACTACTGAAGCTGTGAGGAATTTGTGGGAAAAGATAATCAGGAGGAATTTTAATTTCTCTTTCAGTGTTTTGAGTGGCAGCTCTTAAATAAGAAACTCGATTGAAAGTATCAGTTGCAATTCTTCAAGATGCTGCAGAAATAGATACTGTCACAGCTACAGGTTCCAGGACATTGATGTGTATATTGAAGGATAAGACCAAATAGCAAGGAAGAAAGACCCCCTGTGTTAGCAGTGTTAAGAAAACTGCTATTGATGCACATAACTCACTGACCACCTTGAACTGCATGATAGTGCACCAAGAGCAGACTCACTCCCAGTTCTTGTAATGGGCAGAGCAGTTAGGACATAAGCCTCAAGAATTTGAGAAGGGATTCCCCTCACAGCAAGTAACATCACAAAGCCAGGACAGGGGGGAATGGGAGGCCAAGAGATCCCCTCAACCTGGCTGCACTTCACCTCATCTGGAGGAAGACAGAGGAACAGCATCTGGGGAAGGCACAACCATTCCAGCTCTCTGAAGCAGCAGCACGCTGATTCAAAACCTACCTATTAGACTGCAGACATCTTTATCTTAGATGGTTACAAATTACCAACAACAAATTTAATGCATCCCATCCCTGATGACAAATATCCTTCTTATCTCCAAGAACCATGTGGTTATAAATGAGGTCCCGCATCCTGTCCCAAAGAACCTGTTGTAGAAAAATCCCTGTCACTCCTCCAGCTACTGCAATTCTTCATTTACATAAATCACCTCTATTTTAGATTCCTTGTCCCTCTGATTTATGGCCTTAAGAAAAATAAACATGAGTTAAGGAAACAAGGGAAAAGAGTTAATGAGCCAACCTCAGTAGCTTTGACCACATGTAAATATTGCAGCCAATTGCTGTTTCTCTGACAGCCAATAACAAGAGCAAACATGCAAAAAGATATGTAGCACTTTTCCTATTCTTCAGAACTTCGGGATACAATCCAAAACCACCTCACCTCAGGACTTAAAGATCATCGGGTTTTTAGTGTCATAGCAGCTCTTCATTTCACCAGCTATCAAGCTAAATTAGGAATATAGTCTCCTTAAAAAAACCAGAGTATGACATTCACTATACCAAGTTCAGGCCAGATGAGACTTTTAGCATCAGTATACTTGATTTAAACTTATTCCTAATTATGCAGATCAGAAAGAAACCCAGACTACAGAAAATCTGGACAGTCTCTCAAGAAAGCGTTTATAAAAAGTAAAGTGAGTTTAATGTGCGTGACCTTCCAAAAACCAATCCCATCACAGCAACAGGTATCCTGACTCTTATAAGGTGCAGGCTCCAAATACTCATGTGATATCACCAAATAAGTCTCCAAACTGGCAAAAAACAAACAGTTCTAAGAAATACTAATTCCACAGGAACCAAGAACTAAGAAAACTCCAAAATGATAGTGGTTATATAAGAGATTGGATTAAGAATAATCTACTGTGATGTGTGCATATTTACAGAAGACTTGGAAGAACAGAGTTTAAAACAATCACTTGAAGAAAAGTTAGTTGTTAAAGGAAACAATTTGCTGTACTAGATTATATTTATGTGACCAAGAAAAAAGTAGTGAGCAGGAGCAGACATCAGGTATTAAATGTTGGCTTGACTCCTTTTCTAAAGTAAGATCAGATGCCCCAAGAGCACTTCCCTCCATGAAGTTCTTTGAGCAACACACACTGAAACTTAGCAGTATCACACAGCCTGAACTCACCCCCATCTGCTATTATTACACTGGGGATGTAACAACTGACCACATGTAATGAATGATTATTTAATGTTTAATTGTTCACCTAAGAGTAATGTTTTTATCTTATTCTGTGCCTGTGCAGCCAAACCACAGCTGCAATGTGACTCTGTCTGCGCTGGTAGGACAGGATGCAGACAGTCAATAAAAAAAATTTGTCTTCCTACCTAACCAAACAATTTGCCTTTTAATATCACTCCTACCCAGTGCAGAAGGAGGAAGAATAAAAAGAGTATTAGACTGTTCAAAAACTCTGTACCGTACCTTTCTTGTGATTTTATTATTTGGGATCCTGGTTTTGGCTTTATGATCAGAGAGACAGAGGCAGGAAAGGCCCTTGTCAGGAAGGCAAGATTGCTTGCAACATCCAAAAAGCTGGTATTTCTGCCTCCTTGTTTTCCACATGCAGGGGGGGCAAGGGTTGAATGCAGCACTGGGTCATGGCAATCTCATAGAATCCAGATCATTACAGTAATTATATCATTATACACCATAAAAAAACATGCCAGTGCTCGCTATTAAAACTGACTGTGTTAAGATGTTGGTGGCTTCACTTCAAGTGATATTTGATTAACAAAATGTGATAACGACATCTGCGAGAAAGCAAATGCAATGCCACATATGTCTCAGGGAGCAGCACTGCCTATTCTCTCAGCTTTTTTCTATCGATCTAGGGCATTGCTACTCCATACCCAGTCAGTTTGCAGCTAAGCAAAGCCTGGGAAGAGCCATGCCAGCTCACAGCGAAGGCCCAGCAGGCCCAGCAGTGTGGAACAACATGTGGCCATCCAAAGAATGGCACAATTAGAAAGTTAGCATGTAATGAAGCTTTTCCAGATTCCACCAATTTGTGGCTTGGGGATTTGCCAAGGTGGGGAAGGCTATGCACGCACTTGTGTGTGGCCATCAACTTACAGCCCTCACTGTAAATCCTACAGCAAAACAAATTAAAAAACCAAAACAACTACCCTTCCTCCCTACAGCATCCATCAATCTTTCAGATTTGCTAGAGCTCTGCTTTTCTGGACATCTTCCTAGCTGGCTTCTTTAGGCTTCCCACTTTACTCCTGAATATCATGAATTACACTTGAATGTTTTTGTGTGCCAGAACACTTACTATTTCAATAATGACTTCTCCAGAACTTTTTTTTTTATTATTATGAATGTAATGTTTCCAAACAACATTCTTGATTGTTAGACTCAAACAGTATTGCTGTGATAACCCTCTAAGAACCCCATCTCCTCCTGAGTTACTGTTATCCTTACATTAGTTGTGAGATTTTGAGAAGAAACTGACTCTCAGAAGAATTTGGTTGAAATGAATTATTATTCAGCAGGGCAAATCCAAAGCTAGCATCCCCTCTGGACAACTAATGCTTCATAGGTTTTCACCAACAGTTGGAGGCAGTGACTTGCCAGGATACAGTCTAGTATAGTCTGTTCAAACTATACGTGGTGATATTTGTGATGATTGCTTAAATCAAATTGTTCCTTCTTCACATTTGTTTGTAATTATGCCAACAACAGTCACAGCTGGGAAAAGTGAATTGTACTTTATGTCTTCTGTACAGAAAGTGTTTAAATATTTATCTGTGATGTATGGCTCAGAAGAGGCAGCTCGAAGATCTCCTGCTGCACTGTATTGCATCTGACAGCTCAGTGTTGAATAGAACATGTGCTTTCACGAGTAATGAAGAATTACTATTTCTATCACTGTTGGACACTTTGTGACTAAAATGTTGGACCCATTATCCTATTACACAGCAACACAAACTGTACATAATGAACAGCTCTATATCCTTGGCCTTAGAGACCTTCTGTCAAGATCAAAAGAAGTGGAAATTATGCAAAGAAGCACTTTAAGCTGATAAGGAAATTATTCATAAAACAACAAAAACAACAACAAAAGAGGCACTTATTTGCACTGATTTCTGAGAAACTGGCAGGTTAATCTGGCATTATTTTATCTACATATACAGTATATTTATGCTAAACTGGAGACCTCACTGGCATATCGTTGCAAGCAATAGGGAATTAGACCCCAAAATTCTTTTTTGTAAGTTTTGGGCAGCACCAAGTCTTTGTCTTGGTACTACTTTCAGACTAAGACTAAAATTTCAGCTGTAGCGTGCAATACATGAGACGGTTGTCATGAAAAACATTCCACGTTATAAACTACTACTCTAAAAGTACCAGGGATTGGGCCAGGAATCCAAGCCCCAAGTGATATCAAATGACTTATTATGCTATTTCCTTCCACCAAAGAAATTACATCTTGCAAAAAAACCAAAACAGATACCTGAAATTAAACAAATTCTGTCTGGCAATTAAGCAGGCGGTAAAAGAGCAAAAAGAGGCTGTGAGGAAAGATAGGTTAGGTTTATCCTCTACACTGACACGCTGCTTCCCTCCTTGATGACCCTACGAAATATGGCTGTAATCATAATATCAACATTTTCTTTGACTTCCAGTAATTATGCCACTGTATAACTGAAGCTTCTGAAACCGATATAAGCACAACTCCATAAAATACAGTAAGAACCCATGGGTAGAAGTTAAAGCAGTGAAAATCAGTCGAGAAATAAAGCACCATTTTTCTTCTTTATCAGAGTAACTGACAAGGACTGAGGTAAATCCTGTCACTGGCTATCTTTTATCATGATGTTCTTCCAGAAGATAAAGGCACAGACTCGGGGAAGCCCTACAGCTTGAAGTTGGGAGACAGTCTTGCAAACTGCAACGATACTCTGACTTCATTTGCTAAGAGTAGGTTAAGTACCTGGAAAAACAGCCTAAGTCAAATACCTTACTTTGCAAAAGCTAAATATTTGAAAGTTACCATAGCACCTCAATATTCCCAAGATGTAACACAAGAGGACAGGAGAGGAACTTCTGAAACACAGCCTCCAAATGCGGTCACTGCAACACATGCCGCTCAAGGCTGGCAGGAAGCTGATGGCCACCTTCTTCAGGAGAGCAAGATAACAAATTTCGGGGACAAAAAGCCTCTCCTTCAAGTCTGTGGTGCCACACTGAAATTGCTGGCTCTTGATCAGAACTAATAGTAAGCAGAGAATTCTGAACTGACAAACTGACCATCGCTGAACAGCGCACAGCTCTCCCAGCGGACACATGAACAAACAGAGCTTTAAGACCAGACAGAATAAGCACAGGGAGGACCACGGTAGCTCATCCAAGCATTTGATGCACATGCTGGGAAGGACACGATGTTGAGAAATTCAAGCCTGATAAATTTCCCACCACTGAGCCAAGAAGTAGAAGGCTGGAGAGAAAAAATATTGCTGTCTCTCTCAAGAAGGTATTACATAAAGTAAAACCACACATCCAGATTATTTCACCATCCCCTTACATTTCACTGTGGCATTTACACCTGTGTGTAGGGTATCACCATTACAGCTCAGTAGAACACAGTATATCCCTGAAGAAACTGCTGTCCAGCTGGTGGCTTTTCCCTGAAAGGAACTTCACCTGCAATGACCAGCTCACCTGGGACAGGGCAGCTCCTGATCTTCTCAACAATTCAAGCAAACACACAGGTTTCTCTATCCAAAATCCACAGTTTGTTACCACTCACAGGTTTTCCTTTTTCCTCCCATTTGCACATATAAATTGAACCAAGGTGCCAGCTAAGTCAAGTCCTGCCTTTACTGGAACACAGCAATACAGTGTGACTGCAGGAGAAGGTCCATGGAACCACCTGAACTAGCAACAGGAAGATCTTCCCCCAAAGCATCCGGAGGCCATCCAGGGAGCTGGAAACCCAAAAGGCACAGACTCAACACACTGCTGAAACAACAGCCATATCTTGTACAAGAAACTGGTTCAACAGCAAAAAACCCAGCTCAGTTCTCGGTGGAGCACAGGGTAATGTGTTGGGAATAGAGAACCATAATCAGCACACACATCTCAATCCTAACAAACCAATATGTACAGAGCCTGTAAAGCCTCCTCTGAGAGCATGAGTTATACCATATATCTGATTTACATTTTTCAGAGAAACAACTGAAGCCCTTCAGCTTGTTCTAGAGGCCCAACGGGAAAGAGAAAACCCTCAATACACCTAAGTGGCAGCTTTGCAGCAGCATGAGACTAAACAAATGGAAAAACCTAAAATAAGTTGCGACAGTTTATCATTAATCGGTATGAATTACTTGGCAGAATGCAGTCTCTTTCAGTGCAACTCAGTGGCACCTTTCCCAAAGAACTAATACAAACACGAGCGCATAGCAAGAGATTTGGGGAGCAGGGGAAAAGGGATGTCATCGCTGATTGAGTTGCTGATGGCAAGAAACAAAAAATGAGACTACACAGGGCAGCACCTGTGTGGCTGAAAAACATGACTGGCATGTTCCAGCTACTTCATTTGGCAAGGTTAAATTCACCACAGAAGAATCATAATCATATTACAAAACACTCAAGTCTTTTGAATGGCTTCCTTGCAGTCAGATACCACTTCTCTTAACAGTTCTATTTATTCCTGAATTTTCTCAGGACAGGTATAGCATTCTGAATCCTTCCTCTTGTATTCATAAAAGATCGTTACTCTTGAACATATGAAGGTATGAGAATAGAAGAGAGAGGGAGAAGCATTATCTTTGTCTAGAGACAGATATAAATGGAAAACTGCAGACAAAGCTTCCACCTCAGGCTACCTCTATCAAGCCTACAAAGAAGGCCTTGTGCTGGCAGGCCCTGGCAAAGGATCTAAGCATCCAAACTATTCAATTTTTCCATCTATATGAAATGGTTTAATACACAGGATAACTTGCATATATGGATTTGGTGATCAAAACACATAGTTATCAACATAGTTTTAGTGAACTCTGACTCGCAGTCTTGAATAGCTATTGGAAGAAATTTTGCCTTGACTCTCAAACCCGGTTCTCAGAGGTTACCAAGATAGCAGCAGACCTCTTTCTTTTATTTGTATATGGATATACCTGTAATATCTTAGATCCCACTTATGATTGCCTTTTGTATTAAGTAGTTTTGTATTTACTTGTGTCAATAAATACTCAGGTCCTTTACTGATTTTATGCATGCTTAAAAGGAAGAGACAAGTTCTAATATGTTTCAAACCATCATTTCAATTGCTATTAGATTTAGCAGAATAGGTAGAAGGTTCAGCAAATGACCAGACTGAACATCTTGCATTTGCAAGCCTAAAAACACATAGCTTCAAACAAAGATGGGTAGAGAAGGTAGCTAGACTGAGTGAAAAGTACCAGGCCAAAGTAGTTCAGACCAGTCCCCACTCTGCTGGAAACATCCTTACTACTACTTTTGTCCATTAGATACACAACAGTCTTTAAACTCTCATGAAGAGTTCAAAAACCATGTTTGGAAAACAATTTGTGGTGGTTCATGCTTACATGTGAAAACCCGTGTTAAAATTGCTAACTGTAGCTTCCATCTCCCAGCAACTAGAGAAAAGGAGCAAAGACTGCTGTTGCATAGTAGTGTTAAAAGATAAAACCTGCAAACAAGATAATTATCCAGACATTTGAAAGGACAAAGTTTGATTAGGGAAAGAAATTTCATGAGTGAAACAAAAAAAAAAAACCAAACCCAGACGGTGAGCTTAGTGAAATCCTCAGACATGAAAATGAAAGCAATTGTCCCACATTTGTATTGCTCCAGTCATTTCACACATGCTTCATTGATGTAAAGAAGGGAATTACCACAAAATCTGGAGCTGTGACAAGATAAGCTTTTCATGGACTGAGGACCCAAAAATTAGAGACAGTTAATCATAACTAAAGCTTTGTGAACAACACTTGTCAAACACATGAGCAATTGCAAACTCCTACACACCGCTATCCAAAACACCACAGCATGAAGACAGCTAAATAACAGATACCAAAAGCCACCTCTGACAACTGTGCTTGGAACCAGCCTTGTCATCAGACTTTCCCATACAATGATAATGAAGGCCAATCCATGCAAAGAATGAGGTTTCAATGCCTCAGGTATCACTTCTTCCAAATATTGTAATGGAGAAAGGCTTTTAATCAACAGAAGCATAAACTTCAGTTTAGCTAATCTGATTTGTAGGAAATCCTGTGTTCTCTGTCTCAGGCCCTACAAGTTTAGCGATGAAAACTGTAGTAAGCTCTTTCTCTCAAATCACAGCAAAAATATACTGAACTGACCTTCCACTGATCCCTGGGAAGCAGTTTCACCACCACGATGTCACCGTTCAGGGCTCTGTTGCGAGCAACCACTCCGTCAATAAAGATATCGCGAGTCCCATCCTAGTTAAAGAGGAAGAAAAGTAAGTGCCAGACCAAAATGTATTAAATCATGGTTGTTACGAGGTTTAAAACACTGCCATCAAAAAAGACACACACCCTGGTGAGGCAAACATCCTGCAGTTGTGCACAGGAGCAAAAATGGATTCACCATATGCCCTTTAACATACAGGATCTTTCAACAAATGAGTACCTTTGTATGGATGTGCCAGTACAGTAGTTCCACACTATTTACACAAGACAGAGCCAAGCCCTCAAGATGTGTTGTCTCAGTTCCTCTACAGTTACTCTTGGGAACAGGTAGAGAGTTTTCTGCTGTCACAGCTCTTGACACATTAATTTCCCACCTCAAACATTCAAAGCCAGTGTTCAGAACAGACAAGTGTTCAGAACTGTTTACAAAGCAGCCTCGGCAAAGTGCTCCATGCAGAGCTCCTGCTGCTCTCCTGGTGAGGTGGGAAGGCAGGGACGTGCAGCTCCCACACCAGCAGGTCACTCTGTGAAGGTGGTCTGGATTGTGGTTTGGGATGCAATCTCGTTTTTCAAATGAATTAACACCATATAGTCTGCATTTGGCACAACTAATGTTAGAAGATATCCCAAATAACGATGACTACAGATGCCAACTACAAGCCAGGAGATCTTTTACTGTAACAGACATGTCAGGACACCTTCTCTGAATACTCTGGGCTAGCAACCTTGCACAAGAGCCTCTACTAATTGCACACACTATGATTATCCACCTCAGACATGTCTGGCATTTGGTTACTCTAGATTTAGTTTGGGAGATTTTCTTCATGGGGTGGACAAAGTTTCCTGAAGATACTAACACAAAGATTTTAAAGAATTGCCAGTTTTGTTCTTTTTTCTTCTTTTGATAATTATTGACAGTGCTCTTGCTACTTTCATTTCTGCTTTCCCATAATTCAGTATACAAGAAATTCCATGTGTCTGTTTACAGTGCAATGAACATGTCAATGTGAGCATTTAGCATCAATGTGAGCAGTTAAAATAGTTTTTCCAAAGAGAGTTGTCTTTGCATAGCTTTGAGGTACAAAAAAGGAGGTTGAGTTTCTTCAGATTAGTACTTCATTGTCTTTCAAAGAAAAAAACAGCCTCACAAGACTTAAAGTCTTAATCACAACTTCAGCTGTTTCTCAGACAGTCCTGAGTCTCATATGCGTGAGTAAATCCAATCAGAACTACCAGCATGCTGAGTGTCCAAGAAAAACTTCTTTTATAACCTGAAAACATGAAGCCCTAATATCACATAAGTATCTTACTCTGCTTAGATACCAAAACAATAAAAGGAAAAACCCTGCCATGATGTGAAACTAAGGCTGTCCTCCAAGAGACCAAATTACTCTTAGAAAGAAAAGCAGCAGCAGCAGCTCAACAGCTGTGTGAAAGCTGCCTCCCATGACAAGATGCAGAAAAATTGCAAAGCCTCTTGGACCAACATAATTCAAATTGGAAACCGTTCTCTTCAAAAAGCCAGATTTTTTACACATGGTCATATTCCTTATTTCTCCCCACCCTTTCCCTTCAGCTCCAACTCTTTACCTAAATCCATCACACACATAAAAAGGAAAAGTTCAAAGTCACTTTTTAAAGCAAATTCCTGGTTTGGGTTTGGGGGTCTTTTTGTCTGTACTTGTAGCTGCTCTGTGCTGCAGGACACAGGACGGGATTCACAATAATTTGCTCTGTACTTTTTTTCCTCCTCTCCTGTGTCCATGAAAATATAAGACCTTTTCTTCCACTCCCTGTAAAGGTACCTGATGTGTCACACCACCTAGTAAAAGCTGCATTTCCACAATCTGCAAGAGTCTGGTCTTTAATTGTACCCACACACTCTCATTCCAAACAATTCCATATAGATATATATATATATATACATATATATATATACACTTACATACATGTATGCCCCCTATTTTACAGCAGTTTATTTCAACATCTGCAACAAAGCTGTAATCAGAAAACTGCCATCAGTTTTAGTTTTCCCTCCAAAAAGAAACATCTCTGTATCTTGAGCTACAGGCTCACAATTGTTGGGTGAACTTACGCACTTCCAAGAAAATTTGTGCATCCCACTTTTTCCTCTGCACAGCTGACATTTCCGATTACTAATGCAATTAAAACGGCACTGAATGACAACAGAACACAATCACTTGCAAAGTCTCAGCTGTCCTTGGGTTGCATCTACTCTATTGGCCACAATGGCTTCAAGACTTCTGCAGCCCCCTCCAGTGAGCACGGGGCTTTCTCTGCAAGTATCTCCAGCAGTGCTCCCTATCCCCCTCTGACAAGAGATCTGCAGAACTTCCATCTGCTCTGAAGTGTCTCCCACAAGCACAGCACAGCTCCAGTCACTCTGTCAGTCACACTCGGCAGCACCATCCTTCACACTGACACTTCAAACCACACCACCACCCTGCGCAGGGAACACACGAGATGCAAGGCAGAGATTTAAATTCTTGGGGTCTGTTCTCTGGGTAGCTTTCAAGAGAAAAGCCCTGGGCCTTCCCCTCAACTCTCCATGCAACAATGAGACGAGCAGACAGAGCACATGTGCGGCAAGAAACACGCAGGGACTTCTGGTGTCAGAAGGTGAACAGCTGTTGCACTGAACTCCATGAAGCCATGGCCAAGTGATAGCTGAAGAGAAAGGGGTACAGTGCCCTCATCAACAGCAGGAAAGAAAGGGTGATTTTTCACAGCTGCAGCTCTTGCAGCATCTGGCAATGATGGGAAGTGCTGCAGAACACCAAGGCTGCAGCCCCTCCATTATGGCAAATAATGTTATACAAAGGATAAGCTTCCCAAAGCATCTGTCTTAAAGGACTGTGCCTACACGAGCCAGAGTCATCTTCATCCAGGCGTTGATTCTGCTGGTTCTGGTATTCATCTCCATAAAGGGCAGAATAGTAGGAAGATAGCTGACATAACCACCTCTGCTAGCCCTCCTTAATGTATGCATTCCTGCACACAGAACAGGCACAAGGCAACAGCTGGACACCAGAGGGGCGATTAGGGGTAAAGCTTCACATCCAAATAATTCATGAGAGTAGCTGAATTTCTCTTTTAACCTCGCATTTTGTAAATTCAGAGAATATACTTAACAGCTTATACTTACCACACCTACAAGGACACCTGGCAAAGGAAGGATGAAAGTTCCTTTCACTTAGACACTTCCCTCCTGATGTACCAGAGAGCTGCTTTGTACTTCTTCCTCTAGTTAATGTTACTGTATTCTGTGCAGCCCCAACCTTTCCCCACCCCTGTAATGCCAAGCTTCTCTAACAAAGCTCCAAAACATTGCCCCAAATCAACAACATGAACTGAAAAACACCATGAATTTCAAGGCTTTCAGTCCAAGCCCCAAAACAATAGTGCTGTCAGTAGCAGGGACAACAATATAATCAATGTTTCACTGTCTCAGGGCAGGCTCTGCCTTCTCATCCCCACACCAGCAAAACATTTCAATATAAAACTCACTAACAGCAACACTTTGACCAAGTCAGTTCCAGATAAAAAGCTTTGGCTGTGCCAGCTGTGAGATCACCTTCCCAACTGGAAGGCCCTGAAATTGCAAGAGTCCTTCTTTTCTGTCAAAATAAGGAAAGAAGAGAGAAGAGGTGCAAGCCAGTCCCATGTGACAGAAGCACATCCCAAGCCAACCAAGATACAGCCCGTGCCAAAGCGGGCACATGAAAAGGAATCACGCATATTATTTCTGGAATGACTTTTCAAATTAGCTCATGCAGCAGATCGAAAATGGAGAGCATATTTGTTTAGGGAAGATTAACTTAAATCAGTGGAAAATCTATAAAACCTCTGCAGCCATAAACCAAGCGTTTCTGATTACACTATCTGGTGGTCCTCAAACCTGACTTCAGCTGGCCTCTGTGGGACCCTGCAGTATCCCCAACTTCAGCACAAGCAAAGAGTTTCTCAGAGGTATGAGAAAGCAGGATTTGTTTGGGAATATTTGATATAAAAGAAAATCCAGATTGTGTCCATTTATTCCAACTCATTCACCTCTGAGTGACCTTCTGTGCACAGCATAACTCCTATATTAATGCACCTTTACTTATGAACTTTAAAGCATTATAAAATTACACTTACTGGAGATGGAATGAAGGCTTCATGGTACTTCTTAGGATTTATTCTCAAGGGTCCCTTAAAAAATAAAGAAAAGAAGGAGAAAGATTATGCCTGAATCTTATTAATTTTATATAACACCAGTTAAATTAGAGAGCTGTGGGTAATATATCTACTGTGAAACATGAGAGATACATCTAAATTTCCATTATACATTTCAAGTCTTGACAACTTAGCATCCAAGCAATTTCAAGCCAAAAAGCAGTTTCATGATAGGCTTAAGCTGATCTACTGCAGTCTGTCATCAAAGAGATGTTGAATCATTAGTTGTTGCTGCTACTGGGTGAACTGAGGATCCAAGCTCTCCTGCTCCTTTCACACATTTTCTGCTGAGCATCCAGCAACTTCGTTAACAAATGGATAATAGAAACAATTTGGCTTGCTCTGTCTTGGAAAAGGAGAACGTTGGGTTTGCTTATTTTGGAGGATGCAAGGAAAGAGGAAAAGAAAAGCTGAGCTTGCATGGCAGTAGGTATCATTCTTATGGGGCTCTGGCTGCTTAGGCTGTTCCTGCAAACAGACAGCAGCAGTAACTCTGTGATAATAAAGAACATTTCCAAAAAAGAATCAAAAGGATTTTCCAAAAATAAACATTTAAAGTCTACAGGATTAAATTCTGTTTAAACATACTTAAAGGCAAACTATCTTAAATACATTTGAAAATTCCATGGTCTATCTATTTCTGCTTTGTTATCTGCCAACTTAAAGGCCAAGTCACCTGCAACAAATTCTTATCACCCCTCCAAAGTAAACCAACCAGTTTTGCTGCTTGCACTCGGGTCCATCCAAGAGAAAGGCAGAGCCAACTAAAGCCTTACAGGCTACACATTTGCATCCCAAAAAGATCCTGGAAATTGGGATTCAGGTGACTGTAGTTCAAACTGACAGCATTTGAATCTTACGGGAACACAACTTAGGTATCTGCCTTCCAACAGGCTTCTGCTCTGGGAAGAAACTTTAAGAATTTCTCCACTTGTGTATTTGAAGTAATGTTAGCCAATTTATTATACGAACAGATTCCATCTGTTTGCACTTCTGTGTTAAGCAATCATAGGAGCATCTCACAGGAATTGCTTCTTTAAAACTTTACTGCAGCAAATAATTTTTTTATGTATTCTGGGAAACACTCAGACAATAGGAAAATAGAGCTGATTACATGTTAAAAGTTTTGCTGCCTTGAAGAAGATTTCACAGATTTATGAAGATTTTCCATTGCACTTATTTGCTAAAGTTTACCAGCAAATACAGAATACCAGAATATCAGCAGCATTTATTCTGTACTCTTTAGATACTATTTGAGTACTTTGCTGCACTATCTCGTTTGATGTCTCACATAACTTGTACTAACAAGGACACTTGCCCCCATGGCAGGCACAACCCAGGACAACAGCACGGAAACAAAGACGACCCTGTGAGAGCAACCCTGGGGTATTTTATGCTTAAGCAAAAAGAGAGCTGACTTGCTGTCATCAGTCTCTGTTAGCACTGGTACCCACTGATGGAAAACTCTCAATGGTCGTCCTCCACTTATTTCCCAGAATCAGTCATCAGAAGCTGCTACAGAGAGAAAAGAAAAAATGGGAAGGGATTGTTGCTCTGCTTAACAACGGATCAATTCCCATATGTGGATCTACCCACCAGCACTAAGCAGATGAGGGGATATCCTGTTTTCCTCTGCACAATCCCCTTGAATAGTTTGGGACAGCTATCAATCAGTCAGGTGTAAATGCCCATCATGTATATGAAAAATCAGAGTTTGTGTCCATGGCCCAGAAGGTGCCAGAGCAGCAACATGCCCACGGATGCCCAGCTCCAGCAAACACACACACAGAGGAGCACAGTGTTACTACGTTTATTGTGCAGCCTGTTTATCTGCGCTACCTAATTATGATCAGCATTAGAATTCTTACACCAAGTAACATTAAAGTGCTTCAGCTCTTTCCTTTAAGCAAGAAACTCACAAAATTTATCTTAGAAAGCAGATGGGCCCTATTATCTGTGCCCATGAAAATCCTATTTACAATGTTGTACATTTCACGCTGTGATATCATATCTGGAACCAGTCACTCTCCCCATCTGCAATGAACAACTGTTCTCATATGTGTATTAGGGGGTGAGGATCTGGCTGCAGAGTCTCATGATGTCACACTAATGTTGTATTATTTTACAATAGCTTGCAAATAATAGCTGCTATATTTACCAGTGTTTTTCTGTCATTAGGGCCTTTGTTATGAAAGGGAAGAACAAGGTCTGCAGGAAGGTTTCTAAAACACTTTCTGATGATTCAAGTCCGCTTCACAGGTTCTTGCCAATAAAGTTACTAACTTTATTGAACTTTCCCAGTGAGACACAAAAGGGTCACGATTTCTCAAGCTGCTCTGCTAGAACCAGGACAGGCAGTACTCAGACTAAACTTCAAGCATCCCAAACCAAGCAGTTTATAACAGCTATTGTAACACATATGCCTAGATTCGTTTGTATGTACAAAACACAAAAAAAAGGTCAGAGTTCACAAGTATCTAATTGCTACCAAGGCTTTCTTTGAAAAAACAATCCAGGAAAATCAGGGAAACCCCAGCTTTCACATCCACAAAAGAACAGCTTTCCAAGGAAAAACACCCTCTTAACAGCAAAGCAGGCTCTGCATCTCTGTTCGCTCCGCCTGACCCCAGCAGCCCTGCAGGGAGGGTCTGGGAGATGCTGGAGGCGTGGCGCAGACATGAGTTTCTGGCTGATGCTTCAGAGGATGATTAGAGTCCTTCGGGTCAACGTTCTTTAATACACAGCCCGATTTCATCTGTTGTGTGTAACCATCATCGTGCGCTCACGGAACGATGCGGGAGTTATTCAATCTTGTTTGCCTTCGGGCCATCCGGTGTGATTCCAACCAACCCAATACGCCTGGTGTTTGCTCCCTGCAGCTTTAAGGGCAGGGAAATGGGAATTCTGCGCACTCATAAGCGCTGAGCTCAGATCCCTTTTCTTGTGGAAAGACACTTCCGCAAACGTCGCATCACTAAGTGAATCCAGGAATCCGCAGGGCACACTTCTCATGCTACTTATCAAAACCTGAATTGTGTCAGATACAGTACCAGAAGCCATTAAGACCAATATTACTGACAGACGTCAGCACCCATAAAGATAACCTTTCACTCTTCCTGATCTGGAGCTGCCTAATCTTCGTGGCACTTGTGTGTCATCTGAGCAATCTCCAGGTCTGCCAGTAGTTTCCGTGGGTTGGGCTTTCAGGAACACTTAGTTGCACAGCTGCCTTGCCAAGGTCCAGCAAAAATCTCAGTGTCATGGCAGGCTCTTTTCTCCCTAACAGAGCTCTCAAATTCTCATCCAAATATATGCAGATCCAGTGTTTCCAGGATGCTCCAGGGCACACCCCGTGTTCAGAGCCATGCTGCTGCCTGGGAACACTCCAGTTTCCTCAGGACCATCAGATTCAGACCAATAGGTTTGTCTTCCCCTTCCATAGGCTCTTGTGGAGCCTTTTTGCAGGTTACCATGCCAGAACAACGCCCTGCTTTTGGGGATTAACACAACAGGTATTTGTTCATTCTGGCTCTTGCCATCTTAGAGAAAACCACTAAATATTTGTCCATTCACTAAAGTTGCTTTCAGGATCTCGCCTATCCTGGTTGAGGCTGCAGTGATGAATGCAGCCTCAATGAAATCATAAGGATGAATGAACTGAAGATGAGAAATACTGAGCTGGGATGCCCATGATCTAACCCTCAGCTCTGAGTGATTAAATCCAGCCTCTACAGTCTCAATTGTTTCCCTGAGATGTGGAACTGGATGAAAGGAAAACAGATACAGCCTAAGAAAGCACGTATGACTCTTTCAGTTACGCAGCACATGACCTGGAGTAGACACTACACATTTACAAGAATCAGGGATTCTTTTGCCAGGGATCATGCAATCACAGGTCCGTGGGGACTCAGCATTTCAATGGGATTCTCAGGTAGTAGTCATAGCCTGATGTGCCTCATCTGCAGCTGCACTTGACCTCATAGGCAGCCTACACACACTGCACTTAACGCTATCAGGCTGTGTTACCCAAATGGTGCCAAAAACACTCCCGAAGGTAAGGCAGGAGCTTTAGTTGACGCCAGATGCCAGTGCAACCATGAGGGAAGTCACAGCTTAAGGCTCTCATTTCCTCCCTCACCATTTGCTTCCCATTGCAGACGTCTGTGATGGTCTTTAAAAATGCACTGGCCTGAGGTCCAAGTAGCCCAGTGGACCATGCTGATCATCAGCAGGGACATGATTTCTCTCAAAGCTAAGAGTGCATGAGATTGGTATTCAGGATGGAATCAGGCAGTCTTTTACGTAAAATCCTCATCACACCTCCAGAGACTGTACCATTATATTAATATACAAGAATTATTATGCAATTATAACAAAAAAATCAGACAAAATTGAGATGATGGCATTTCAGACTCCAATGTATTGATGAAAGTAAGTATCACAACCTCACCAGCACTACAGCACTCATTAAATGGCAATGGACCTGTGTGTCTTTGGGTAAACAATGCCTCAGCATGGATGTCATGCCTTCACTGACTTCCACCTGCCTTTTTTCTCCAGCCAGTCTGATCTCACTGGCATGACAGGTGTGTCCTGAAGGACTTTACACATTACATGTTGAGGACTACCATGAATGTGGTGCAAGGGTTCTCTCTTCTTGTCCATCTCAGCCCTGCCAGCCTTCACGGAAATCTTCTCTATCCAGCAGATCGGACAGCAGGTCCACTCCCATATTCTTTAGAAAAGAATTGCTGCCTAATGATGGTTGCAGTTTTGCTGCTCCAAAAAGAAGCACAAACATTTTTGTGAGAAATTTCAGCAAGAAGTATCTTGCTAAGGGCATTTGTTTTTACTTACACTGACACAAACAGAGGCTGCCAGCAACTGCTGTCGTTTTGAGCATCATTTGTAAAAGGAAGTGTCTCCCCAGTAACGACCATCATGGCCAGCAGACTACTCAACCAGAAATCTGCAATTCATCACTAGTGTGGATCAGGAATTCTACGGAATGTGCAATCAAACAAAAAACTACTTCAGAGGAATGTAGAAGATTCCCACTTGTAGAACATCCTGAGAAAGGGAAAATATCTTCCTCTGGCATCTACAAGTGCTACATCAATTCCCTGTCATCAACTGCTGCCGATTTCCAACAACTGCCTGTGGTTTCCACAGACTTATCACAAGAGCATGGACACTGTACATTTCAGGCACCTGAATTAGCTCTCCCCTTTTCAGTCCTGCTGAAACATCTTCCTTTGACATGTAGGCTTCAAATATACTCTTCTTCCTCCCTCGAGTGGGTTTATTTAGATTCTTTCTGTCACCTGATGTTGGGACACCAGCATAGGATCCTCCTGAAAACAAAAATTCATAAGTGTTACCTTGCCCACCAAACATGTCTGTGTTTCTTAACAGAATCTGTACAGAGGTTTTATATTCAAAGTTGAATTTCTGAGAACAGTGTGCCTAGAAATACTGGCACCCGACTTCAGAACACCAAAAAGCCTGGAATAATCATATTTTACAAATGAACAGTCTTTTACAGCTCATTTTAAAGTC
Organism: Gymnorhina tibicen; assembly: GCA_013399875.1. Classification (NCBI taxonomy): domain Eukaryota; kingdom Metazoa; phylum Chordata; class Aves; order Passeriformes; family Artamidae; genus Gymnorhina; species Gymnorhina tibicen. The sequence continues at coordinate 489,409 of VXAZ01009221.1, read as the reverse complement.
AACAGCATTCATCCCAGCCCATCTTTTAAAGCACAGGCTTCAAGGCAGCTTATTCCTGAAGCGTGTACACACACTGCTTTAATACCTCTGGGAGTTCCCAGTTGTCTAGGATTTATTCTGCTGTCTGAATTGTTCATTGTTTCTGTCTGCGATTCAGAGAGTTGTCTCTTCCTATCGAAGTTCTGGGGAGTTCTTGCAGATTCAGAGTTGTTTCTGGTCCTTGCAAACCCTCTTTTTTCTGCACCTGAAACCAAATACAGGTTTGAAATAACAGGGAAGGGAAGAGGAACCCCAGTGCCAGCTTGTGGTCCTGGTGAAGCTCATGGTCTCTAGTTCTTCAGTACAAGTTACAACCATGAGTCATAGCTTTTATCCAAGAGAAACAATGTCTTCATTAGTTCATTTGTAATCTGTTGGCTCTTTGGGCTTCATAATACACCACTAACTTATTTTAGCATAACTAAAACGCTGGAAATTACTATGCTAAAGTTGGATACAACCCTTCCAAAATCCTGGGAAATTCATTAGAGCATATAAAATGTGAAATTGTTAAACTGTTTCCAAAGTCTCCACCCCATTAAGCCCCCAACTAGTGAGAAAATATAACTTCCCTACAACTTAATTAACCAGTTCAGGAATCAAGGAGGCAAAAAAAAATTCTTAACAACCCACACTGGAATTATTAACTTTGGAGCTACCAGAGGCAGCACGGTACACAAGGACACCAGAAAGAAGTGCCAAGGCTCCAAATGTCCAGCCTGTTCAGAGTAGGCCACAATCATATGAAAATATTCTGCAGAGACTCACCCCTTACTTCCCTGCCATCACCTCAGCCCCTTCCCTACAGCCAGGAGAGCAAGCAGCAGCTTCCAAAGCGTATGCCAACGCTGTTCCACGGATCAGCACATTGGAATGCAACCCAGCGCCGCGCAGCTGCCCTCTTGGCCCTCCACCTGGATACTGAACATGTCATCACAGCTTTGCCTTCCAGCCCCTCCTGGCTACGCTCCCTGGGTCCAAGCTTGTACCTGCAAGTCAGAAAACGTGCAACGCCAACTTATTTGCTACGGTGCTATCCAAGTTACAAGGCAAATTTTTTACCCATGGTATCCTTCTCGAACAGAATCGCAGATTGCTTCACAGCAGCGAGAAAAAAATGTTTAAAAAAGCTGTACTTAAGCAGAGAGCTTTAAAAATTATGGTGCAACAAGAGAAAACGGCTAATCGCAGAGAAAAAACAATTTTCATATATATAACAACAGGCAAATCAGCAGGAGGGAAGGATCCTCCTAATTCAGGAGGGAAGACACCAAGACAGGCAGAGAGATAATTCAAGGTACCAGCTCAGACCAGTCCAGGAAGAGATTTCACACCACAGCAGTGTCTCCAAACAGAAAGCTGAAACAAAGAGGAGGCTTCTGTTTTCAGTCACAATAACATAACATAGTTGGGCCTCTTTCTACACAATCAAGCTTTTCACACTCTGAGGGTGCTTCCAGGGCGGAGACTGTCTGAGGAGGTTGTAGCTGTAACATGGCGAGAGCACAGCGGCAAATTTAAGTTTCAGCCGAGGCGACTGAGGCAACACAACCTGTATGGACCACATAATGAGATGGAACTAAAATTAACTGATTTGCAACTGCCTAATGAACTTATTTACAAATGTCCCAAGGGTCAAGTTAAGTTTAAAAACAGGCACCAAAAGTAAAAGTACAGACTAGAGAATTGGCAACACAGTTTGCTCTGGATATGTTTTCAGAGGCATTTTGCTGAAGGAATCTGACTTAAACTGCAACAGGCAGGATTTTAGGCTGCTCACCCAGAGAGGTCATGCAATCTGCTTCGTTGGAGGTTCTTAAAAATAGGTGAGACAGACGTCTGCCAGAGTTGGTCTAAGAAGAGTAGTTTTTTCCTTGAGGTAGTGAAATGGATTACACGAGCTCGTAAGGTCCTCTAAAGCCCTCGTTTCTATGACAGCAAGTCACAGAAAATACTACTATGAATTAAAGAACCTGGGATAAAAAGGAGGCTAAATCTTAACATATAATTAAGAAGGAGCTGAAAAAAAAATAAGAGCAGAAAAGTCAAATGCAGAGGGGGAAAGCAAAGAAAATATCTCACGAATTTGGCTGTGAGCTGAGAGTCAGAATTAGGCACTGAAGAAAAGAGTTGTCCCAGCACCTGGCTTGGCCATTGGTTCAAAAAATTTGGGGGCCCTACAGCCAAAAATAACGTACAGCAACAGCAAAGGGTAGAGAAGCATCTTTGTGTGATAAAAGGTAGACATGCAGAGAGGCATCTGCACATTTTCATCATTTAAGCCTTGGGCTTGCTCTGTGGTGGGATTTTTCATTTGTTCAGACTCAAACTCAAAAACAAAACTCAAAGACAAAATTCACTCAGAACAACAAACTCTGCTTTGACATAGCTGGCCTGCAAGGCAGTTTACACACAGCCACTTCGGGTAGCATTTGACCCCCTTGGCCATGACATTTATGGCAAAACAAAGCCACCCCTGTTACAAAGCCACAGACAACTGTCACAATTAGCATTCAACTGGAACACATCAAATTCTGCATGACTGTAACTTCTTGTATTTCTTCTTTTAAAAGAAAGAGACCTAACTACAGGTCACCATCTGTTTCAACTAGAGTCAGTATTTGTTTCTGCAAGGCACCTGTCCCCTAAAACTGGAAGTCAGAAATACTTCTCATGATGGGCTTTCCTGCTGTCCCCACTGCCCAGCATTAATATTCTGATGCATAAACAGACATCATTCCACAAAGCAAACTGTAACTTGACTACTCTATAGCACAGGATATACTGAGACTATTCTTTCTGAAAAATCTAACACAAATATGGTTAAACCCTATTCCAGCACCAGGTGTGTCAGTCTTACTTTTTCCTGGGTGCTACAGTTGAGTGATTTGTAAGATAGAATAAAATGTCACAGAAAGTAATAACACATTCTAGGCATTAAAATAATCAAATAAATCAATAAGCAAATAACTATATAAATAAATAATCAAATGTCTACAATAAAAAATTTCAAATCTCAGTGGAAGGAAGACTAAAGCGCAGGGACTGAGACCTGAGGCTGGCTGATCCATCCTAACAGGAGACTTGAAGCAACCACAGAGCACCAAACATCTCCTGTGCAGAACCACTCAGGCCTGAACACAGAGCGATTCCGGTGCACTACCCGTAAATATTCACAACATGCAGCAAATGCAACACGTTTGGGTGTTTATCTGGCTGCAAAGATGATGTAGAGATGCTCCCTGTGGATGCAGCCAACACTTGCCTGGGATTTCTAGATATTCTGTCATTTTCAATGGGAAATGACAAAGGACTAACAATTTGAGGACAGGTGGTTAACTGTTCAGTACTTGAAGTCCTCTGGAGGGAGATTTGCGTTGAAAAAAATCCCAACACCTCTATCAGGCATGGAGGCTCCCTACAAGGGCGACAGAGGGACACCTAAATAGGACCAGCAATTCCACCCACGGAGCAGGGAAACCCTTCAAACTAGCCAAAGGGAAGCACTTGTGGGAAGTAGAAACACACAACTCCCACCTCCCCAGCAGGAGAGACGTGAAAGAAAAGTGCATGCATTTGTGGTCTTTCAGAACAGTTCACAATCAGTGACTCGCTTTTATTCTCACCATGGACACCAGGAAAAGGAGCAGAAAGGACGCAGGGGCTGGTTGAGCTCTGCTGGAAGGACAGCACTGGAGCTCCATCTAAAATCCAAACCACCTCACTTCATCTCCATCACAACAATGACATCACACAATGGCACATTTTGGTCTTTAAACATAAGTACCTATTAATCTTTTCTTATTTGGAGGGGAAAAAAAGCACGCAGGCAGCTTCCCAGAATAATTGATCTGGCTTACAGTAAGAGAGGAGGCTAGATGTTTTAAATCAGCTTATTTTGACATAATTTATACAAAATCACTCTAGAGTTTAGCTTTTGAAAAGTACTGCATTTAATTAAATTTACATCTGTTAGTCAGTTGATCAACTAGATGGTCAACTAAATCAACTAAAACGCTCAACTAAACACAAAGTTAGCAAGGCCAGAAAGTCTTTAGTTTTATATTAAAATTTGCATATTGCTTTACATAGGAAAGAACCAAGACCCTCAATTTTATTTACCAAAAATAAAACATTCTAACTGCCCTCTCACACCTGACAATCTCTTTGATTACTACCAGCAGAGAAGGAAAGTATCACTGAATCTTCATCGGCACATCCATGACAACTCCCATCCAGAATCCAGCAAGAACGAGTTTTACTTGAGAGATCAAGATAAGAGAATTTCAAGATAAAGAGATCTTGATATAGTTCTCTCTTTCCTACCAAAGGGCATCTGCGTTTTCACCAGACAGTTTTACCTCCAAACTTCCAGCTTTGTTACCATCTGTATTATTTATGTAGATCCCTACAATACTTAGGCAGCTCCCTGGGGTGGGCAGGACTATGAAAGCATCACAGCTGTGCTGTAACACCTCTGCAGGTTTAGGACTCTGACACCCCAGACACTGTCTTGGCACGTAAATGGTTCTTTTTACATTTAAAAAAAAAGGAATTTATGTTGAAAGCATTGGACGGAACAATATTGTTACAAACTTTTCCAATACAAAATACTTCCATCTGCTATTTACTTTAATCAGTCCATGACTAGACACCAACACCTCCACTAACTCTGCCATTGCTAACAGGATTTTCCATTGCTTCCCAGCATTAGATCATGGTCTAGATATGGAAAGGAATCTTTGGAAAACCTCTGTTTTCCAGTTAGCATAAGCATGAGAAGAAACAGGAGCATATCCCCAGAACTGATAACATGCAATAGAACAATTTGTTATCAGTTAATGAGACACTCTTAACACACAGTTCCTAAATATTTGTCCATATTTCTACAATGTTCCATTTCATTGCTGACTCATTTCAATGACTTAAACCAATTAATTCCAAGTAATTCTTCAAGACAACCCAGCTGTGCACTTAGTAAGACATGATAAGGATACACCCATGAGCTTGAAGACATGGCAGCTACCAAAAGAAGGGTCACCCAACACTGCCCTAGCCCCAAAAGCAGAAACTAACCAACCAAAGACAACAAGAAGTACCCTGATGCCAGCCTGTGGTTAGTCCCACACTCCCATTTTAAATCAGACTAGGTTAAACACAGCAGGAAAGCTAAATAAAGCATGTTCCCGCTCATCCTTACTAGAGATTTAATGAATTAGTGTCCAACCACGAGGCAGCCCAAGGCATCACCTCACAGATCTCTAAATGCAAGTTGGCCCTTGACTCCTGGCAGGGTTGACAAAGCAAATTTTAGAAACCATCAAATTTGGTCTTTTAGCAAATGAATACTCTCCAAGAGCTGCCAGGAAGTTCTATCTGCAACTTTATGAGGCACTATGGATGCTGATGTGTAACAGGGTGTATTAATAGTCTCAATACTAAAGTTCAGCCAACACAAACTCTGCCTTGTTTTGGAAAGACATCTGGGACATAAAAAATCCACAATCCTACATAGCCCCTGAACAATTCATCTCAGGTACTTTTGTGAATCTGTCTCTGCACAGCTTTGATGCAGCTCCTGGCTGGGAGCTGTGGACAGGCACAGACCAACTGTTGGCACTGTTGCACCAGGCAACTGCCCCTTTCATTCTCCACAGTCAAATAAACTCTCCCAGCAGAAGATGCTTTGCCAGTACAAACTGCATTAGCATCAGGGTGGTTTTGCTAGGATCCCTGTGTCTGCCCCTTTCGTATGCTTAAACAGGCAATTTCAAAGCTATTTGATATTTTCTGCAGCTCAAAGAAGCCTCTAGAATAATTCCCTCTCAAATTCTAAAAGCCAAAATGCATTTGTTAGATTGTTCTGAATTTCTAATGCACCAGTGACATCCAGTAGATGCCATGTTATAGAAGTGACTAAGTCAAAAATCTCCCAAGCACTTAAATGACTACTACAATATCCGGGATCAAATTACCACACACAGGCAAAAACAACAGGCAAAACCAACAAACACCATTGAAGTGATCTCAAATGTGAGTTATGTCAACAAAAACACTAGTCACAGACAGGCCAGAAGTAACAAGCTATTTATGTTTTGCAAAATATTTTGCGGATTTAAGAGATTAAATGTCCCACTAATGGTAACAGCCAAATCCCTTTTTGTTCTATTTCGTTTTAAAAGGAAAAACACAAAGACAGCTGTTGGTATAGTTGCTCAGGGAAGGAGTTCTGTACCGGGAATTAAAAAGACACTCCTTGGAATCTAACTCTGTGCTAGAGCCCCAGTAATACACACACAGGGCCAAACCCCATCCACCATGCTCCCTGCAAGCACAGCTCTGCTCCAACCTATGTTAGGAACAGTCGTGCTTCCACATTTCTCTCAACATAAAGTAAAAGAGTTCAGAGTTCTTGGACAGCCTTGGAACAGAACCACTTCCATGCATTTTACAGTATCTTGAAGCCAAGAGGTTAAATAAAGTAGATGGCTCAAGATTAAAGACAAAGCAACAGAGACAAATGAGGATGTCATGGGAAAGAATTCATTAGGGATGTAGGAGTGGAAAGGCAAGACTCGGAGATATGTTATCAGTTCAGTGATGTTTCATTGCAACAGAGACCTGCAGGAGATAAACCTGGTAGGCAATATTTCAGATGTTCATTCTGGAGTCCAAGAGAAAGTCTGAGAGTGCGTTCTCTTTATCACAGACAAATAAAAGAAGATCCTTCTTCTCTCATGAAATGTAAATTCAAAGAATCTTAAACTGGAGGTTCTGCAGCACATTCCTCTGCTCGGTCCAAGTCAGACCACAAAGCTAAGAGAGTTCCTACAACGTTGCTGTGAGTCCTCAAAAGTAGCCAAGGAAGTGAATAATTTGAAATTATCTTAATCATTGAAAAGTAGGGCAAACTTCCGGGAAAGGGAATATCTTGGTGGAAGTAGAAAAGAACAGTGATATAACGACACTGTCGGGATTTAGGCAGATGGCAGATTGCATAATTAAGTTTAAAGTTAATTAAACAGTCATTCAAAGAAGAGAAACAATGCAAACCTACATTTACATGCACGGGCTCAGCCAAAATGCAAATTCTATGCAAATGTCCTGAACTGAGTGGATGCTGTCTTGAAATCCAGCTGTCAGAAGTAGCTCCCAGGCCCCCCAGCCTCACTAACTGACCCATTATGATGGGCCACCAGGGTCCAGCCACAGCATAAATCTAAATGTAACTTTCCACCATCAAGACAAATCAAAATAAAATGAGAAGACATCAGGCTAAGTAGGGCCTGTCCACAGCTCTAAAATGTGAGTTCAGCAGTAATTCAAAGGACTGGAAAAGCCCAACTGGTTACCAGCAACTCCCTACAACATAACACAGTTCTGTGCCAGCCAGCAGGCTGTCTATGGGCATGGCTGTGTTTGTGCACCAGGACAGTGCAGCCATCCAGGAACAAATCCAAAGAGCTCTCTCACCCTGCCTCTTTGGAGAAAGTGATTCTCCAAACAGTTTTGGCAGAAAGTCTGCCAAAAGCTGCACAGAAGAGTTGAACATGTAACAGAAAAACTGCAAAGGGAATCCTTACCCCATGGGCAACAAGGTAGCTGCAGATAGGCAGCCTATCCCCCAGCCAGTGACTCCGGGTGGGAAAACACAGGCTGCCATGGTTTGTGAGGGAGGTCTTAGGGCCATGAGCTGCCTTTGGAGGTGACTGTGCCACTGCAGCTGATCATAAAAGATTCAGACATCCAACATTCTTAGAATGAAACACTGAGGAAGAAACACTCCTACTTAGGAATGGAGGTAGCAAAAAAGCTGCATGTCTGTGGATATTAAGGAAAGTCAGGAGTAGAGACAGATGTTCATTTCCAGACTCATGAAAATGAGGTGGGAAGCACGCATATGGTGGAAGGCACACGTTGCCACTGCTCTTTTGCTTTAAGCTGCACATACTTATTAAAAATTCTTGTGCTGCATGTCCCCAGATTTCAGTATGGAACTAGGGAAAATGTTCTTGCTGACCTTGGCTTTTGGAAAGGGCCTAGGCTTTGAAAAACTGAAATGAAGAAAAATTCACAATGGATTCTTTCTGCTGCAGAAAACAATGCTGTGGAAACTGCTCCTGACCGCCAAGCTCATGTGCTCACGACACCATGCTTCTACTTCCAAAACACTTCCAAGCATCCTCATGCTTGCAGGGTTTTGACTTCAGTAACTCAGACAGTAATTGCAGTTTGATTCAATTCCTCAGCAGGGTTTGTGTTGTAGGAATACTACAGGAGTGTGAGAGCCAAAGATACCATTCCAGGCTCTGAACGAAGGGCTGGTGACGAAAATCATTTAGTAGCAATAGACTAAAAGTTTATCAAAATAGTTACTGTGCTCCAGCTGCGTGCAGCAGCACAGTGGTGTTGTCAGGGAGGGGGTACATCTCTTTTGGTTTTCAGGACTCTCTGTGAACCTGCTCCACCCTGCTCGTGACCTCCTCACTACCTACTCCGCCTGATGACTGCACTCCTCCAGGCTTCCACTCCTGCCTCGGGATGTGGGTCAGGGCTGCTTCCATTCCCCCTCATCTTTCCATCTCCCCTAAACATCTTCCACAATACCTTTTGCTCTTTGTTTTATCCAGCAACTACACCATGAAAAGGCTTCTTCAAGACTTCAAGAAAAACACTTTAAAAACACAATATTGTGGAAGTTCTGTCTTTGATTTTTCTGGACTTCTGTAGTTTGAGAGAAGCAAGTTGCACAAAGATCAGAAGAAACCAAGAGGCTTTGAAAAGAAAAAATACCTGACAGAGGTGCTAACACACTAAAAGACATTAACAGCTGAAGAAATCAAAGAACTGCCTTTAGCTTCCTACATATCCTGAGGTAAGCCAAGGTGCTGCTGAATCTGTTCTTCTGCTGATGAACCATTCCCCATACTGTCCATTCAGTGCAGTAGATACATAAATCACAGTCCCTAGCAGTGTGGGGGAAAATGCCTAAAAACATACAAACTGAACAAAAACACATTTTGGCCGCTGGCTTTTATCTGCAGAGAGCCCGGAATATTCTCCAAGGCAGGACATGCCCCATACATCTGTGGGCTGCAGCTGCTAGTGTTGACATTTTCCTTCAGCACCCTGGAAATTTTTATTTTTGTCACAGAAGACATTATTTTATGCAATAGATCACAACATTTTGTTTTCCACCCCGCCCCAGCCAAGTCTCAACTCTCTGTAGCTTGGCTTTCCCCACAAGAGGGAGTTTGGGACATGCAGCCCACAGCATTTCATGGAGCTGGTTAACATGGGGTTGGGGTGGGAGGGCAAAAGATGGGCAGCAGCACTTGGGACAGGAGAGGCAGGAGCAGAGTTGTAGAGGAAGGCAGCAGAGGAAGTCCACAGCAGCCACAGGCTAGAGAGGAACCGCAACAGCCACTGAATTCAGCTGCAAAGTACCTGTCCTACCTACCTGGATATCCATGGTGAAGGAGACACTTGGACATTACCTGAACAACAGGCCAGACCTGACCAGGGTGTGTGGGCTGACTGACCTCATGGACAGCAGAAGACAGAGGGCTTTTACAAATTAATTCCTGTTTGAATGACAGCATTTTTCAGGGATGGAAATTGTTATCAGGGCTTCTAAACGTGTTGGTGACACAGCCCAGATAGCACAAGCCTTGGTAAAACTGTTCCAATGGTCATTCACCCTCACTTCTAAATTGTGCTGTATTTCAAGCCTGGATTTGTTTAGCCTCAAATGCATTATATCATAATCTGCTCAACTGAGTAGCCAATTATTGAACATCTGTTCCCCATGTAGGCAATTTACTGAAAACTCCCCTCCCCCAAGCATCTCTGTGATAAGTAAAGCAGGGTTCTTCAAATCACTCACTCACAATCCCAGCATTTTAATCTTCTCTGTGGCCGTCCTCTGAGTATTCACCAATTCATCACCATCCACCTCAAACTGAGGGCATCACCACAGGATACAACACTCCAGAAGCTGCTGCTGCCACTGTGCCAAAGACACACAGAGTCCATACTCCATCTTCCAATTCCCATGCTCATACATTACTCTTTTGACCACATTTCACAGGAGGGGGATGTTCATCTGATTAATCCATCAAGAGCTCAGAACTTTTTTCCAAGCTGTTGCTTCCCACACTGGGTTCCTCACACTGCTATCATGGCTCTATGCTGGCAAGCCAATAAATGGATTTTGTTTTGCCTGCTCACAGTCCACCAAGTGATCCAGATGGCTGCCAGTAACTACCCCCAATATTCAATACTCTCCAAGTCATCAAAAAAACCCTTTTCAATCCTACTTATATATTTTCTTCCTGATGACTGACAGAAGTATTAAACAGCACAGGGTCAGGACATGACACTGCAAGAACCAGATACACCTGTTGGTAACAATTCTAAAATTATTGCTGCATTTAATTAGTTTGACTAAACAGGTTTTAAACCATTGCACATGCGCTGTGATTTAATTAACATCCATGCTCACACCTTTGGCATCAAACCCCTAATCTCGTAATAAACTGACCCTAAAGGAACTTGACAGGACCTTTGTTAAATAAATTGATGACAAGTCACATGAAAGAAAAGATTTTAAATTAATTAACAATCAATTCAGTTCTTCTATCAGCCTATTATTTTCCTAAGAGCAACACCACACTGACAGGCATAGTTACCTGCACTACATAATGGGGGCTGGTGAGTAGAAAGTAAAAGTTTTAAAAAATAGCAGGTTAACAGCAACAAGTATTTCCACCGAGGAACACTTTCACCTGAGTACTAATAGGTGAAGGAAGCTCCTTCATTCACAGAGGTGAGAGCTTTGCTACCAAATGCAAGGGCTCCTGCTGCAGCACGGTGTGCTCAGGGCTCTGATAAAGGGCACGGAAGACAGTTATTAGATCACATATAAAAAACACAGTCCCTGCAAGGGCAAGATCTCATCTCCCCAAGAGAGGATACATCAGATATTAACTCACATACTATAGCTTGATGTTTGCCAAAAACATTAGTTGCACAAGATTCAGGAATGCAAAATTTTTTTCTATCAAAAGCAAGAGAAATTTATGTTTGTGATGACGTTGCTAAACTATTAGAGAAGGGAGCATTCTATTTTTCGTGTGTTTCTCAGATGGGGCCATACAGTAAATCCAGTTTTCCCTCCTCTCCCGTATCTTATTGCTATGATTAACATCATCTAAGGAACGTTACATTGAACCTGGCAAGATCAGCTACATTTTAAAGATTTCCACAGCAACCAACATTCTCCATTTATTGAGCTGATTCTGTGGCCTTTAGTAGATTGCTGGCTCATATTTACTGGTGCCAGATAGGGAGATAACAGCATTCTTCAGAACTGAATTTTACCACACAAGAATTGGAAGACTCACCACTAAAATGTATCATTATCCCAACTTAGCATTACAAGAAAGGAAAAGCAGAAGCTGTGGTTCTTCCTCCAAAGTTCCCCCAGAGAAACAAAGGCAAACACACAATTATACTGCAGTGTACCATGGGAAGACAAAATACCTGAGATTTTGCCATCTTATTAAGGCTGATATTTCTTGAGCAACTGTGCCCATCAAACACATGGGAAAGCCATTCCAGGATATTTCCTTTACCTATCCTGAACCTTTTAAATGTCAGGATTGCAGCCACAAGCACAACACCACCATCCAACAACAACAATTGTTTTTAAAGCTCTGATGCTAAACACCAGCCTCCTTGCCAGTGCCACTCCTCCGTGGAAGCTGCCCAAGTTGGTTAAGTACCACAGGCTGGGCAAATAAATGCCAAGTGTCAGACAGATGATAAATCAGAAAGGGCTGTGGAAATCTTCCACTGTGTCAGATGAGGCATGTTGTTACCCAGGAACTGTCTGCTTCTACTCAGCGGGCACGCTGACCCTGACAGATGGGCAAGATACTACCTCCGTCACATCATAAACCTACAAAGTTTTTAGTCAGAGAAGCCTCAGGAGGATACCTAGGGAAGCTGGCAGTGTTCTTCCCAAGGAAGCTGTCTACAGATACAGACTGAGACAGTATATCCAGCCCTGCAAAATCTGAGCCTATTCCAGAGCAATCAGCCTTGACCAGCATCCTGCTCCACCCAAGTTTCAACATCAACAAAGCCACTTCATTCCCAGGTACTCTAGCTCCCAAGATCCTCTGAAATCAAGTGTGGCTGGGAGTTGGTATTCCACGTTTGGAGGACAGTCCTTTTCTGCAGATCTCTGATTTCTAGGCTTTCCAGCAGGCTTGGGACTGTGCTATCAAACAGCAATTCTCCCTCAAAAAACAGGCTGGCAAGTGCATGTACTCAAAATGCAACTGAAATCTTGCTGTTCCAAATAAAACACAGCACTTGGTCTGAACTACTTATTGACAAAGCAAAGCATCACAAATACTGAAGTTCCACATAGCAGCCATGCAAATCTCAACTCCTAGCATGTGACAGACAGATGCTGCAGAAAGAGTCAGCACTTCTGTCCTCAAGAAAAAAGAGGTTTTAAGCCCTTTTATGACAGCAACTTCAGTCAGTCTGAAAAAAGATTTTGATTACTAACTCTGGATTGAAATGGGAAAACCCTAAGACCCTTTGATCAAAACCAGAAAACAACCCAAGGGACTTGATAATTTTCTGTTAAAGAAGTTTAACCAAATTTTAGCACCCAAAGAATCTAGAGCATTGGAGGTTTAAGGGAAAACACCAGGAGGAAAATTATATTAGATTAAAAACTCTAAGCATCACAATTTAAAGTGACATTTTAGGATTATTTTCTGGTTTATTGGGTTTTGTTTGGGAAGAAACTTCAGAGCAGGAGGCTTTATGGTGATTCTCCTTGCAGAGGTTAAAACTGCACAGAAAGGAGCGACAATCTGAGGAATTCCTCTATCTGCAGCTTCGTCTTCCCAAATCCAAGAGTGCTGATGCCATAGAGTGAATTCAACCTGCAGTGCCATGACTATGGAGTGGAACTCATGTTCCACTTCTGTTCACACTCAGCTCTCTCAACTGCAAAGCCTCCAATAGTTAGGAAAAGCAGTTACTGTATGGAACTCCAGACAGGAACACATCAGCAGAACTGAGCTCCAAGGCTCAGAGATACCTGCTTGGGGCTCCATAAACCACTCTGCTTCCCTCTAAGGCCACAGGAATCACTCTGCCACTGAAAGGAAATTAACAGGGACCAGTCCCTTGCTGCCTACAGCCTGCCCCAGGGCACTCAAAGGGTTTTCACAGATCACTATATTTGCCTTCAGTTTTAGTTCTGTCAGTTTTAGGGTCATTGCAAACCCAACCATGGCTAAGTCTGAGCTGAAGAGCTGTTAAGAAGAGGACAATGAAATGAAATGGTATAAAGAGAGATGCTTGGCTTTGAGATTAGCTCAAAGAGCCTTTTGGAAAATCTACAACAGTCTGAAGAGAGCTAATTTGTGAGGAAGTGTCACTCCTGGAAAGATGATACGCCTCGCTGCTATGACAGAAGCAATTCTTGCCATCACAGCTTCACAAGCCTTGATTTAAACTGATCAAATCAGACACCTGCCTATGCAAAATAATGACTTATATCAGCATCAAGAGAGAAATACAAGCTTTGAAGTGAGAAAATATTAAGCTGATACTGTGATGTGTGAGTTCTTATACCTAAGCACTTGCATACTGCAAAATCTTCATTTCACTTAAACAAGAGTCCTAAAATATACTCAGACTGAACAGCAGAAAAGACATTTCTCTGAAACAAGTGACATATTTATCTTTTCCTATTTCTTTTCTCCCTGAGAAACTGTTTTCACATCCCTGCAAGCGTTCTTGAGGGTAACCAGTTGCAGCTGCTACACAGGAAGGTGGCTGGGGAGGCATGCAGGGGGAAGAAGAGGAAAGGTGTCACTGCTGAGCAAATAACTTTCCAATAATCTTTCCCACAGTGTGAGTTTTCCACCTGGGAAGTCAAACACAAGGGTCAACATTTTCTGCTTTAGGTGTTTACACTAAACAAACAACCAGTTTTTAAAGCAGTTGTGCAACCCCACTTCCAACCAGAGCAGGAGGCCACTGGGGGTGCTTGCTTTTGAAAGCCAGACTATTTTTATTTTATCCATGTAGGCACCTATAATTTTCCTGGATATAAACTGTATGCCTTTGAGACTCTTCGTCTGTCATCTGCTCTTCCTACGCTTCAAAAGCTGAAGGTAGCAAAGTCTATTATGACAGGCTAGCACAACAAATAGTGTTACAATGAACCATGTGAAAAAAGCCCTCCCAAAAATCAAGCTCATCAACAAATTTTACCATAATCTGCCTTAAATCTCTATCTATGATCAGTCTTGCAGGAACTCACGGAATTTTACCAACTTTAGGACATTATGTATTGCCACAATCTCAAAAATAACCCAGAAAAAAGCATATTACTTGCCCTTCTTGAGTCTTAGGACTTTATTTTTAAGACTGATTTAGCTAAACAGTTATTTGATTTTCAATTCAAGAGTTGTGATAGGCCTCAGGCTGATCTTACCCAGCCGAGAAATCGATCTCTTTTCTACTTGTTATGGAGAATTTAACATGGTGACATTTATGAGTTGCTTCAGTAGTAGCTCATAAGATCAGGCTATCGAAGTATTTCAGCATAAATAACATTCAGAGAAAGTTTTAACCCATTATACTGAGAAATGAAATTTAAACTGTCTGGTTTTGGTTCTTTGTTCATGCTGTGTTCTGGGGTTCTTTTAATAAAAATTTTACTTATGTCCCTAAGTAGGCTTTTTGCCTTGAACATCCCATTTAAGAGGCACATTCACTTTAGTACTGCAAAATGTGGTCTCTGTTACTAACAGCAAAATTTCCTGGAGTCGACACCCTCTATCAGGAATTGGCTATTATACAGACATCTTAGCCCCTGAGTATTGGATTTACCTGGACCAAAGGCAAACCAGCACTCCAGATTCAAAGAAGCAATGCAAAGAAAAGCATGACTCTGTCCTGAGTCAGCTCAGATCCAGTGGTCTTATTAATTTGGACTCCACACCACAGAAATTGGGCTCTTCTAGCCCTGAGCTGATCCTGGAAGCAGCACAGCCACAGTCACAGAGTTTAGGCCAGGAAATCAGGTCCTGCCAGCACCGAGTTGGCTCCACATGAAGGCATTTGCACATGCCACATGGCTTACTTGTAAACCAGGACAAAGCCACCCACAGGTAACCAAGGGCTGACTAACTTGGACAGAGCAGAACTGGCTCCTGTTAACTCACTCATGACTTACACATCGCATTCAATTCCACAGTAATTGTAGCAAATGGACCAAACAATTCATTACAGTGAACTCACCTTGGACTTGACCTGGAGACAAGTGACTGTTTTTTCTGGCATTCATTGCCAGCACATCCTCACCAAACTGTTCAGTCAACAAGTGTCCAGCTGCTGTATCAGTGTTGGCAGGACATCTGCCTCGTTTCTTATGTTTCTTTCTCCACATGTCCTCCTCCTCTCTCTCATCAGAACCAGACGATTTCTGCAGAGCCCCTCTGTGTCTCAGGCTGTTTGATGCTCTCCCACCAAGAGCATCACCCGCATTTAATAAGTCAGACGCAGCTCCACGCTGATACACATAATAGTCTTCCTCCACCTCCAAGTCTCCATCTGGACTAACAAGGGCATTTTTTTTAAGAGGACATCTATTCAGAGCGGTGTGGGGTTTATCGTTCTCAAACCCAGGCAGGGGCTGTTCCAGGTGAGATGTTCTGACTGGTGAATAGCTGTGCATGTTTATCCCATTCCTGGCTGGATTATCCTTCACCAGGCCTCTCCTCAGAGGCGGGTCCAAATCCAAGCTGGGGTCATTGGAGAAGCCTTCTTCCAGCTGCATCTTCTGTGCAATGTGACTCAGGTAGGACTGGAAGCGGCCGCTGTGGTGCTTTTGCACGAGCCTGGCGTACGCGTTCTTCTGGGGGGCAGCCGCCTTGCTCAGTCCCTCCTTAGCTCCTTGGGCAGAAGCTGGGCTTCTCACATGCCCCAGCTGATCCATAGTGCAGTAAAAGGCCCAAACTTCAGAGAGTTATAAACAGACACAGAGGAAAAAAGGTTTATTTTCCTGAAACAAAGCGTCAAACAATTGATTACACCAAAAGACACAAAAATGTAACATTTTTGTAGAAAAAGGAATTCTGGGTTGGTAAATCACTCCAGTGTGGGGAAGGGGTTTCACAATGTACTCAACATCTGCCCTGCACCAAATCCCTGTCCATGACCTAGGAGTGACCACAGCCCATAAACTTTACCTGCCCACACCCCACATAAAACAGGGATTTTGTCCCACCCCAAATACACGGGATTGCTTTAATCTGCTCTTCCTTGCCTTTGAAAAAGCCAAGAAAATTAAAGCAGCAACTGACAGACTATAGCAGAAGCATCAGTTTAGTGGTTATCAGAAGCAAAATCTTGTCATGTCCAACCTGGAGTCCTCAAAAATAACTGCATCCTTACTGAAGTGCTTCACTGTTGCTGTCAAAAGCAAACACTGCCTGTCACCTCCCTCCCACAGTGACTGACACTTCTCCATTGTACAGGACAGTTCCTTCAAACACCAAGACTACCCATCTCAGCTTGTCTTTTTAGCCATGAACTCCCTCCCAGGGCAACAGAAGTAAACTAATAATTATCTTGCAAGAGCTCCTAATTCTTACTGACTGAGACACACCGGCTGCAGCTCCGTCCAGCACCAGTTTCGGTAGATGGTATCACACCTCCACCTTTGCTGCACGAGTGTGAAACTCAAGCAGATAGAGCATCTTTCCATCCTTTTTCAGCTGCTTTAGCTTTTAAGCTTTTGGAGCAAAACAATCTACTAAATTGTGCTCAGTTACCTTGAGGTAAATTATAGGTATAGACAGGATATAGCAATGATTTTTGCTGCATGTAACATCAAAGAAGAATATAAGAATTTCTTGATAACGGAGCCCAGTGCAACGGCTGGCTTCTGTGTGTTTTCATAAAAATGCCTCTTTTTCACTTCAGGACAAGTTTGAAGCTGAACAGCTGAATTTCACCCCAGCTGGTACATCAAGAATTTCAGGGCTCACTGTCGTCTCTGCTATCCCAGAACTGTGAGGCACTGGACTCTAAGTTTAAATAGAGGATACTGCCTGTTAAACCTCTCCCTTCCCTTCTCTAAGCACAGGGGTGTTGGCAGGACAGAATACAGAGATCAGCAAAAGTGAAATTTATATTCGCTTCCCTACTCCCACCATGCCTGGAATTCTTCTTCGCCCTTACTCAGCCCTCTTCTCCCTTTCACTGCTGTTGCACAGAGGATAAACACGCAGGCAGTGTCCTCCATGCACACACAGCCTGGGAACGGGGCATTATGCAGCAGGGACCAGGGGTTGCAGAGCCAGCTCCTCCTCAGCGTGCCTGCTCCGGCCCTTTTGGAGAAACAACACGCACTGCACCAGGATTTACTTAAGTAATCGAGCACGGATGTGAGCAGGCTTCACAATGCAAAGCAAAAATTTAAAATCCCTGAGCAAATAGGAAAAATTCTTTATGTGGTTTGTGATTCTTGTTCCTAAGATTTTCCATTGGTGCTGGCCAATAGCTAAACTCTTCTAATAGACTGACCTGCTACCGAGCTATTACAAAACACACACGGGTAGGTCTACACGAGCTTTCTTTTAACGTCACCTTCTCCTGTTGCCAATTCAACAGAAGCAGATAACATTTATAAAAGCCAGTGAGACTACTCTCCAAACAATGGTTTGGTTCCAGGAGACAGGAATTTGCCATCTTTATTTACCAGTAAAGAACAAACATTCACAGCTTGCCTTCACTATAATTTCTACAACTTTAACCACGTTAGCAGTCAGCAGCCGCAGCACTGAAAAAGACAGGGGCTTACAAGCCTCCACGCATTACAGTTTCACTTTTAGTCTTCTGCGGACAACTAGGAATTGAAATATTCCCAACAGAGCAGAGGGAAGGCAGAGGTGAGTACAGGTATATCCACCCTGCCTGGGCACGGTGATGAGGACGAGTGAAATGCCAGGATGGACGCGCAGAGGGAGGACACTCGCTGAGCTGGGCCCAGGATGAACACCACCCCTGTTATTGTCACCCGGCTGGTTCTGAGGATCACCACTGGCCTTCCCACGCCCCCCCGGCGTGTCCAATTCCCCAGCCAACGCTCCAGCTACAGCAGCACAGAACCCCCGCACCCTCAGCAGCAAGAGCAGCCCCTCGCCCGCCGCCTCCCCTGCCAGGCGCCCCCGACCCCTCGGGAGCGCGGCCCGGGCCGCCAGCGCGCTCCTGCCGGGCCCGGAGCGGCCGGACGGGACAGAGAACTGCGGGGCCCGGTCGCGGCGGCGCTGCCACGGGGCTGACCGGGGCTGAGCGGCGCCGGGCCGGGCTCCGCCGTCCCCCCTCCCCTGCCAGGTCCTGGACCCTGTCCCGGTCCCCCTCCCGACCCCCATCCCGCTCACCGGTGCCACGGCCGCTCCGCTCCGTTTGAATGTCCCAGCGCCCCGTCCGCTTCCGGGGCAGCGGCGCCTACGGGCTGCGGCGAGGCCCAGAAGGGCGAAGCGCGAAACGCTCGCTCCGCACCCGCCGCGACAGGGCGGGCGGAGGGGTCCCCGGACGGGGCTCGGGTGTTCCAGCCCCAGTCCCTGCACTGGAGGGAGGTTCCCGGGGTCTCCCGGGGGAAGGGGAGCCTCCAGGAAGCCTTGGGCTCCCCTCGGCCAGGCACGGCGTGTGAGGGTGGGAGCCCACCGCGGGCTGAGCTGGGGCATCGCGGGGATGCGGGACGCAGGAGGTGCTGCCACCCAACCCGGACTGTCCCCAGCCTGCCAGGTTTGCAACCACCGTGATCCCTGGGGATTGCCGGCAGCCACCTGCTTCCAGCCGGGGCCAGCGGAGCCTCCTGGGATGGATTGCTCCAGCTCAAGGCCAGCGCTCCAGCTTCAGCCAAAGTCTGTGGCCAGATCGGTGAAAAAAACACAGATTAGCTGATACAATATTATAAAGATCTAAGACTGGTGTTGTTCCCGAGGAAACTCGCACTTGTACCTCCAAAAGCCCCTTGGGGAAACCTCCTTCAACACCTGCATGTCCTCACCTGCACTGCAGAGAAGAGCAGGCTCTGGGATCCTGTTCCCTGAGCTCTTCCTGCTCCCCTGGCGCTGGAAGTTGGGCAGCAGGCGAACCTGCTGATCCCCTGCCCACCCTTGGTGCTGAGCAGCAGTGGCCTGACCTCCTCCAGGATAAGTCAGAGCCGATGAATCAGAGGGTGACATTAAAGCAGGAGACCAGAGTCAAGAGCTGGCACTTTTATTCCCTTCTCTTTCTGTGACCACAGACCTCTCAGAAGGCTTTATAGCAGAGTCAGACCCAGGCTCTGGCTGACTGAGAATATGTGGTTTGGTCACCCTGATATTACCTGCAAACTCTGAGGCCACATCTGCTCAGGGTGCAGCCTCACCTGTGGCTCCTAAACACAACGTGGCCCCTCAGCCATTCTCACAGCCAGTGCTGCTGAGCTTCCAGGAAGCCGTGGCAAGCCCAGACCACTCCAGCTCCAGCCCTCGGGTGGGTTGAGGGAGCTGCCCTGAGAAAGTATCGGGCTTTTGTTGTGGACCAAGGGGAGCAAGCACAGACCTGCCTGCACAAGGACAGTCACATCCGCCCCAGTGCCAGGATGCCACCAGCAAAGGCAGTGTCTGGTTTGCATGAACCATGCGGAGCCAGCAGCCTCTGCCCACGATCTGCTGGCACTGATGTCAGCTCATCAGCTGCCCCACCCCAGCAGCTCTGGCCACCTCAAGGAGGAGAGTGAGGACTCGGCTCTGCCCTGGTTTGGCTGGGAGGCAGCAAGTTGCCCCATGCTGGCCAAGAGGAAGCAAGCAGCCATCCTCTGTGTGAGCAGGGCCACCAGTCACACAGCAGCTGCTCCCCCGGGACCCAAAAACAGAGGAGGGACACTGTTTCTGCTGGAGCTGGCCCCAGGGGTAGCGTGGCCGCATGGGATCACTGTGTCAGAGGGAGGATGTGTGCTCCCCTGCTTCCTCCTGCTCTCCCGGTTGCTGATAAAGCAAGGTGGTTGACACCTCCTCTGTGAAGGCAGGATGGTGGCACATCCCCAGATGTTCAGAGCTGACCTGTGCCATCCATTCAGGCTGCCCTTGCTGCATGGAGGAAAGCAGGGTTGAGGTGGGGGGACCTGGGGACCTCCAGCCCCACTGTCCCCCTTCCTGTGCCAGCCAGGTGGGAGCAGCAGCTCCTCTCCATGTCGCTGAGTCACGCTGTGTCTCTGCTCTTCTTCACTCCAGTGGGGATGAAGCTGAGCTGGGAGCTTGGCCAGGCTGCCCTCTGCACCAGGTGCCACCAGCTGCAGCGGCTTCAGTGTGCCCTGTCCTTCCACAGACGGGGGAGCAAATGGGGAGGATTTGGTATTTGTTAGTGCCACTGCCGGCACTGGGGCCTGTGGTTTGCAGTGATATCAGGCATGGCAAGAAGGATACGGCTCCACGGCTGGATGCCTCTGTCACCCTCACCTCCTGCCTCCAGCTGGGGCCCTGCTGCACAAGGGGCCGTGATCTCCAGAAGATCAGCAGAGCATTTCTCAGCCCTGCTCTCCTGGTAGCAGCCAGGGATTTGGGAACCTGGTCTGCTCCATGGGACAGGGCCTGTGTTTGTGCCCTATTTTGCTCTACCCCATCACTGGCCCAGACAAATAAGAGTTACAGCAAATCCATGTCCCCCTCCCAGTGCCCCGTGGGCACACAGCAGATCCTGAGTGGCTGGGACCAGCTGCATGCCCATCCTTCACACCCTTTGGAAGAGGTCACATGCAAACATCACAGCAAGCTGGTGCCTCATGCAGGATCTCAAACACAATCCCTCCCAGGAACAGGCTGGACTGCTTCAGTCTCACCTTTGGCTCCATCTTCCATCCACACCATCCTCGTGGCTGCTGAACGGAAGGGAGCCATTGCCTCACTGCTGCTTCCATGACCCTCCATGGCAACTCATGGGGTTTCTAAAAGGGAAAGGTTCCTGAGCAGATTTTTCCCCTGCACTCTCATTTCCTGGGGTCCTGTAGCAGCAAGCCCAGCCCGGTGCCCTGGCTTGCTTTCCCACAGCACAGGATTATCTCACCATCTTCCCCCGGGCAGTAACTGGTAGCTGCTTCCCGACTTGGAGGCTGGAACGTGTTGCGGCACCTCGGCCGAGGTGAGAGCACCACATGGCTCGTTGGCCGGGAGCTCCCCGCTTACGAAGGCTTTGGCTCCTCTGCCTGTGGTTTCAGTGAGCACTGAGGGCCCGCCCGGCGCTCATTTACATCAGTGTTAATCACGAGTGACTGGCCAAGGGGCTGGAGCCACCCCGAGATGACTCAACAAGGGGAATCCTGGATGGGAGCAGAACAGTTCCTCTGACACCTCCATCCGCTTCCCACAGCCCACCCGGCATGAACTGATACTGCACGGGGAAATGCCACCCCTGAAAATCCAAATGCCACCTCTCACAATATTTCAAGTTGCAGGCCATGGCAGGGACATGGAGGGCAGCGGGGTGCTCTGCTTCTGCCTCCCTGCTGCTGTCTGCAGGAGAGACCCACATGGCACAAGGATGTGCTCAAGGGCAAAGCGGGTCTGCGAGTTTGCCCTGGAGCCTCTGAGCACCCCAGGAAATATCTCAATTGCAGCAGCAGCACCCAGCATTAGGCCAGATTCTGTCTCCTTTTGACATCTCTCGAGCACTGGGAGTCATCTGGGCACTTGACTAGAGGACACAAGCCACGCTCGGGGGGGATAAAGGGGAGCGCGACAGATTTATTACCATAAATAAGCTAAAAACCATCTCTCTCCACAGCAGATACCATCTGCTGTGTCACAACACGTGGTCTTGCCCCACCCGTCCTTCAGCTTCTCCAGTCTTCTCCTGAGCCCTCCATACCTCTGGTTGGGAAACATGCCACCCAGGATCAGGACTGATGGGTTCCCATCTCCTTCATCGCCTGGAGGAACGTCTGCAACTCACCCCAGGCAGGGGGCAAGGTCTGGCTTGGCTTTGTTTGTCCAGTAAAGGAAGAGAGAACTAGACCCCAGCAAAGAGGGACAGGCAGACAAGAAGCAGGTGAAGGAGGCAGTGGAGAAAGGAGGTGGAGAGCCAGGGCAGGAGCAGAGTTAGTGCATTGCGACTGATTTAATTGAGGTCACCTGGATTTGTCTTTTGGATACTTTTAATCTCTTCCTCACTAGTTCTGCCTGTTGTAATGGCCAAATCTCCTTTATAACATATCCCTCGGTTTCCGTGCACCCCCTGGCCGTGCCAGTGGCAGGATTGAGCCTCCCAAGGGTGCTCAAACTGGCTATGGATAACACCAAAGCTCCACAGGTCTCGTCAGGAAACTTGGGAAAGGAGCTGCCCTGCACTTACTGAGCTTCTGGGCAGCAGGGCCGAGGGACAGAGGGGGTCAGGGCATATGGGGCAAGGGATGTGCAGTGAGTTCAAACCCCTTCTGATGCTCCCAGGGAGGTGGAAAAGGTACTTTCCAGAAAGGTGGGAACTAAGGAACCACGCTGCTCTGCAGTCCCAGGGGTAGGGACTCACCCCACGAGCCCTCATTGCCACCCCTGCATCTCCCACTCCACATACCAGTTTGAGATTGAAACAGCCCCCGTGGGGGCCACTTTGCAGATGGGTGACGAGTGGGGACAGCACGCCAAGGCCAAGGGAGGGCAGTGCTCCAGTGGGGACCATGGGCCGAGGGGTCGGTGGCCACGTCCCGGCAGCTCAGTGAAGGCAGGCAGGGGCTGCTGCCGGCCCCGCTGCGTCTGGCAGGCGGGGCACTGAATGAGAGCGTAACTTATCAGTATTACCTCATGTGAAAGCTCGGTGCCTTTGTATCTCAAGCAAACACCGGCCATTATGCCCCAGCAGGCCGGCATTGTTATTCTGTCTGGTTGCTAAAGGTTAGGGCTGTGGAGCCCTGCACGTCCACAGCGGCTGCCGTGGGGTGGCAGCGGGGCCACCGTGACCCCCTGCAGCCGGCAGCGCTCCCAGGCCACAGGAGCAGCCACCTCAGCTGTTCCCAGGCATGGCCAAAACCCAGCCGGACCCTTATCTGCTCCACAAGGCTGCCCCGCAGATTTCATTTGTGGTGCTGAAATCTTCCTCTTCCCATGCCAGCCCCCTTGGCCCAGCCAGGGTCATTCAGTGCTCCTCAGCCTGGCACCTGGTAAACTCTCCTGTGAGAGATTGCCAGACTCCCTCCCAAAAAAGAAAAAAAAAGGGACAAAAAGCCCAAATTTGGCTTCAGTGGGATCACTTCCTGTTAGGAAGTCAAAGGCTTGACCACCAGCACTGCCAAGACCAGCACATATTTGGCTCTCTGCATCCCAGCATTCCCCTGGGGTTTCCCACGTCCAGGATGCCCCAGGGAGACACTCCGAAAACCCAGAAGTTTTGCCCTGAAGGACCAATGCCAAAATGGACTTCCCACCACCTGGAGTGGGTTCCCAGGAAGCCAGTTCAGAGGAGCTGGAGAGTGTTTGTGTCTGGCAGGGGGGCTGCAAGGGAGCTGCTGCTGACAGCTTTCTCGAGGATGACAGGGGTTTGCACAGCCAAACCAGGTGGAGGAGGCTCCTGCCAAGCCGGGACGTGTGCTGCTGCCGTGGGCTAGTGAGGACCTGCTCGCCAGGCCTGGGTGTGCACGTAGCACAGGAGGGCACAGACATCCATCCCCCCAAGGCAGTGGTGGCATCCGGCTCCACCACTGTGATGAAGGTCCCCTGGATACAGGCCGGGGGTCTGTCCCCATGGGCCTGTTGGATCCCTTCTCAGGATCTGCATGAGGCATTGCTCCCTGCAGGGACAAATGTGTCAATAACTCATCCTTTGGCCTTTCCTGGGCCATGACCCCTTTGGGCAGTTCCTGTTCCTAAAGGGATGCTCAGCGCCAAAGCCAGCAAGACTGGGAGGATGTTGGGACCCCCAAGCTGTGGGTGAAACACTGCCAGGCCCCCATTTCTGGGGGGAAGGCATCTGAAAAAAGGAAGACAAGGACGACTGTGGCATTTAGCTTGGAAAAACCCAACAAGCTGCCCCTACATCAGCTGCAGAGCTGAGGCTGCTGGGAGCTGGAGGCAATGCAATTCATATCCTCCGAGGACTGATGCAGAGGGAGGCTCATGGTGTGGACTCACCCGTGTGTTAGAATTGCTTCATTTTTCTGACATTCAACAAAACCCTGAGACATTGTGTTCCTGCTCCCACCAGAGCAGTGAGGCATCCCAGCTCCGGAGCACAGACATCCCATTGTAGCCCTGGGAAAAACACCCAGAACGTCAGGAGGAGGCTGGAGCATCCTAGGAAGCCCAGGGGAAATGGCAAATCCCAAAAGGGAAAGCACTGGGGGAAAAACACACTGTGCTTGTCAGGATATCAGCACTTCACTAGCAAAGACCTGTGAGTCTCCGCCCAGAACTCGTCCTCTTCTCCTCAGCTTTGCCACTAGAGGTTTTGGGAGGGGACAGAGAGGCCCTCTCGGTCTCTGTGCCCTTGCAGCACATGCAGCCCCATCCTTGCCTGCCCCATCGGGGCAGCTCTGTGAGGTGTCTCCCTATCACAGTCCCAGTTTGGGAAGGGGGGATATTGGCCATGCCTGTATCCAGAGCCCTCTTCCAGACCCAAAGGAGACAGGGGAAAGTGCAAAATCGCGTAGCGTTTCCTGTAATGCCTCATTCAGCAGCAGCATCCAAAACAAACGCCAGGGATGTTCAAACAGGCCAAAATCTCCATCAGTATTTCAGACAGCACCCCAGGAGCATCACACCCCAGTGTGTGGAGCCACCCCATCCCCATGGCAACCTGGTAGCTGCCAGGGCTGGGGGCTAGTAGCAGCCAGTCTGAGCTGCCAGTCAGTGCTCCTGCCTCAGGGGCTACAGAGTTATTCCCCAGAAAATCTTTCTTCAAAGCATCCTCAGGAGGATCATCACCTGCTTCATCCTGCCACAGAGGTGGGACCAGATGGTCCCCTGCTACTGCATGTACCAGAGGCTGCTCATCCATCCCAATAACCAAAACTGAAATCTCTCTCCAAACTGCTTCTCACTGAGCTATCACCAGACCCCTAGAGAGGTCCTCTAAAACCTGTAAAAAAATGAAAACCAACTGTAAAAAACTCCTGTTGAGGCACATCAAACCCTTGGTGAACACAGCACACATCATATTCCTGGGGACTGGTAGTTGGTGGTTGTGCTGGAGGGCAAGTAGCTCCCTTATCCTTGTAGCTGCTCCATCCTTGCACCTCCTCCATCCCACCACCTGGTTCTTAACCAACAGCTCCTTGGGTTGGCCGCTGGTTATGGGAAAGCGCCAGCCACTCTGGCATCACCATCACATGCACTCTGCCTTCTGATCTCTCTTTTTGCAAGGGGATGATTTGCTTTCACATGGCATCAGCTGAAAATCCTCATCCTAGGGTTATCTGTCTCTTGGTCAGGAAATGCTCTCCTGGCCCAAGGCAGCAGAAGAGACATAGATCTGGCCAGTGATTTCCCAAATCAATAATACACATGCTCCCTAGGGATAAGTGAGTTGAAGAAAAAGGGGATGGATCACTGGTTGTTCACCGCTACAGTAGCAGCTTACTTCAGATTCAGTCCACATTTCTGTCCTGTGAACCTTCTCAACATCATCCTCTGGAAGGTGCCTGGAACCTGGCTCCTAGTTTCAGCCAGGAGAGCCAGGGCCCCAGTGCTGCCTGGCAGGATACAGCCTCACCTGCAGGCATCACTCACCCCCTCCTTGTGATGGGGCCGGAACACCCGATGCTGCTGTCACACGTATCCCCATGACCCATCTCTTCCCACTCTCCAAATCATGCTGGCACTGGTCACACTGTGATGAATCCCTCTTCATCCTCAGGCAGGGGACGTGTGCCCTCTCTCACACACACACTCTCTGCTCCATTCCCCACTCCCTACACACCAAAAGCTGCCCTTCTCAGGGCTCACCCCACTTCGCCAAGGTTCAGCAGCATCTCCCTGTTCTTATCCCCACAGCAGCCCATTCCCCATAATCCCAGGTTCGATGCTGGTATTCCTCAGGGGCAGGCCAGCCCTGGAGCCCCTCTCTCCCCCGTCTGTCTTTGGGCCCCTGGGCACGATGGGGAGGGGAGTCACCCCCTCCAGCCCACCTCACAGGTCTGCATCCCTCCTTGTGCAGCTGTGCAGGATCCTCTTTGCTCTCCAGCACCTGGGGAAGACCCCTGTGAGCCCAACCCTCTCTCTCCACTTCTCATTTTCCACACATGCCCCGAGTTTGCCAGTTCTCATCCTGGGTGATCATCCCACAGGGCTATGGACTAATGAAGGCCCATCCCTTTAAGGGTTAAAAGCTTTCAGGCCCCCACCCCACCAAGCAAAAGGGTTTCGTACTCTTAACCCCTTCCTACACACCTCTGCTCCCCGCTCTGAGCTTTTGCCACCCCAGCGGATCCGATCTGGTTTGAGTTAAGGCTTTGTGTGCGCCCGGCTCTGACTTCGGCAGAGTAATTTGAATAACAAGGCTAATTGGATTTATAAAGCACGGCCCCCCTTTTCCCCCCCTCAAACCCGAGGCTCTGCACAGTGTGACAAAGAAAACACACTAATGAAAACCACGCTAGTGAGAGCCGAGGGTAGGGACGAGCCTCCTGCGGGCAGGCACTGGCTGAGACCTGACCGCGTTGTGGCATTTGTGGCGATGCTCTAATCCGCCGGGGCAGGGGCTGCTGGCGCAGCCCCGGTACCGACCCCACCAGCTGCAGCGTGCGAGGGGGGACGGTGGCAAGCGAGGCGGCCCTTCCTGCTCACACCGCGGCATTTCTCCGCAACCATCTGCCTCGTCTCCTTCCCCATCCCGGGTCCCCCGGGAGAAGCCACGGGGCAGGCTGCCCACAGCATCAGGGCAGGAGCCAGCACAACCAGGACAGTGATGGCAGGATTCTGTGGGGGCTGCTGAACTGCTGGTGGCCTCGGGAACCCCGACATCCCCAGGCTGTGGAGAGCCAGGGCTCAGCTGCCTGCTGCTCCCCTTTCCCCTGCAGAAGCCTTGCTGATGGGGGTAGTGGTGCACAGCCCCCTATTCCTTGCACCCTAGAGAGGCTGGATGTCACATTCCAGCTACGCTTCATGTGGGACAGGGACTGAACCCCAAGAGAAGGGGCCTCTCTCTGCTCCTTGCCTGCACCCACGGCTCTCTGGCACCCAGGGTCGGCTCTAATCCCAGCTCCATCACTTCACTCTGCCTGCACGCAGACAAATGCCCAAGCACAGTTTCACACTCAAAAAAGTCCAAGTTGTCTCCACCTGGCAGGCACAATGGAAAAAACACCGAGACCTTCTACTTCCAGCTCCCGTTCACATGGAGCTGAAAAGCCAATCTCCTCCAGTAGCCCGGGCTGTGGAGGAGGAAACATCTCCCTGCTCCTGAGCAGGGATAGTATGGACCCCCAAAGAGCCATGGTCCCCCAGCAGGGGCAGCTCCCCAGAGATTTGTGGAGCAGCAGAGCCCAGAAAGACCAGGATACAGAGCAGGAGGAAAGGACCAGACTGGAACGGACCCCAGGGACAGGGGGAAGAGCAGAGAATGTTTCCTTGGTCTCAGGGAAGGGATTTGGGGTGCAAATCTGGCTTAATATAATCCAGCCCTGGATGCTTCTGCAAAGGGAGGGGTGTCTTTCCTCTGACCTCATGCCAATAAGAGCATTCCCCCCAGACAGAGGGCCAGGCATGGTGCTTAGTTCCATCAGCAGAAAGCCAGCAGAGCTCCAGAGCTGCCCGGTGCCAGCCCCAGCAGCAGCAGAGGCACAAATCCTGCCCTGCCAGCCAGTGAAGGGGAAGGCTGAGGGCAAGGGGCCTCCTCAGAGGCCCTGCGATCCACTGGGGTTAATCCCAGGATCATTTCCTTCTCCTGTACCCTGTAGCTCCGGGAGCAGGTCAGAGAAGGCCAGGCTGCACAGCCCTGTGGTGGGTCAGCCAGTGATGTCCTGTTCCCAGAAGGGACCCTGTGACACTGACTGTGCCCTGAAGAGGACATCCCCAGGGTGCTTGAAAAGCCCCGTCTCCAGGGCCAGGGACACCATCCAGATCCTCCCAAAAGCAGAGAGATCAGGTCACCCCCGAGCCGAGAGACCCACTTAGGTGCCCTCAAGAAGCACTGCTGCCCCCTCTATCCCTTTGTGTCCCCAGCATCCCTGTCACGGAGAGCAATGGCCCTGCTCCTGCCAAGCAGGGACCTGGGAGGCACAGTTTCTGATTTAATCTTGGATGTGGGGGGAAAAAAAAAAGGTGCTTTTTGAGCTCATTCCTGTCTTTTGGGATTAATCCCGCACCGGGACCACCCCCCCTGCCTGGCCCGTGTTCTTCCGCGGGAGGTCAGCAGGGCAGTGCGGGGAGCAGAGGGGCCGTGGGGCAGCCGGCAAGGGGAGGGTAGGCAGCTTGCAGGGGGTCCGGGGGCGTTTGGGGGAGGGCGGGGGCATCCAGCCAAATGCCCCCCGCTTTCCCTTTCGGCTCTCCAGCTCCCGGAGCTGGTTGTCTTGTGTCATTTGTTACTGCCAGGGGAGATGGGACACCACCACCCCCCCCTTTAAATTCCTGCTATTGTGGAGTGCAGACCGGGTTGGACCTGGGTGTTTAGATGACATCACCGAGCAGGTTGGGTTATAAAATGAATGAAGCAGAAAGCAGCCCAAGTTCACTAGCTCGGCACTTCGCAGGCGGCAGGAGGGACCTCGGGGCTCCGCTCTGAACTTTGACTCCCGTCCGTCCCATCCTCTTCCTGGGGCTGCCATCCGCTCCCCGCTGCC
>VXAZ01009221.1:386928-460477 GCA_013399875.1 Gymnorhina tibicen | reverse complement strand
CCGGCTCCCCGCTGCCCCCCGGCCCCCCTCCCGCTCGGCCCCGCAGGATGCAGATCTCACCCTTGCTGGCTGGTGGACTTTTACTCGCGCTGCTCTCCGTCAGGCTGGAGGCGAAGCCGGCGTCTCAGCTCCCACAGAAGGTACGGCTGGAGCTTTCTCCGGCTCTTCCTGCTCTCCCGGTCCCGCTCAGAGCCCCTAATGGCACAGGGGGAGACGTGGGGTGACTGTGGGGTGCCAGATTCAGTGCAGAGAGGGGTTCTTCTCTCCTCATGGGCTGTTTGACTGCGAGAGGGACTCCCTGCTTCTCCAGGCTGTCCCGAACGTCCGGGGACATCAGCCCCCAAACCAAAGGCTGGAGCGGGACACGGTGTGCCCCGTACCCCCCGGGATCAGGGCAGGGGAGGGTGGCAGTCTGCTCCCCGGAGACACCCTGGGGACCCCTCTGTGCCGGGCACGGGGGAAGGGGGAGCAAAGCCGGAGCGGGGCAGGCAGCAGGTGCATGGTGGGACAGGGTGCGAGACCGGAGCCCTCCGGGCAGTCCTGACCAAACGGGCCAGGCAGGAGCACAGAGGTGTGTGCCCCTTCCCTGGGTGTCCCGCGGGGAAAGGGTACCCCAAATGAGAGTGTCCCAGGGACCTGGTTGTCCCGAGATGCTGAGGAGGAGGGATGTGCCCGAGGCCACCGACACTGGGTGGCACTGCCCCAAGGTCTGGGCACAGAGATGGGGACACTCTCTGACGAGTGCCCCAGGACAGCAGTGGGATAGGAGTGGTGGTGTTCCTGTAAGGAACTGGGGTGCAGGCTGCAGAAAAAAAGTTGATACGGGGGGTGTTGGGAAGATGAATCAGGATTAATATTTCCAGGTCTTGGTGGGCAGCAGCTCTGAGCAGGGAGAGAGATGGGAGGCCTGGGAGACGGGGGGACAGTAAGGAAGGAGGTGTGTCCCCCTAATTGTGGTTCAGACTTGGAGGGTTGGGAGGACACAGAGAATATTAACCAGGGGAGGGAGCAGCAGGGAGGGGGAACCCTGATCTCCCCACCACTGCTGGGGACACTCTGCAAGGCAGGGGCTCAGGGGGAGCTGGGAGGCAGGACCCCTTCCCATAATCTGAAGAGGGATGGGAGTAAACTGGTGAGGGATGCAGTGACCGAAGGGGTCTGAAAGGAAAGGACCTGCCAGCTTTCAGGCCCCTTCAGTTTATGGGTGGGGGGGAGGACGGGACGAGATGGGACGACAGGATAGTGACAGCAGCACAGCTGGGGGGGTGCAGCACCACCAGCCCTTTGGAGGGGCAGTGTGGGATCTGCAGTGACGGGGGCAGGAAGACACCTCTATGGTGTGGATCAGTCGGATGCTCTGACCCCAGGGAAGGGAGCACAGCTTGAGGAGGGGAGAAGATGCCATGGGCACAGCCGCGGGGTGATGCACTGCACTGCCGGGCACAGACCCAATCGCGAGTTTGCATCGCAGAGGGGATACACCGACCCCGCTGCGCGTTCCTTACGGGGGGTCCCCAACACTGATGGGGATCGCTGGGGATGGCGGCGCTCTGACCCTCTCCTCCCCACAGGCCTCCCGCGGGTCGGCGGCGGCGGCGGCAGCGGCAGCGGGTCCGCCCGAGGCGGCGGAGCGGGAGAAGGAGCGGGAGAAGGAGCGGGAGAAGGAGCGGAGCGGCGGCGGCGGCGGCGGCTCTGGCCCGCGGGAGGCGCGGGAGGCGCGGGCCGAGGCGCGGCCGCGGGCGGGCTGGGCGCGGCTGCTGCAGGACCCGCCGGGCCGCCGCCACAAGGGCCTCCACAAGAAGGGCCTGGGCAAGGGCTGCTTCGGGCTCAAGATGGATCGCATCGGCACCATGAGCGGCCTCGGATGCTGAGGGACCCCTGGCGGTGAGTACGCAGCCGGGCCGGGCCAGGATGGAGCCGGGATGGGGCTGGGATGGGGCCGGGGGGCTGCGCTCCGGTACCGCGAGGGATGCGGAGGATGCGCTGCCCTGCGAATGCGGGATGCCAGCGGGCGGGACTGCAGGTGTTCATCCCGCTGAGCCTCGCAACTCCGGAATTGCAGGCGGGCAAAGAAGAGGACCCCAAAGTTGGCTTTAATTGCATTCCCCTCCGGAATCCACCGGCCCTCCTGCTGCCTTGCCCTGCAGAAGGATCAGAGACGCCAGCTGCTCCGGCAGCAGCTCCAACTGGATTCCCCCTAATTTGAGCTAGACCCGTAGGCTCGAGGGAGGATACAGGAGGAGCTCCTGTGCAGCCACATGTTCCCAGTTGCCCCTGTGCTTGACACACATAGGTGACCTATGGATAGGTGTTGGGAGGGCAGGGTACCTCCTGTGTGCCTGCAGGTTAGTGAAGCTCCTGGCAGCCGTGCTCCAGTGCTTTTAATTTAAGGAAAAACAATACACAAGTTCCCTGGGTGTCTTCTAAGTGTGGTGACAGCCAAGAGTAGCACTTTCCTAGCTGCAGCTTTGCATCCAAGCAAGTTATGGGAAGCTGGGAGAAGTTCATCCCACGGTGCTTCACAGCCACTGCTTAGCAACCAATGGGCAAAGGAGTGTAACTTCCCCAAAGTGATGGGCTTGGGAAAAACATGGCAGTGCCTCCCCTGCCAGGTCTCCCTGAGGGTGCTGGGGGCAGTGAGGCACCGTTCTGGCCTGGCCCTGCCAGCAGTGTGAGTGAACTCACACTTCAGGAAGCACTCGCCCGCCTCAGCGCAGGCCACTCGCTCTTCTTCCCACGGCACAGCACTGCCCCACTGACAGGGACGTGCCCGGCCCTGCAGTAACATAACTGGGCACAGAGGGGACTGGATCCAGCATCCTGCTGCTCTGCAGAGTGATGGCAATAGCATGGCCCAAAGGTGCCCACAGGATGCCATTGCTGGTCTATGGCCTGTCCTGGAGGGATGGGTGCTCTTTCTCTCCTCCCTCATGTAGAGGCTCCTCAACATTGCCAAGTATTGCCAGCTCAGGGCTCCATGAAGCACACACATACCCCATGCAGGCAGCTTACACCCATTCCCCCTTACTAAACTCGTCAGGACAAGAAAAAGACTCCAGTAGACACAGGGGCAGGAGGAGCAGCAGCTTCCCTCAGCCTCTCCCCTAAACACCAGCCAGAAAGCAAAGGGTGCACTTCTTCCTTGCTTTAGCACAAGCAAAAAAGCTCAGGGATGGCTTCTGCTGAGTTCAGCATCCCCCAGCCCCAGGCCCGGGTTTCTTTGGCAGGGGTTTTGGCTGGGTATGGGTAAGGGGTGCTGTATGGCAAGTACTAACAGGCACTTTGTTCTTGTTCCTTGCAGGGCTTTGAATCTGTAGTCCACTTTCTCCTACCATGTGCGGCCAGGCACGGCCATCCCCCAGGCAACACCTAGAAGAGCAGAGACCCCCTTGGAATGGACAAAAGATGTGGCTGTGTTTTTCTTTTTGGTACGAGGAGTCATGGCACCAGCTGTTTTGGTTTTGTTATTTTTTTAACAAGTGCTCTCTATCTTATATATATTATATACACAAACACTCACCGAGACAAGGGACAGTGCTTTTCCAAGAGACTGATGAAGCCAGCTGTATAACGTTGCTGTTTGTAAATTCATGTCATGCATAAATGTATTTATGTTGTAAAGCTATTTATATATTGTTTATAAAGAGATATTTATAAAAAAATTATTTATGTAACTAAATGAAAAGTCAAGCATTGTAACATTTTTTGTCCTAAGTAGTTGAAAAACTTTAAAAAAAAAATCATTCCGTGTGGCATTTTGTAACCTGTCTTTATTTATCAAATTCACATACAATTTAAATGTCAGATTGATTGATTTTAACAGAGCTAAAGAAGAAATTGTTCAGATGTTTTAGAAAAGTCAGGAGTGAGAGAAAGGCCAGCTGATATTTTAAGCTTTAATCCCATATGCAAAAATAAACTTGTGCCCAATCGTGTGATGCTCTGATGGACCGAATCCTGCCCGGCGCTGCAAGACTCGGCAGACCCCAGCTGAGCTCCCCGCGAGAGCACGCAGCCTTGGGCAGCACATCCATGCCCAGATCTCAAATGGCACCCGTGAAAATGAGCCCACCATGGTTAACAGCCGAGCCCTGGATCGACAGCAGTGTGACGAGGGCAGCATCTGGCCTAGACGAGCTTTAACCGCTTCCAATCTGAGTTTCAGCCCATAACTACAGTTCTATCACTGGTGCCGGATGGAGACGCCGTCCCTGCTGACAGCAACAAAGAGCCTGCGCTGGATCTGGCCCCTGGCTGCGCTGGTGGGGGCAGAGCTTTGTGCCGGAGGCACTGCTATTCCAGGATCCAGCGGCCCACTAAGTGTCTTGTTGATATTCCCATTCTCCAGCCCTTTGCCACTAAGCTGTAAAGTCCCTTCCTCCAGCAGAGATTTATTTAACTGAGCCAGGGACAATATGTAGACAGACCAAAATATACCGAGAGCTGCCTGGTAAGGATTCATGGACACAGCTGTTGCTACAGCTTCTTGCTATGTAAAGTGCATGAAATAAATCGTTAAAATGACTCGGAGCTCTAAAGGAAACAGCAAGCAAGGGGGCGGGGAGTGCAGTAAACATGCAAACTCCTGCTTGAAGGCTCTTTGGTCTCATTCTTCAAAGAGGCCTTAGAAAAAAAAGAGTGGCAGGCGCCCAGCCCAGCCGTGACAGGAGTCACAAATTACGCCCTGGCCATTGTAGTGGGCTGGGAAACAACGAGCATTATGTTCTGCTGGGCTCCGGTGCCTAGGACAGGGCAGAAAGAAAGTCACCAAGACCCAGAGGCAAAGCGATCTTTTTCCTTAGCAACCACCAGGAAACCATAGAAACCTCCAGCCAGACTCACCCCAGCTCTGACAGAACACTGGGTGCACAGAACAAGAGGATTCATCCAGACACCCAACAGCTCAATCATCAGGTTAGGAGCGTGCGGGGGACATTTCTGACCTCGCACCAGCATGGTCTCTGTCAGAGACAGGTACCCACCTTGCAGTGCCCACAGAATCCAGATGGCCAGGGAGCAGCAGCTGATGGACCACGTAAGATGTTGCCTATGGGGAACAAAATCAAGACCCTGGCAGGGAGGGAGGCACGATGGGCAAGTGGCAGCTCCCATAGGGAATGACAACCCACTGTCAGGGCTCTGTAATGCAAATACACCTGTGAAGGTCACCCTACCAGCTCCACACATCTTTAGAGGGAAGGAGGGGCTATATCAGGAGCTCCTGAAGAGTTGCCTATTAGAGGGGATTTTCCACTGTCACCCAGCAAACCTAAGGGACAATAAAGAATCGCTTACTGTGCAGACCTTGCACAGCCAGGTCTGAACAGAGGTGTAAGAAGGTGGTGCTGCAGATCCCGTTCAGGGTCCTGGTCCTTGCACATGAAGCCAGAGTAGTGACCATGACAGAGTAACACGCTGGGACCAAGGTGAGGACAATTCCCCTTCCAGTTTTGGCTTTTTGCTGCAAGCCAGAGATGAAATAAAACAACCTCCCTGGTGGCAGAGGGGTTGTCCTCAACACAGCAGCAGGGACTCAGTCTCAGAAATTCAATCCACACAATTTGACCACCTAAGTGAGGCAGAACCTGAGATAAGGTTGTGAGATCAGAGATCACAGTCTGGGATCACGTACAGTCTCGATTCCCATTTCCCCTCAGCAGCATTGTCCAAGAGAAAAAGCACAGCCCACAGCATGGGTCCCTTCCATCCACTGGGCTTCCTGGGAAAGAGCGAGCCCAAGGAAAAGGACAAAGCTGTATGCCAAAAGGACATTAGCTTGGCAGAAGAAGAGCAATCAGAGCTAGAGCTCCTGGTGCAGAGGGAGAGGATAACAGCTCGTTTCCTCACTTTGCAGCTTCTGGTCTGGCCAGGGATAAGCCACCCTGTCCCTCAGGATGTGGATTCCCACCAGCAGGACAGGAATATCGTGCCCATGTGGGGGTGTGAGCTGATGTGAAGAGAGAAGGCAGCACTCGAGGGTGAAAGAACACTTGGGAAAGCTCAAATCCACTCAACCTCAGCCCCTCTGTGGCACAGCCAGACCAGTGGGTCTGACAGGCAGAAAGTGGCACTGCCAACACAGGTCAATTCTCAGAGCACTGATGAGCACTTTCCTGGTGTGCTGGACAAGCCAGAATGGGAATCAGAAGTGGCTCATTAGAGCACAGCAATCACCTGAAATGGCCACAACTGGGTCTCCCTGACAGGGGCTCAGTAGAAAATGAGGGCAGCAAGAAAGAGGGGCCATAGGAATCTAATTAAGAGGCAAGGAGGCATCTTGTGCAGCAAAAACAAACTCATCTCGCATCACTGCCTCCCCTGTGGGCCAGCTAGGTCAGATCCTCACAACATCCCATTAAGGATCCAGGCCAGCCCTGGAAAACTCCCCTGCCACATCCCAGTCCAGACAGCGTAACTGAACAACAGTTGTTCTGGATGCAAGGTGCAGCCTCAGGAGGTGGCATCTGATATCTCAACCACAGTCTCAGACCATGGCCTTTAGCAGAGGTGTGTACATATACCTGGAAGTGAGAGGGGCAGGAGTCCCAGGGTCCCCTGTCCATATTCAGGTCAAACCAGCACTCATGGGACCTACGTGTTTCCTGCACCACCAGCTGAATGAGCAGTAGCCAATTCAGCCTCCAAATGGGAACACTTGTGACATGACATAGGAACAGCCTTGATTTCTCCTCTCCAAGAGTAATTCCTAGCAGGAGTTGAGCCATAGGCCCCCAGCCTGAAAAAGCACACAGCTCTCTAGTGAAAAAGGACAAAGAGCTTCCTCCAGTGCTGTAGTACAAGTGCCTGGCAAAGCCCAAACAGGCTGGAGCAGACCTTGGAGCTCTCGCAACAGGGACACAGTTGCCTTCTAACGTGTGGGAAATCCGTTCTGTTCCCCCAGCCCATATTGCATGTTTTTCCCTGGCACTATTCATGCAACTTTTCCCAGGTACTTATTGCTGAAGGGTTACAAAGCCCAGCTCAGGTGACAGCAAATCCCAAAGCAATGAAGAAAAAGAGAAGCCCAGAGTCCCAGAGCAGGAGAGCAAAGGAATTTTCCATCTGGAAAGGGACTTAAGGCATGGAGCAGGGACTGCCAGGGGCAGCAGCACACATGCCCCTGCCACTTGCTCCAGGACTTCTCCAAGCATGGGCTGGTTCCCTCAGAATGCAGAAAAACAAAGGGAAGGAATCACCGGGCAGCTTCCAGAGGGAGCCTGCACTTGACACAAGCGTGAGTTGAAAACAAGAAGGGAATTGAATTCAGGCCCCTTCCTGTCAGTCAGCAACTAACCTTGTCAGAAGGGATGGCAGCACTAACCGAATCAGGCAATTCATTAGGTTGGGGCACACAGCAAAAGCCCACGCTCTCTGGAGCAGAACTATAGTGAAAATCCAGGGTAATGAGTTGCAAACTGCCTTTGTAAATGACACTTCTGCAGCGACTCTGGCAGGCTGGGAAAAGAGCTAATAGGAAAATCATTAGGTAGCATCCCTTTGATATTGTTGAAAACTGCACAGGCTATTTTTCCTGCCCCCTCCATAATTAACCTGGTATATTACCCATAATATTCCAGGCTGATATTCCCACAATGGACCACCTTATCTGCATCAGGGGAAAAGAAGGGTATGCTACTTAAAAGGAAGATGACTCCTGGAAAAGCTTAAAAGGTTTAAGATTTCCCCCCTACTGCACACACGCATCTTCTTTGACTCCATCAGCAACCAACCTCTGCCCAGCCAGGAGACCAAACCCCTGTCACAGTCAGCAAGCAGGAGCAAGGCTGTCCTGGGAAATGCAGCTGCAGAGGAACTGATCTGCCCAAGGTTGCTCTCTGCAGCAGAGCTGGAAGAGGACACAGCTCTGTGCTTTGCCCCTTATTTACAACACTGCCCTTGTCCTTGATTTGCTTTACGCTAAACCAGGCTACAGCCTGCGCCTCCTGAGATGCAGAACAGCTCTGAGGAGCAATGCCTACCCACCTGGCTTGTCTGCCAGCAAGGAGAGGTGTCATCTCAGAAAAGGTACAGCATCACAGCTGGCAGGTGATCCTGAAGGAACTGGTGCTCTCTAAGAGCTGTGAAGGTGACAATGAAACACCGAGACGTTACTTACTGCATCAGCACAGGGCAGCCTTAGGACTGTGCTAATCATGAGACAGTGAGTAAAACACAAGGGCTGGTGAGATAAACAGCATCTTGGAGGGCAAGAGAGCACTACTTCCAAACCTCATACCCATGAAAATACAGCCTATGGTCAGACAAGCTCCAAAT
This sequence comes from Gymnorhina tibicen, assembly GCA_013399875.1. NCBI lineage: Eukaryota > Metazoa > Chordata > Aves > Passeriformes > Artamidae > Gymnorhina > Gymnorhina tibicen. The sequence goes on along the minus strand of VXAZ01009221.1, from coordinate 452,203 downwards.
ACTCACAAAGAGGCTGATCCTTGATGGACCGAGGCTTCGCTTATCCACCACAATCAGCTCTTCCAGAAACACAGAGGTATCATGTGTGATTAGGGCAATTCAAAAACACCCTAATGATACAGATATTCCAAAGGCTCTTTGGAGATCTGGAGATGTGGAAGTGTGTCCCATCTTCTCCTAGAATTAGAGCAAGCAAGGACTACTGGCACAAATTCTTTTGTGCTCTGTGGGGAAATACATATTCCAGGACTGTTAAAATGACCTTATGGCATCCCATTACTGCCTGGAATTTCCAGTGTGTATGTATGCACATTCACTAAAGCAGGGACATCTTTTCTTATCAACAAGAAAAAACTGTGGTCACAGCTACCACACTCAGGCAATTTGCAGTGGGGCATGTCATGAGATGTACACACTGCACAAAGAAGCATCCGTGCCTGTGCATTCATAGGGAGCAAAGTGCTGCTCTGCCCACTTCTTTGCCTGGCTGACCAATCCGAGAAGGGAGTGGCAGCACGGGGACACTGAGAGGCAGGGTCAGCCAAGACTAGGGGGTAAACACACACTCTCTTTACAGAGTACAATCACTTACCTCTGGGAGCTCTGTGGGAGGGCCAAACTTGAGAAACTATCAGCAAAATGTCAACAGTCCCTGAGAGACACGGACCTTCGTCATGGAGCAGAGCGAAACAATGACATATTTCTAAAAACTCTGCCGAGAAATTCAATCAGACTGTCAGGCTAAAATTCCGTATTAAGAATACAAGGTTGAGGTTACAAGTAGGAACTGAGATCTCTCTAAGCTTTAATTTACCTTTCTTGATGCCCCTGGGTTGCCCTCTCTCAGATTACACAAAAAAATGCTATGCAGACTCGGGTTTTGGTTCCCTAGCATTAGGTCAGATGTTATAGAGGACTTAGTGGTGTGGAAAAAAAACAACAGGAAACTTTGTGACCAGGTGTCCATGATCTGGCTAGCTGGGTCTATGTATTTGCGGGGCAGGCTCTTAGATTTCTCCATTTCCCCATTATTCAGAATAATAAAGAGCAAGGTTGTTTTTCTGCACTGCAGTTTGCAACAGGCTCAGATACAAAAGTAACAAACCCCAGCACCAGCAGCCCCACAAATGCACAAGCTTGGACTGTTTTACTGTGTAGGGGTGGGCTTTGTGTGGTTTCCAGCTTAGCTGAACTCATACAAACCTGTCCAGAACTCAAAGTTTAGGAAAAGTGTGGTTTACCCATGTGATTTGTTATGTTCTAATACAGCTGTCAAAGGTAAAGGCACCGTTTTTTCTGTCTTCTCTGCAATGAGTAAGCCCAAGTCTGCTTCGCACGTGGACCAACGCTTTTTGCCCTCACAGGATAAGAACACTAAAACCAAAACCACCCTCTGAGGTCTGTATCCTTTGCCATTCTTTCAGGAACTGAAAGATGTTCAGCAAAAATTCGCTTTGCAGGGCTGGTGGGAAAACGGCCATTTCTTTCCACCACTGTCTTCTGTAAGGAACAAAAGCTTCACTTTCTCCAGCTTCACTCTGGAGAGCAGCTCTGCAGGTCCTACTCCTGTACATGATCCACGGAGAGAGATCTGCAAGCCTGAAAGCAGCTCCACAAGCACCCATGGGATTTCCTAGGTCTGCACAAGATTGATTGCAGGACAGGTCTCAAGTCTGAACACAGAAGGGTCTGTCAGCATCACTGATTTTCCCTCCTGTTCTCAACATAAGTTACCATTCAACTTAGCTAGGAAGGAGAGGAGGGAAGTAAAAGAGGAAGAGATTTCAATCCAAAACTTTTTTTTTTTTTCTGTAAAAGACTGACATCAGTACTGCTTCATCATGTTCCAGAATTGCCTGATGTTAGCTGGTATCAGCCGAGTCACGGCAGGAATGCCAGGGACATTTGTTAGCATGAGGCACAGCTTTAGGGCTAGGGCAGCCTACCAGCACTGCAATCAGCTGAGATCCTCTCTTCCATTTTCCAGCTCAGTGCTCAATTCCATATTAAACAAGCACTAGTACAAGTGGAGCTGCAGAACACAAAGCTAGACAATAAAGCCCTGAAGAGCAGAGGGAAGGCAGTTCCATCCACTTTCTCTCCCTCTGGGTGGAAAAGGCAAACAGAAGTTCAATAGCTCAAAGTCTGTCCTGCTGCAATCTTGGAACGAGCTGCAGCTGGAGCATCCCATTGCTGCCATAAACCAAAGCAGGGCAGGATGCTCGCCCTGCACCAGGGAGCAGTGTCCAGCAGTGCTCAGACAAGCTGTGTTAGCTCCCTCCAGCAGGCACAGGCAATCCATGGGAGTTTGCATCAAATCTGCCTCTGCCTCCACCTCCCTCTTGTCCCCATAGCACTTCAGCTCCCTGGGCACTCCCCACTCCAAACTGCCCACAATTCAGCCCCCACCAGCTTCTAATTCACACAACTCTGCTCTGAGTTGCTGCCCTTCCTGTAGTCACAGGGAGTCAGCACAGCCTTTATCTGTTGTCCTTCTCAAACAGCACAGCACCTCCTGCATCCTTGCCTGTTAACAACTCTGCCTTCTGCTTCATTCCTGGAATAGCTTCTAACTCTTGCCTTCAAGCCAGATTCATTAACCAGCTGCTGCAGAGCTGTTTGCCTCCCCCAGGTACTCTGTGCATGTCATTTGTTAATGACTCATCTCAGCCTGGGCTCATTGCAGACGTCCCCCTTCTTTTGTGGCACCAAGCCCTTGCTGGCGCACCAGGAAAGCCAAACACGCAAACAGCTCCATCCCCTCCAATACCCCAGTCCCTTCTCCGTCCTCTGTCACCGTCAGACATGGGACAGCTCTTTATTCAAAGTGCTATTTCCTCCCTTGCTGCTTTGCTGATCAAAGGCAATGCGTACCAAGGTATAAATAAGATCCTCACTCCCAGCCAGGCTTTGAGAACAGCAAAAACGCAAGAAAAAACTCAAAAACTTCCAACCACTAAAGAAGCTTCAGCAAATGTGACTCCTGTAACTGGCAGGGAATAAACACCAAAGGTGTCAAACTCACATCTACTTCCCCAGACTGCAGCTTGATGAGAAGCTAAAATGATTCCCAAAGGCATTTGTATTCCTCCTGCCTCTTTGCAGGACTGATATTAAAAATGGAAAGAAGACCATAGAGCCTCTCCTCACTAGTCAAATCCAGTGAGGAACTGGATGACCAGCACGTTACAGCTGTCCGCACAGCAAGCCAGAAACAGACCCAGTCTATCTCCATCACACAGACTTGGGGACACAAGGTTCACCTACACCTCCTGAGAAGCTGTCAGCTGAACACGGGGAGAAGCTGAAACAGGAGCTAATACTGCCACTGCTTGGGAAACAGTTCCCCTAAGTTACTGGTGAAGGCTTCGTGCTCTGGGCTTATCCACTTAACATCCTTGTTGCATTTCTAGGGGGAAGAGAGAGCTGGTAAAGAATTAGAAGCCTGACCAGAATCAGAAGTTTCTGGGACTTGACCCAGAGGAAGCTGGAGGGAGGGTATTTAGATCTTCCTCTCCAGATTAAAAGCTGGTGTGCCTGCACTGCAGGAGAAGAAAAGGAGAGGGATTTACTTTCATAAGTGAGCAAGTCCTGTGACTGAGGACTGCAAACATGCAGATGGCAGAGTCCTGGTAGCAATAAGAAGAAGGCACGTGCGTTGCACGAGCAAGTGCAGGTGACAGCTGGCTGCAGGACTGGAGCATTGTCACAGTCCTCTGCTTAAACAGCTCCCCTGCCTGCACAGGGAAAGAGCTTCTCTTTACAGAAGTGAAATGCAGGGGCCAAACTACAAAGCAGCACTCTGCTAGACCCAAAGGAAGGAACTGACTGGCCTAAGACCGAGTACAACTACAGACCTTCCACAACCAGGCATCAAAGCTGTTTAAGCTCAGGACATGGGGCTCAAGCTACCAGCTTTGCCACAGACCCTACTGCACAAATCTGGACAAAGATGAACTACTGACAAAATGTGAAAAGGCTTCCCTGTCTCCCAGATGCATCAGGGAGATCAGTCAGACCTTTGGTCAACACACACCAAGAATCAAATAAATGCTCAAGTGAACAAGTGCCATTGGACAACAAGCCTAAAACAGCCTCAAAGTCAAGACTCCAGACTCTGACATTAAATCAGCATTTTTAATTTTTTTTCTAAAATGTGCTTTTTTATGAATTGCTGTTCCAATGCCTCCCCCTTAAAAAAACCCCCATACCTTGCCAAACTAGGCGCAAATCACCCAAAGTTAGTTTGTAACAAATAAAAAACCCCCCACAAAACAAAGGCTGAAATGCTTTAGAATCACAACAATGTACAAAAAACAAAAAAAAAAAAAAAGGGAGGAAAATACAACCTGAAAGTGTTCAAAATTCAGAAAGACTAGTCAAGTCCATTGCTTCAGCAAGGGGATGCTGCTGCGACCCCTGCCAGTGGGTCCTGGGCCACCAGCCTGCCTCGATGCCAAACAGGCTCCTCTCCCACTGCCGCCAGCATCCAAGGAAGAGCGAATGCATTACCCTTTGAAGGTAATCAATGGGGGAAACAACTCACAAGCAGCTCTGGGAGGTCACATCACATTCAGGAGGAACAGTTTCTAGCATGCCCCTAACCACCTGCAAGGACTGTGTGAAAGAGCAGCCTGCTTCCTCCTTATTGTACTGATGCCTCAGAGATGCAGAACAGTGCTTTAAATCTGTGAGAGATTAAAGGGCTTAGTAAGGGCAGTAAACAGACAGTTAAGTAAACAGCCCAGCACTGGAACTCATCTTCACAGAGCGAGGTAGTGTGAATTTCACCCCAGTTTAAAATAGACAGGGGTAGCGGAAAGGCTGAAGACTTCCACGTAAAGCAGTTCCTGGCCTAGAAACCTTCCTGCACTCCCTTTGGGAATGAAAAGATCTGTGTTGATGGCTTCCTCGCTCCCAGCCTGGCTTTGGTAGCCACACTTCAACCCTGGGATTCAGATGCTTGCTATAGAAGCTCTCCCATGATCTGATTTAGTATAGCAGCTTCCTCAAGGTTAAGCAGCAACGAAACTAGCTGGGAGGGAGCAAAATGGTCCACAGATATTTTGGTTTTTTCCTGCCCCTTTTGGTTAGTCCCTTTCTTTAAAAGTCCCTCTTGAAAGGACCAGAACAGGTACACCCTGAAAACTCATAGGGGCTGCACAGTGTAACTTAGCCAGGTGCTGCTAACTGGGAGCTGTATTCAAACAGGGCTTTTACTTGCCAGCCGGGAAGGGACTGGCCCAGAACCCACTGAAAAAGGAGACGCAGGCCCTTTTTGCTCCTCCTGTTGTCATTCCTAACCGAATGACACATAGATGGTATGTTCTAGTGACGGCTGGAGACCAGCCCTTTGACTTTGGACATCTTCTTTGTGGGCTGCCTTTGTTCTGTGTGTGGAGGGCACTCTCGCTCTACCAGCTGCTGTTCCATCTCCTGTGCCGACGACGAGGCTGTAGCTTTTAATGTTTTCTTTATGTTTGTGACCTGGCCAAGAAGAGACAGTGAATCAGCACCTGCTTCTTCCTCCCCTCACAGCAGACACTCTGTTCATAAACATACTGAAAAACCCCTGGAGTATAAGAGTGGAGATTAAAAGAAAGACTCTCCCAGCAGTAACATGCTCTGCATTTGAGTTTAATAAAGGTTTACAGACAGAGTTGATAGTATTTCCAGTCTGGAATAACTAGGGATTACTTTTTTGCCTAAGAGACAACGGTACAATATTGTACCACCCTTCTGTCTGGCTGGAGAGACCTACTACTGCTTTGGTGCAGAAGGGAGCCATCCTACCATTCTGTTGGCCAGAAGCAGGAAGGGCAAAGGAAACAGTGAAAGAAAAATTTACCCTCGGGACGGAACTCAAAAAGGAAAAATGCCATTTGGGCTAGTTGGCTGTCTGAGACACAGGTATTTGCTAAGAAGCAGGAACAGAAATTGGTTTTGTGAGAAGCAGCAGTAATGTTTCTGCTACTCCAGCTGAAAAGGAGAGATACAGCACTAACCATCATCCTCTGTCCCCTGGAACTCTGTAGGGCTCACCACAAATACACTGAGCAAACCTTAAAAAAAACCCCCAAAGTTTGGGAGTCAGGCGTCCCAACTCCAAGCCAAAGGCATCTGGCAAACCAAATGTGCTATGGATGCCGATCAAGCCGCCAAGCAGATGCAAACATAAACCCGCAGGGATGATAATCCCTGATGCAGCGTCTCGGGAGGCCCATCCCCACCTTCCCAGCGGCCGTAGCCACGGTTTGGGCGCAGGGCCGGGCTGGACCGCGGGCTCGTGCTGCCACCTAACGGCGGGAGCGCGCCAGGGCCCGGCCGCCCCGGGGGAGCTGCCGCGGGCACTTTTTGTAAAAGCAATTGAGACTCGAGAGGTTTTTGTTAACTACACTTCCAGGTTTAACAAAGAGAAGTGTTTTTGACTTCCTGCCTGACTCGTATGAAAAAAGCAGAATTGCAGTGAAGATCTGTGGTAAAAGCACAGTTTTCCTAACGAATCAATACAGGAAACCACAATTAGTGCAGTCACCCAGCCTAAATTTATATAAAAAACTCCAATCTGCTCAGAGCGGACAAATTTGATGTTTGTGGTCTTACTGGCACTCAGAAGCAGATGTGTTTTCTTCCTACCCCACACTTGATTTGCATGATTGCTAGTCTTCTCCTGAGAGCCGTGACCATCAACCAGGCATTACCAGATTATTTCCTTCAGCAAACAAACGTTTATCCAACCACATAGAGGCCTGAGATGACTCTGTACCCACCTCCATCTCTACCTGCTGCTGAGTTCGGTGATGGTTCTCTTTGTACTGGTTAGCTCTAAGTACTTGCTGCTCAATTCCTAAAAGAACTGCTTCACAACCATCGCACCTGCAAGATACAAACGATGTCAAACAATGTTTACAAGCTCTCTCTGGAGCAGCTCAATCAGGCAATCTGAAAAGTCACGCTCATCTAAAAGTTTAAGAGATTATTGAAATTATACTTCCTGCTTAGAGCTGCAAAAAGCTGGCAAGAAAAAGCTTTCCTGTGTACTCGATGCATTTCTCAGCATTCTCTAGAGAGGTCTGTGTTACTCTTACCATCAAAGAGTAAGTGCAGGTTCAATGCACTTTCATCTTCCTTTTCAGTCAGAATTACAGCTTAAACAGGATGCAACACACTATTTAAATGTAAAATTTTAAAATTAAAGAAAAAAGTAATATTGAGATAATCCTCCTGCCTTTTAAGTGTTCAAATGACAAGAGCACTCGGCACAGAACTCAAAACTGGAGAAGACAAAAAGCGAATTGGCAGTGGCTTCACTGTTACCTTCCAAACAATGCTGCAAGGTCCTGGAAGCTGCCAGAGCCCTCCCACTGTGATGGGACTGAGGGAGTTGGAGCAGAGAAGCAAAAAACCTGCCCCCACCACAGGACAGCGTATTTGCCCAGCAGTTTAATTACTTTTCATGCACTCATTACCATAGCAACTAGGAAGCAATTCCCAGGCAGCTCAGGACCTGCCACGGGCTCCACAGTCTATGGTGGAATTTCTTTAGGTGGGAAGGGAATCCTACAAAAAGATGAGAAACAGCTTCCTGGCAAAGGTACAAAGAGATAATACCACAGTCCCACTACAGCTGCAGACAGGCTGCATTTGCAGGAACAAAGAGAAGACAAAGCCACCTGAAACTTCAAACTTGAAGAGACATCCCATCCAAAGAGCTGTGATTCTCTAGAATTTGCCCACACAGTTCTCAACACAGTGGAAAAGGCTGAAAAGTAACAGTTCTGCCTTCACTACCAAGTGTTGCAGGAGGAAGGGGAGCAGCTCCCACCACAGAACCATGAGTCCAGTTTGGCACCTCTTTCTACAAAGTCCTCGACTCCTCACTGGGGTTCTGCCATGTAAAAGCTACAGTGAGAGCAGAAGCTCACAATGTGGTACAGTTTGGCTTGATACATAATACAAATTGAATCCCAGATGGGATCTTGGAAAACTTGCCCAACAGACTCCTCCTCCAAGTGCCTACTTATAGCACAAGTCTCCTGATTAATGGAACACGATGAAATTGAGCCAGCACTTGAAACTCTGAGGGGAAAAACAGGACAAGCTATGTACAAGGAACAAGGAGGGTGGGGAGACTGCCTCACCATTCCTGGAGTGTTTTGACAATGTTACTGATGTCCTTCTTCTGAATGTCTCTGCCAATACAAAAATCCACCTCTAACACCTGGTTTCGTTGATCCAACTTCCCTTGGATAATATCTGTATAAACCGCTTCAATAATGAGATCTTCCAGCTCCCTCAGATTCCTCATATCCAGGTCCTTCAGCAACACAGAATAGGGAATGCACTAAAAACAGCAAGACCAAGAGTAAGTTAACAGTCCTAAAGCCAAAATGAATGGCTAAGTCTCAGAAGGTGGAGACTCAAATGTTTATTGTATCCTACACTTTGACCTGCAGGTGCAGCAGTGACTGACCATGGCAGAATAAATGCTTGCAAGGCTATGAAATATTCTGACACAACTTTGGTAACTCCTGAAGCTTTGGTATAGCACGTTCTAGAAGAAAAAAGGTAAATGGGATTGTAGAAGAAATTAAGAGTGCTGCTTAATTTTCTCTAGAACAACAGGTCAGTGTTTTTAAGAACGATTCTCAATCTCCAGCAGTGAAAAAAGCCATACAAAGTTTTCCAAACCTTCCTGACCAATCTTCAGACACCCCTCACGCTTCACCCATCGAAGTCCACTAAGTTAATATCCCAAATGCACCAGGAGAGAACACTGTACCCTACAGATACTTTAGCAGTACAGGATTTTTTTGTGAGTACCCATGCAGTCTGATACAACTTCAGTGCTCTGGAATGGATGCCATTTTCTAAAACAAAACCAAGAGACAACAGCTGTCGCACCCCACGCACTTTACCTTCATTCGGGAAGCCAGGCTTACGATCGTCAAGTGTTTCAGCTTGTTCTTCTGAGTCACTGTTAATTCAGGCAGGTTATCTTTGTTTGCTGTGAATGTCAAAAAGACAGGATTCAGGACTTTACTTTGAAAATGGCATAATCCAGGCTGCAGAACTTCAGGCTAGTTATGCTACACTACACCCTGAAAGACTGAACACCTCCAGCTAATGTGAGTGCTGCTGAACAGAGCGTGCTGCTGCAGACAAATTGGGACACCCAGGGAGAGAAGGGGAAAAGTTAAGAACAACTTGGCAATTCCATTCTTCTCCGCTTCTTTAGTAATTCTGGTTCTGGAATTAGAAGGTAATTGACAACTGGTGCCCTGCCAAAACAGTTGGTCAATGGCTTTGTTTCTACCAAGTAATTTTTATTTCATTAACAAGCTGACAGAAAAGAATCTTTCCCCTTTGCTGATCTGATTGCAAATACAGCTGGTTTTATTTCTCTGAAGAGCTGCAGAATTTAAAATGTAAAGTACCAGGCTGAGGAAGAGAGGAGAAATTATTAATCTAGATGGCCACACTGTCACTGTATTATATCCATGTGCCTCATGAATATTTAAAAAGAGAAAGGAAACTGGCAGCTCTCCAAAGCTAAGAAACTCTTTAAAATATCTACTTTAATGGAAATTAGTGTTTCAGGGCCAATCAAGTTCTCCCATCCATCCCACCTCATCCAATACTCTACATTTTGACTGCTTTTCCCCCTTTCTTCACTAGAAAAGGAGGAATGCACTGTGCTGTCACATGCTGTGATACAAGAGCCATGGACAGCAAACACATCCTCTAATCGGTCACAGAATTCATGAGGCTCATGTTGCTTCACAAACACTGGAATTTCAAGTCCTTGCACTTACAGATGCCACTTCTCCTTACTAGGAACTAGACAGCTCATCCACCACACTGAGAACCAGCAGTATGACAGAATTATTTGTCACACTCTGTAATGGTCTGGATGAGGCTGCTACCCACAAATGAAGCATTAAATTGTAGCAGAATGGAAGCATAAGCACCAGAGATAAAAGCGCATTTCAACAGATACAAAGATGATTCACACATAGTCTTTCTAAAGCTGTATAAAAGTCATTATTTCGACTTGTATTCTAGCAAAGAAATTATTCATTTTGTTTCTGCAATGCCGTCATGGAATAAAAGGTTATCTCACAAACCATACAGGTTTTTATAAATAATGCAGAACAATTTTGTCTAAGTTTTTTGCAGTTTCCATAACTGGCGCCATCTAAATTTCCATAGAGATGTCTGGAATTGCCCTCCACAGAGGTAAGTGGCCTATGAACGTCAACGAATTCTGCTGTAGACCAATTCAACCCAGCGCTGCAGCCCCATCCAAACCAGTAACGCACCGCAGTCTCTAGCCCTTCCTTTCATTTTTAGCAAGTGAAAAGCATACATGACAGAAACCCCCGACAGACAATTCTCCTCCTAAGCAAGTTCTGTTTCTGGACACTTTCACCCAGCCACACTACACTAGGCATCTAAGAAAGCACAGAATTGTCTCTGACAATCCTAAAGGGCAACCCAGCCCCACGCTCTGCAAACAGGCAGCAGGTCTCTTACCTACATAGTCCCGGTACGTTCCGTATGCAAACAGGTTCAGCAGCTGGAAATAAGCAGCATTAGACCCCTCAGCAAGCTGGATGGGGAGAAAAGAAATGTCACATAACATGGTCAACACAACCCTGATAGGCAGCTTCTCCAGAGAATGGTTTAAGTTAGCACAGGACAAGCAGTACCCAGAAAAGCAATTACATCCCAAGCTGGACCCTTTCTAAGGCCTCAGGAGCAGCAAATTTCAGCAGTTTGAGAGTCAAGATGGTCCAGTCATTTCTATGCACTGGAACTTAACTCCAGTTTGGACTGTGAGCTGTTTTGTGTGGCATCTTGGGAGGTAAAAGAAAAAAGCAAATCCTTACTTCAGCTGACAACCTACAGGGCCAGCTCCTCTCATCAGGTGATAAGCAAACAGGCAATGGTGATGGCTGGTTAAGCACCCTGTGAAAGCTAGGACAGCTTACCTGCAGAGCCACCACAGCTTCAAAGCAAAGCAAGCTGGGGCAGTGTAACTTCAGTGCATTTGAAGGTAACAGCTCTTCTCTAGCCTGCAAACGTTTCAGCAGAATAACGGCAGCACCAAAGCAGTGATTTTCATTGATTGGGTTTTTAATACCATCAGCTGCACACAAATCCAGGAAAATAAACAGCACTTTTGATTTGATGCTGAACAGCCCTTGAGGCACTTTTAGGCATATTTAAGAGCCTGTTTGGAAAGCCAAACTTGCTGTACACTGTGTTACTCCAGCTGCAGAGATACCCAACTTAGATTCCTTCATTGTAGTAGAGGCTGGGGCTGGCAATGCATTTTCAGCAAAAGCTCTGGAACTTACTTTCCACCTTGGTTTGAAATGGTTTGGATTTGGTTGCCACCCAGGCCTGGTACACTAGACATCTGTTCACAAAGACTTTTGGAGAGCACTGAAGTTCTGCTTTCCAGGACAGTAAAGGAGTAGAAAGGGATTTTTTTCCTTGTTGGCTGGCAAAGTGCCTTCTTAAAACTGCTACTGTGCTGCTGCCAGGTTTCTGCTGTGTTAGCAATCGCCTTAAAGTAGCAAAGCTTTATATGGGTATTCTTTAACATCTAACATATACAGGCAAAAGCAAGGTCAGTCACTTATACAAAAACATCTCTCAACCTAGGTAAGTTGCACCAGGCCCTCCTGGCACAGAAATTTCACTCACAGGCTGCCTGTGGAAACTTCTGGGGACCCCTTATACTGGTAGTGCAGAAGGGGCATTAGAATAAAACCTCAACTCTTACCTCTTGCACATTTGTTAACTCCAACAGCTCTCCGAACACATAAACCCCAGGAGCTTCCAGCACTTGATTTATAAGAGCAGTCAGAGCCGAGCCACTTGTACCTTTGGCTAGTAAAATAAACTGCTCTAGAAGATTGCAGGACGGCTTCTGTTCTCCTGCCATTCTAGGTTTTCAATCTGTCAGTAAAAGAACATAATATTAACACATCCTTTCTCCTCTGCCGAGTTCTGCCTGGCAGTGGACCAGAAGGTGCTCAGCATAGCAACATTTCAGTGTCAGCAGAGCCAGGCTTTTCTTCAGCATTCAGGGGGCAGGCCAGAAACCCAGCAGGTTCAACTGCTGATTTAGCTGGGGAGCAAAAATGATTCACACAGTATCTGAACAAAATTTCTGTCTGATCAGTTCCCTAAAACAATCTGCTCTTGCAGATCCCTTCATGTAGGACAGGAGTTTAGATTTCCTGCTGTTTTCAGATTTTTCCTTCTAGTGACGCTGCCAAATAATGCCAACTTTAAAGATTCTTACTGATAATACTTGATTGACTTCCTCCTTCCTCATTACACAGCTCTAACTAACCAGCAACTAACATAATTCCCTGTGAAGGACTGATCCACACTGTATGCCCACACATCCCACCTTTTCCTTTGACTACTGATACAGAGTGTGTCCATAATTCCCACTGCTTTCTGAGCCCAAAAGGCAAAAAAGAACTGTGGCCTGGAAGCAGCTCCCCAGTCTGCACTGTACAGTTCAAGTGTTTTGGGTTAACTGGAAAGCTTAAGTGATAAAAATACCCTTTCTACAAAGGCTCTATTTAAGTCCCTGTAAAGAGACGTCTTTGTCTTCGGCTGCTGCCTGACATTTCTGGTGTGCATGTTGTCTCCCAGCACCAACATGTTGCTTTTGAAATGTAAACCACTATTTATTAACAAGTTCCACAAAATGAGCTGTTTGTTTACAAACAGCTAAGACAAAACCTCCCCAGCATGTTATTCAGAAACCAAACAAAGAACTTACCAGATAAGGGAGGTTTTGTGTTATGCTTATATGGGATAATTATCAAGCAGAGGGTATAACCTTTAATCTGATCAAGAAAACCAAACACCAGAGAACCCAAGAGCAGAAAACCTGTCTGGTTCTGTGTGACCACTGGGCCCACATCCACCCTTGTGGGGGAGCACAGTCATACAGGGGTTTCACTGTTTCACCAGGCCTAACCAAATTACAGCTTGTGAAGGCATCACAGACAGCTTCCTGTATTAGTCAACTTCTAAAAATACACTTTACTCTGTTCTATTACACCTGCAGGTACAAACGGTCTCAACCGGAGTGGGCAACCTTTAGCACTCTCCACACAGAGATATCTCAGCCCCCAAAGTCTCTTTGAGGTTCCTTCCATCAGAGGCACACGTGCAGCCTGGCTGAACAGCACCTCAGTTCTGACCGAGAAATCCCTGCAATACAGGAACATTCAGTGTGGCTGCCTAACACAGCAGTGCTGCTCTCTCTGCTCACAGAGAAGAAACACATAGAGAGCACAATTTCCTCAGGAGAGAATATGGATTGACTGTGCTGGGAATGAGATTCAGATTTCACAGTTCTATTGTCCTCCCTCACAGGTAATCAAACCACACGCTGATGTATGAGGTTACAAAAGACTGCTCGCTGTATCCATGCCCTGGTTGGAAAGGAATGCCAATTCTCTTCCCATTTCCAAGTAAAGCTTCGGACAACTGCGATGCTATTGCAACCTGTGTGCACACCCGTGTCACCAGGAATACCTCGCTGCTTCCACAGTCGACTTACCCTGGTAAGAAGTGACTGAAATACAGCAGACACTCCAACGTAGCTTGTCCAAAGGCTACCACAACCCAAGTAGGGGAATAAACCAGGCTTCGCTCCCGGTCATGCCTCGTCAAGCTACCTCAGGGAGTTTCAGGGCGGGAAGCGGCCCGCAGACCCCGCAGCAGGAAGGCGGGGGTTTCCCGGCCCTCCCGTTCCCCCCAGACCCCTGCCAGAGCCCTCGGGCCCCACCGAGCCGGCCAAGCCCAGCCGCAGGGGGTAATTTACCAGGGGTCCCTCACCGCCGCCCCTGTTCCCGGGAGGCTTCTCCCAGCCCCGGCATTACCTCTCTGCTCCCGGCCTCCCGTCCCGCCGCTCCCGGCGCCGAACCCGCCGCGCCTCAAGCCGCCATGATAGCGACGCCGGTGTCCGCGCGCGGCTCCTTCCCCCCCGGAACGCGCGGGCCGCGCCGAACGTTCCGCCCGATCCCGAGCGGCCGGAAGGACCGGGAACCGCGACCCGGCATCCCCGGGATACCGGGATGGGGACGACGGGCTTGGTGTGCTCGCAGCTACAGAGCCACGATCCAGCAGCCCATGGAGCAAACTTCACTTGCTTGTGCAGAAACAGCTGCTCCGCTGGGTCCCGAGCAGCTGTTCCAGCATAAGCAAGTAAAATTCCTGCCTCTCTTTTTGGGGATACGAGGTCCTGTGGCAGCATCACAGGGGTTTGCACCCCAAAACAACCCGTGCAAAGGGCCGCTGTTGTAAGGCCACTTCATTATTAGAAGTGGGGCCATTATTAGATTGAATGGTTGCACGCGGCACTGGAACAGACTCCCCAGTGAAGTGATCACGGCCCCAAGCCTGGCAGGGCTCAAGGAGCGTTTGGACAACACTCTCAGGCACATGGTGAGATTCTTGGGGGTGTCCTGTGCAAGGACAGGAGTTAAGCTCGATGATTCTTGTGAATCCCTTCCCACTCGGGATATTCTATCAGCTGAGCCTCTCGGGCCAATCGTCCTGGGAAATACCAAGACATGGGGTGAAGACCACAGGGCAGAGGTCTGATAAACCAAAGGGCAGAGCTCTGGCTGTGACATGGGGGAGCTGGGAGGGAGCTGGAAGGGTTAAGATCCTCTCCAGAGCATAGATCAGGAGCCAAAAGACACCCGAAGGAGTATCAGAACAAGGGGGGAAACAAGAGGGAACAGGGGGTTGTTAACCTCCCCAAGGTTTGTAGGCTCATCCATGCCATGTTGTGAATAAAATGTGCCTCTGTTAAAAATCCTTCAGCTGAGAGCAAAGTGCTTCTGACTTTCAGTCAGCAAGTCCCTGAAGATCAAATCACGGACCAGCACAGTCAGGAGGGGGGAGCTTTCAAGGAATGAACATCAGAAACTATTAGAGAAACTGATGGGGCTTAGCCTGTGTCTCGGAGCCATCTACAGCAGGTCCCTAGGGTCCCATCATCCATCAGAAAAGGGGTGTCAGACAAGTGCAGAGACGCAGGTGTTGGAATGCTGTTGTGACACTCTGGGCTTCAAAGCAAATTGGATGTAAAAAACCAGGCCCTGCACAACAAGGGAACTGAGCCAGGGCTATAACAAGCCAGTCAGTAATTTACTTAAGTCACACTTAGCTCTCATCTGCACAGGGAGGGAGAATCACCTCTTTAATCACATCCTAACCAGGCTCTTCCCCACAGTTCCTGTTGTCCTGCAGACACGCTGGAACAGTTGCCTTGGACAAGCAGAGCCTGGCCTCCTTTTTCCCAACAGTCATTAAAGCTCAAATTCCAGGCTGAAACAGAAATGGAAATATATGATTGTGAGCTATTTTCCATGGATTGCTTTTGCAACCTTTGCTAGAGCCTGTGGGTAAAAATCAGCTGTTAGGCCCGTGTAGGTCAGCCAGGAGTGCCTGTCCTGATACGTTCCAACTGTTGACAGTCGGCCTGGCTGGCTGACCTGGACTTTGGAGGACAGCATCAGCTAAGCTCAGCTTTTGGGATGGATTTTTTTTTTTTAAGAGGAAAAATATGTGGATGTCCAGCTGTCTCATTCTCTTTTAAACAGCTATTGCAACCTCTTGCTCCACCCACGCAGCTCTCTGTGTGCTGTGCCAGGAGATGTTAATCCATTTTATCTTTTAATGTTGGCATTATCTCTTAACTCACCCCATCTCTTCCCCTTGTGATTCTGCAGTCCAGGTCCCTTTTAGGCAGCAGATAATTCACCTTATTTCCCCTTATTTCTCTGCATTGCCAGAGTAATGCCCCCAAGCAGTGGGGTCTTGGACCCCCAGAGTTTGAGGACACCTGGCCTCACCAAGGAGAGGGCCAACAGTGAAAATATTTTCATGTTTCTTATATTTTTCCTTATCTTTCATTACTCACCTCTGCGTGCTTCATCCATTCATCCTCATTCCCTCCAGCCTCCTGACCCCTGCAGCTGCCAGCACACACCTCCAGAGCACAGTGAGGGGAGCTCCCAGGCCTTCTGAAAAGTTGCCAAATTCTCTGAATTTCCCAGCAGCCAGGAACTAAGCTGATTGCTGGACCCTCAGCCCCCCAAGGAGCGATGTCTGGGTGGTTGTAGATGTGAAGTTGTACAACCTCTTCTATCAAGTGTGGGGTGGGATGAAACTCCAGTTTATTAAACTATCTCCCAGTTATGCTGCTCTGCAGAGACACCAGCTCTTTTACCTGCACCTTGAGAGGACAGCTGCTGGAGAAGCAGAAAGCAGGCTGGAAGCATCTTCTTGCCTGCAGTGGCAGCTCAGAAACTGCCACACCTGCCAGAGATGTGAAGGAAAAGTTTTCAGTTCCAGGTGGCACCGAGGGATAGAGGGATTTGCAGCAACTTTCTCGGAAGCAGATTTTTAAGATTACATGCTCAAGAGTGCTCTTTGTGTTAATGCAGCCCAAGGACTTAGAGAGATCCCAGGGGTTTTGTCACTCTGAGTTGTGCTGTCATGTGTTCCACTGCTGCTTGGCCCTGCACTAGTCACAAGAGTTTCACTCTTCACACTTCAGCCATGAGCTCTTTTGTGATTTTCAGAAGTTCACGAATGAGAGGCCTGTGCTTCCCTGCACAGCAAGGTGGATTTGGGAATTCTGAGACTTGGCCAGGAAATACAAAAGCTCCAACTCAAAACTCCACAAACATCCCTACCCCTGTGCTAGAGAAGCCCTTCAAAGCTGCAAGAGTTCCTTGCTATGAGATCCATTTGGTCTCTGACTCCTTCATCACTGAGGAGCCTGAACAGAGCAGGACTGAGTTCCTTATGACTTCTGTAAACCAGTATGTCCTACTTCCTCCTGGCAGGCTCATCCCCTACATACAACCATTTGTTTCCACCTTTTTCAGGTCTGCTTTTGTCTTGCTCACCTTTTCTCCTTGGTGATCCTTAGTCCCTCCTCCTTAGGCAGCAGGCAATTGCATACCCTAGCAAAAATCCAGGATGGACTCTTAATGAAAGATAGATATATGTTTGCACAGCTCACCCCTGGCACTCTGCCCAGACTCAAAATGACCCCTTCATACACTTAAATTGATGGTGGGAAATTGAGCATGGATCACATACATCAGGGCAATAAATGCTGCCTATTTTTATTATTAAGATCTCTTATTGGTGATACTGGCAGTGGCCTTGTTCTTATGCATTAAATGCAGCCTTTATTAATGCTCACATTCGCCACTTTTGTACAGTGCCCAATTTGGAGGCAAGTGGAGCCATGAGTGAGTGTATTGATGGTGCCCCTACTGTTCACTGGTCCTCTTTTGAGGACTGGGTTACAATTGCTGCTGCCTTTATTTTTACCATGACTTAATGCTTTTTATCAGTTGCACTCAGATTGTTAACAGAGGGGTTAATTTGTTCATGTTAAAGAGCAGCCTGCCTCCTGGGATGTGCTAACAAACCTGAGACAATCAAACAAACCCCCCACAGTCAACTCTGCTACACAAACATAAGGCCGTGAAGATTATTAGAGGGCTAGAGCACCTCTCCTATGAGGAAAGGTTGAAAGAATTTGCATTGTTCAGCCTGAAGAAGACAAGCTTCCAGGGTGACCTTATTCAGGCATTTCTGTACCTGAAGGGGTCCTACAAGAAAGCTGGAGAGGGACATTTTACAAGGGCATGTAATGATAGAACAAGGGGAATAGCTTCAAAATGACAGAAGGTAGATTTAGATTAGATATAAGGATGAAATTATTTACTGTGAGGGTGCTGAGGCACTGACACAGGCTATCCAGCAAAGCTGTGGATGCCCCATCCCTGGATGTGTTCAAGGCCAGTCTGGATGGTCTTTAAGACCCCTTCAACTCAAACTGCTCTGTGGTTCAAATTTCTGCAGCACAAAGAAGGCTGCCTTTGTTCCACGGGGTAGCATGCTATTTATTTTAAACCTTCTCCACAGTGCTGGTCCTGTTGGCTCCGGCCTCGGTACACGCAGAATCACAGAACTGTTAGGTTTGGGACGGACCTCTGGCGTTCATCCAGTCCGACCCCCTACCAAGGCAGGGTCACCTGGAGCAGATGACTTCGTCCAGGTGGGTTTTGAAGGTCTCCAGCAGAAGCCGCTCTGGGTCTGGGCACCCGGGTCCCCGGCACCACCCGTGTTCAAGGCTGGAGCTCCGCCGAGCAGCCCCAAAGACGAAACCTTGGGACCCCCACTGCCTGGGGAGAAGAGCCAGCCGAGCTCCAGCGGCTCGGGGACGTTCGGCCGCCGCCCGGCGGGCGCTGGCCAGGCCCGTGCCGGCTTCTCGCCCCCTCGACTGCTCCCCGCTGAGGCCTCCCGGGCCCGAGGACCGCCCGCTCCCCCTGCCCGGCCATCCTGCAGCGCCTCCACCGTGGCCACGTCAGGCCCAAACGAAGAGTCTGGGCGACCGCTGCGCACCCACCCTTGAATGAGGAAGAGCGCTGTCTGATTGGTCAGTAGCGCTGTCATTCATGCGCCGGAAGGCGGAGCGAGGAGGGGACAGCAGCGGCTGATTGGTCGGCGCGGCGGCGGGCGGCTGCTGGGGTTGGTTGCGCCGGGCAGTGGCGGGGGGGGGGGGGGGGGGGGGGGGGGGGGCNTGGCGGGTGCGCGGGAGGGAGGGGCGGGGGGTCCTGAGGCTTCGCTGTCACCGCCGCGCTCCCGCCAGGCCCGGCCCAGCCCCGTCCGCCCGCCCGCGGCGCGGCAGGACCATGTCGGCCACGGACGAGCGGGCCAAGGAGATCCTCCGCGGCTTCAAGCTGTATCCTCCGTGCGGGGGCTGTGAGGCGGCGCGGGGGGCGCGGGGATCGCCGCCCCGCTGTGGCGAGGCCCCCGGGGCGGGAGGGGGGTTGCCATGGCAACGCGGTTCACAATGGCGTCCGCACTCCGGCGGTGGCGGGAGGGTCCCTCCGGGCTGGGACCGGCTCTGAGCCGACTGGGGCGGGGGGACAGGGAAGAAGCCCCCTTGACGCCGGGGCCGGGGTCCCGTCTCTGTCCTGCGGGGTGCCATGGGTAGGGGGGTCCCCGCGGCCAAAGTCCCCAGCGAGGTGGCGGCGGCCACCGCCCCTCCGGCCCCTGCCCGGCGCTGAGAGGGGCTGGGCCGGGGGCGGCGGCCCTGGGCAGCGGGAGCTCCCCGCCCGCAGCGAGGACAGCTTACAGAGGGCAGGTGAAGTAGCTCTGCGCTAGGAGGATCTGATCTCTTTCCCTCCGGCCTGCACTTAAGCACCTCTGCTTGGAAAAGAAATACCTGGTCTTCAGGTCCAGGAGCAACTAAACACCTTGTTCCTTGTCATACCGTGAGGTACTGGCACATGTGTTGGTCGTGCAGTGTCTTTTATTGCTGACGTATTCTGCGTGTAAATGCCTTTCTGTGCAGTTCATTTAAAAACTTTTCATGTTGTGGCTTTCAAAAAGCATTCTGATTTTATGCCTGTGGTACCTGGATGTGAATTTAAAGCTGATGAAATGAGATAGGAAGAGCTTGGAAGAGAGGCGAGTGCCTTTGTGCACCTTCCAACCCAGGATTTCAGCAAAGTAGAGAAAGGCTCAGCCTAAAGGCCCATGTTCAAACTAAGGGTGTGGGAAATAGAGTAGCTTTATTTTACATGTGGTATATTTTACTGAAATAAATTCTTCTAAGCTTACAAGGCAAATGCAAGCTTGCTATCTTGAAATTTAAACATGAGAATATTGTTGTGAGTTGGTTTGTATTTCTTTTTTACAATAAAAAGGACAGAAGTGAAGGCAGTATCCTTTAGATCTGAACCTATAATTTCTAAACAGGGTGGTGGGTTTTTTTTGTTCAGCGAGATGTTCATAATCTCTATGGCAGCTGTAGCAGGATCTAATTTTTTAGGTTGGATTTAGGCAGATAGCAGTTATCAAACTATAAGCAGATGCTTTTCTTAACTTTTTATAGAATCAGTGCAGTCTCCCCCAGCTGTTAGTACTGCATCTGGTTCCTTTGCTTCTGCGCTGGCACTATTGACAGTTCTTTGTATTTATGAAGATGTAGTATTTTAGCTGTCAAAACATAAATTAAAAACCTTTTGTGCTGGCAATTAGAAGAAGAATAAGCTTCTGACAAGACCAGACTAAGCTGTTGGTAGAAGTGAGGAGCGCCTTGAAAGTTAAGCCTAGGGAACAAACTTTTAAGTGTTTTTTTGGCATGTGTTTGTACATAGTCTTTGTTGGATAGCAGAATATACATAAAGGCCTTTGTCCAACTTTGAATGAAATAATTTTTTTTTGTTTGTTTGCTGTCTTAAAGAGAAAATGCTTTTTGCTCTTTGAGGGGAAGGATGTCAGACAGCAAACTTCTATGATCTCAAGCAGCCATAGCATGGACAAGAAGCTTTATTAGAAATACTCTGCAGTCTGTGTTGAAGTGTCTCAAGTCTAGTCTTTCTTTGCTTATCCTTGCAAAAAAAAAATTATTTTACTTCTGACAGACAGTTTAAGGCAAAATCTGGACCGCACTTCTCCAAAAACATGGTAGAGTACTTTGATAGTTGCCATGTAGTACAACATCTGACAAACAGGAAAGTTTGAAGAAGCATTTAATAACTGAAACTTAGAGCAAGTTGAAATAGTTGGAAAACATCTATTGGCCTTAGTAAACCAGAGGAGTGGCTGAACAGACATTCCTCATTTATGAGGAAGCCTTGAGACACCACACCATCCCCACAGGAAACTGCTCATGCCCAGCTGTGACCACGCTCCCTGTAAGGGAGACATCAGCTCAGACTTCCCCTCCCTTGTCCAAGGGCTGGCATTTGTTCCAGAGAGAATTACAGTTTAGAGATGCTTTATCTTCCACCCACCCTATTGCTGCATGTACTCATTTAATTAATAGAATGGAAGAGAGAAACGTGTTCAGAAAAACTGTTCAGTTTATACTTTGAGTACTTGAAACCTTTCTCCTCCGCTCCCATGAGGGAAGGAGTTCAACTCCACCAACTTAAGCACATCCTGCAAACTTGGCA
This sequence comes from Gymnorhina tibicen, assembly GCA_013399875.1. Classification (NCBI taxonomy): domain Eukaryota; kingdom Metazoa; phylum Chordata; class Aves; order Passeriformes; family Artamidae; genus Gymnorhina; species Gymnorhina tibicen. The sequence continues at coordinate 431,159 of VXAZ01009221.1, read as the reverse complement.
CTTCAAACTGAGCTTGCTTTTATAGCACAAGAGAGGAGCATGGCATTGCACCCAGGGGCTGTGCGCACGGGATTCCTTGGGAGGCAAGAACAGTTGCTAGGGCCAAAAGCATCACTGAGGAAGCAGGCTTCTAAAATAATTGCTAACTTTAACACAACAGCAGGCACTCAAGCTGGAAGTCCAGTTCACATTGAGCAATCAGAGTTTCCTCAAACAATTCTGTTTACTTGTGGTTCCTGAGAAGGGGTTAATTACAAGCTTTCCTACTCATTGGGGCATGCGGGATGATTGGGGCCTATGGAAATTAAATTACAGCCTAAATCCACCCTCTAATTTCAGTGCAAAGATAGGTTTTCCTTCCTCTATGACACTAGTGCAGAAACATGTTGTGACTAATGTCCCAAAATTCAAGCCAGAAACATTTATTCCCTCTTCTCATGGATTTTGCTATTTTAAAAATATTAAAAGCAAGGGAAATATATTTGATGCTTGCAGGCAGATGAGAATATTATACTTTATTACACTTGTCCTAAGAATTTTTATGGCACCAGTTAAAATTGAACACTAGCCCTCCAGTAAATATGGTGCAGAAAAATCCTGAAAGCAGACAAGAAACAGAGCTTTTCACTTGTTCAGGAACAATATTTGCTAACTGAGCCTGTAAGTGTGTTTATCAACAAACTATTCTAAAGGCACTTGCCTGAACAGCAGTTGTTACACCCAACATAATAGCTAGGTAGTTTAGTGCTATGAAAATGCACTTGTTGTTTGGCTAAAAGCAACATCAGTCCAGCTGGTAACTGAAGATCCATTTGTGTGAAGTATTAGCCAAGTCTTATTTCTGCAAGTATTCACGCGCATCTGGTCCTGTGATCTCAAATGCATGAAATTAGATTATGCCTGTTTTTCTCTGGAAGATGGGACAGTTACTCTGTCAAGCTACAGAAGAGCATTTTACTTGACCCTCACTTACCCTTTCAACACATTCTTCAGATCTTATTCTGTCATTTTATCTTTAGTGTGTACTATTAAATGTACATATTTAGCATCCTTTATCAAAAGAAAGTAACACCAGTGGTGTACTTCCCCGACAGTCAAAGTTCAGGGTTGTTTTATTTTGATGGCTCCCCCTCAACAGCTCCCTTGACAATTTGCGGGTTGCCTGTTTACCTTTGTTCCTGGATGAACTAGCACAGAATTATTATTTTGTAAACGCACTAGAATAAGGACTCTGTAGATAGTTACCCCTGTTTAGTTTGGTTTGCCAGCATTTGGAAAGCATCCGTGCTGTAGATTAGAAATATCCAGTCATAGTTTGCAACAGCAGATTCACATCCAACTCTTGAGGGACCGCAGTCCAACTGCTTTAAGCGCTTCTTTCTGTGAGGTGTCAGTCAGAACAGCAAGGAGGAGAAAACCCAAACGAGTCGGTTGATACTCATAGCATACTTAAAGTGCTGTGTCTTGCCTCTCAACACAGGAGTAAGGACATCCACTTTCCATTTTAAATCTTACAAGTTAAACAAGATATCACCTGTTTATTTGCTTCTGTACAGAGGAATCTTACCAGAATCTCTGTAGTGTTTATTGTCCTGTAGCTGTTTATCGGTTTAGGATAAGTTCTTCCTTGAAATTCATTTTAAGGCTGTGCAGTAGCCTATCCTTCAGAAGTCTCCTGAAACAAATAAATATGGTGAACATAAGCATGAAGAGACAGCATTAATTGACAGTATTAACTCCAGAACAATTACAGAGTTATGAAACTCGTGTTTGTGGTCAGTGTAAACATACACCTGTAGCTCAAGCACTCCAACACTTGCAGGCAAAACTTCGCATGTCAAAGGCTGGCCTACTTTTCTACACTCCTCAAACTTCCCTGTGTAACATATTCCTAGCTCCCAGAGCTTTTTCCAGCTTTATTCTCACCATTGTTTTTCTGTCTAGGAAGTCTTTCTAGCAGAGCATTATCCTCTTAGAAAGATGGGTAGGGCTGTAGTGAAAATATAGTTATAACAGAAATCATTAAGAGTATCTATGAACTTTATATTATTCTGCACACAGGGAAACTTTCACTTCCAACTTCAGCCTGGTCTGCTGTACACACAGGAACTGAAGTCAATGGCAGTCTTTTCCATCAGTTCCTAGAACAGTCACTGAGGTTTTGAACTAGTTTGATGCAGCATTCCAAAGTTGAGAAATCTAATTGGAAGCAACATGGAATTGAGTTTCCATGTTAAGCTGGTAGATTTTTGGCAGCTTACTCATTTGAAATGCTTACCTGCTGCAGTGTTTACAAAACTAACAAGGTAGCAGCTTTAATTGGCTTAAAGATTCCCCTTTGTTTTGAGGTTTCCTCTGTGCGCTTCCTCAGATCTCACTCTGTTTAGACTCCTTGCAATGGAATAGAAAGATGAACCATCAAATTCATGGGTTAAAAGGAGACAGTGGCCAGCCAAAAGAAGGAACAGGACTGTCCAGAAGCTGGGACATGTACTCTGTAGAGACCCAAAGCAGAAGTTGCACATTGCTTGCTCTAATGCAATTTTAAAACACCCTAGAAAACATAAGTTTGTTCTCCCTCATCCATATTTCTGGTTTTTAGAACCCTCTTACTTTCTACAAAACTTAAAATACTTTACAAGCAGGAGTTGTCCACGTTCCCAGTTAGTCTGACTTCAGAACAAGTTCTCACCCTGGCAGCATTGAGAGATCTTTGTTTCAGAGACCAGAGTTTCACACAGCCAGGTTATAGTTGATAGTTGAACGTCATGGTAGTCAAGGTACCTTTACCATATCAGAATTATTTTCAGCATTGACAGAAGTTCTGCACAGTGCAATGATCTATAGTTCTGGCATGCTAAAAACAGAGTCATCATGTTTCTTACGACTGAGTCATGAGGCACACCTGAAAACAAAGCAGGAGCAATTTTACAGGTTTGGTTTTACCTCCTTGGTTCCTTAGTGAACACCAAAACTTCATGTCCTCCCCTTGTTAACTTTCACTGAAAAAAGTGTAAATATTTAACAGTGTTTAAACTGTGATTTACATTAACTTGATACCCGAGCTACAGTCAGTTGTCTACTTGTCAGATTTAATGCAGTCCATGCGTAGCGTTGAAACTGGGGCTTTGTGCCCTTGAGAGTGGAAGGGGCATCACAGGATACAAATGAGTTGCCAGGTGCCACAGAGAATACGTCTGACATCAACTTAAAAGTGTAAGTTGACATTGGAGTTCTGGTTTTTCTTTTTAATCAGCAATATTCCTTTAGCACTTTGTAGTTACAGTTTTATATCTAAGATTTATCCTTTGATCTCTCCAAAAGCCTACCCATCCAGCATTTACTGAAATTATGGTTTCAGTATTAATAATCGCTTGCTTAGTGCCAACCAAATGAAGTACTTAAAATAATGCAGTTGTCATTAGTAAAATTATTTCCTCTTGTTTCCTTTGTATCATATTAAGATATCAGTTACTCCTTGCATCATTGGAAGTCGTTGGTGCCTTATGCTTCAGCTGTTGTTACAGTATTTGAATTTCCACAGAGCAGAAGATAGTAATTTAATCCATCAAGTGAGAACTGGTAGAGCTTCTTCCCCCCTGCCCCCCACATCTTCACAGCCAACATATAGGATAAAAGCCAAGCTTACACAGATATAGAGAGCAGGGGAGGTATCCAAAAATCCTCAAATTAAACAGATACTGTTCAGAGTAGGGTTTTTTTAACATAGACATCTGATGTGGCTCCTGTGTCTCTGGCAAAAAAAAAAAAAGTTTTCTGTTAGCTAAAGCAGCCTTAGTGTGGAAGCTGATTTGACTTGTTCTTACACATTTATCTTTGAATTTAGGCTGATCCCAGAAAGAATGTTGAATCAAAATTTTGCATGAAATTTGTAAGGTAGCAGGGTACTGTATTTCTTATATTTATGTAAGATAAGCCTCTTCTATTTCTCTAAGTTGGGAAATTAAGGCAACTTCAAATTTGAGCTCAGAGGCCCCATTAAAGATAAACCAGTGCTTCATTTACATCTAGTAGTCAACGTTTGTATAGAATTAGGAGGTATGCTACATTCCCAGGCACAGGGAACAAGCAGAAAACATCATTATCTATTAAGGTCCACCTGGCAACACTGAATTTTGTCTTTTTTTTTGCTGCATATTAGTATAGCAGAGTTGATAAAATTTAGTTATTTAAGCATATGAAAGGTGATTTTTGCACATCTGTTGCTCTCACATCTTAAGAAGCACATTATATGTTTATTCTGGATGTGCAATAAACTACAGTAGCAAGCACTAAATATTAAAAGCTTTTCTCAAGTGCTGCCTTTTTGTCCTGAGACTGCATCAGGAGCACTCTCAGAAGCAGGTTTGTCATCTGTGTAGCATCACTCCCAGAGCAGTTTGAGGGAGTGTCCCCATACACTCGTTGGGCATTGCTGTGAGGTTTCCAAAGCCATTTGGCCTCATGCCCAAGCAGACACAATAGGAGTATTGGGAGGCTCTGTCCAGAAGACACCTGACAGCAATCAAGGTTTTCTTAGGAATCAGATCTCAACTGCACATTGCTAAATTCTGGTTGACAGCCAGGATTTTCAGTTGTGATTATGAACTTGAGGTTCCATTGTCACATTTCTCCTGAACAGAGTTCTCACTGTGACAGAAATGTTATGTAGAGAAGAGACTTAAGGGAAGCAATATCAGATTAGTTCGGTCATGAGTGAGCCTTTGAGTTGATTATGTTCATGACTAGAATTTCAGGCAGCATTCTCCTGGAAGAATGGCAGGCTTAGGTAAAAGGAGGAAGGAAAATAATTTTTTTATTTTCAGTCAGCCTTTGGGCAGTGCACAAAAGAATAGTGTTATTAAATTTATCCACTCCTGTATTAAAAGGATTGTAACTAACTAGGAGCAATAGTCTTCCATTAGAGATTGAGAGTGCAGGGCATTATACTTAGTAATTCTACAGAGGACTATTTATATGGGTTGGTCTGTACACTACACTGTACATAACCTTCATCTACTCTGTAGCAAGTCAGAAGCTTATTTGGTCCTTGAGACAGCTAATTATAGCCATCTTTTCTTATTTATCAAGAGAATGGGGAGGATCATATACTTTACTCACCAATGAAAGCAGATTGCTTGCATGCCTCTTTCCTCCTCTTCACATGACCTAATTTAAGCCTTTTGAGAAGGAAGGCTACACATGCTTGGAACCAAGAGTTCATCTGATGTTTTAGGTGTCAGAAACTTCTGACCAGGGTAGAAACTTCTAGCCTGCTGAAGAAGCAGAGAGTTAACATCAAGCTGCTTTGGTTTGGAAGGTCAAAGGAAACCGTATTTTAGGAGGCAGTGGAAAAGATGGCTATTTACATGGCTTTACATAAAAATTTTGTGTATGGGAAAATTCTTACAGAAGCCTCTCTAAGGGGGACCTGATTTTGATTCAAATGTTGGCATGAACTGTTGCTAACTCTGATTAAGGGAGTTCTGCTACACCCTCAACTGCTCTTGAATGAAGAGTTTTGCAGAGAGAGAAGGTAGAACAACAACCATTGTAAACATTAATGTACTGCCATGTGGTGGAATAGTCCAACCCATCTGGAAATTAGGCACCAAGAAATACCTACCAGTCTTTAGCACAGGTGAATCTTCTGAAGGTACTTTGGACATTTGACTTCCAGTTTAACTCTTTAAAGCAGACATTCAGTTAGAATATTGGCCTGTCAGTTACAGTCCAACTTAAGATTTCACTGTTTCTCTAGTAAAGTTACTTCCTTTCCCAGAAGCTGAAATAAAGAGGGGAAAGTCCTTCTGTTTGTTATTTTGCTTGAACCTTAGTAGCCTTTAAGTGAAATTTAAAAACAGCTCAGTTCAGGAAGTGGTCAGTTCAGAACTGGCGTGGTGTGGTCAGTTCAGAACAGCTCAGAAGTGGTGTGCTGCTTCTGAGCAAAGAGGACATCCAAAAAATACCTGCTCTTGCATTCCTCTTGCTCCATGCTTCTATCACAGCAGCTGTGCAGAGCGTGGGTTACCATCCCCAGCTGCTTGTTGCCTCATTTTCAGAGTCACTAGCCAAGCTGATCAGATGAGGCCTGCAGCCTCCTGCATGCTGGCTTAACCACCTTCAGCAACAGGCTGAGGAGCAGGAGCTGTGCTGGTTGGCAGTTTTACCAACAGCTCAGCTGTTCACTTTGAGGGAGAAAGTAAGAAGCAGCTGGGGAGGGCTGTAGGCAGAGTCCTCTCCTGCCACTGCTGCTGTTGGATGTCATGCCCACAGCCTCAGATCAGAGGAACTCAGTGCAGCGTTGTCTTGTGTTCTCCAATGCTCAGCACCACCTTACCTGAGGAGGCTTCTCACATACCATGTTTAGTTATCCAGCACCAATTCTAAAAACCTAGCTTAGCATTATTAGTTGCGTATTTTAGCTTCACATAACTTCTTTTAAGAGAAATGCATTTGAGATTATGTCAGTAAGGTAGTCATTTTCTCTTTGCCCTTGAACTGTGCAAGAAATCTTTAGCGTTACTGTGATGTGTGACAAGTTACTGCCTGGTCACCAGGCAAAGTCACAAACAGGGTCTGGAACCATGCAGCAAGTAGCATTAGAGATTCTATTCTCTGCAGCTCTCAATAAACCAGACATAGGAAATCATTGGCTAAAAACCCCATGCAGCCTTGGAGAGCAAATGCATGTTATTTTTTAAATATTCTTTCCAGAAAGAGACAGAGAAGCCAGTAAATTTCTCAGTCCAGTCTGGGCTGTTCATTTTGGGCTGTTCATTAATGGCACCCTCGTTAATCCACAAGACATCATTACAATTGTATTGTTGTCATAAAAATGTAGTATTTAAACAGCTCCTGAAAGGAATTGTTTTATGTACTTCCCCCTGTAATTCCTTCCAAGGGAAGTGCATTATACTACTACCACACTGACCTTAAGGGTTTCTTCATAGGAAGAAAGAAACACTGGTTCCCTGCTTTCCAATCATCTTCCATTCTGCCACTAGAGTAAGTTCCTTTTCTCTCACCACTGGCAATCCCTCCATGACCACCATCTCCCCATTTATACAAATTAGAGGGAGGCATTAACCAGGCAGTGCAGCTGTAGCACCTCTACTGCTGATCCCACAGCCATACTGCCCTCTTAAAGGTTCTCTTTACAGCCCTGCCAGTGGCCAGCTGAAAATGTTTCACAGTTCGTGATGGTCTCTTGCATTTGTTTGCACTGATAAAACAGTACCTTGTTTTCCTGCTTAGTAACATTGTCTGTATCAGTCCTAGTGTCGCCAGTTCTGAAATAATAAATGCAGTGAATGAGGCAGTAGGATGTTTGGAAACGTGCAAATTCAAATAAAAAAGGACTATATTTTAATGTAGGCACACCTGTAAAGGGTGCAGATAACGCTGATTATAGCAGTTTTTCAGCTTTTTGTGTGTAACTTCTCCACATTAGTATTCACCTTAACATAAATGCTTATGAAGTCCACATTTTGAAACACCAAAATAATATTTTATAAACATAATATTTGTATCAGCTGTAAGTCTAGCTTTTCAGTAAGTAAATTTTTATTTTCTTATTATTAGTACCTATATTGAAAGAATCAACTTGTGAATTACAGCTAATTGTATTTATGCATTCTGTCCGTTTTCACAGCAGAAATAAGATATTCCATTGCTTGAGCTGAAAAATATATTAATAGATTTTTATTAAAATGGAAAAAATCTGATTTAATGTAGTCTGAAAATTTAACATACAGCTACAAGCATGTTAAAATAGTAAAATTGAAACCTTAGTATAAACATAACTGTAGATTTTACTGACAGTGAAAGCTGTAAGAGCTGCTTGGAAGCAGAGTAGAGTAATAGAGGTCATTGCTTTTTTTGTCATTTCAGTGGAGGTTTCATTACTCTGTCCCCACAATAATGTTTTTTTCCTGAATTCCAATGCATGTTAAAGCAGAGAGATGCTGGTTTGGGCACAGACCCTCCATCTTCCAGATCATGGTGATCATAGTGACATGCTCAGAGGTTCACATCATTGTAGGTCATGTTACTGGAGCTGTAGAAGTTGATCAAAGTACAGCATTCAGAACAAAATAATTTTGGAGAGGAGGTATTTTACCTCCTCTCAGCTGGTCTGGAATTGAATTGTTTCCTTGTACTTTCCGTGTTTTGCTGTAGTGCTTTTCCAAACAACTCTCTCTCTTTTCAGACTGCCGTACCATTGAACACCATGTAAAGTGTTGGGACGGTTAAATTGTCAAATCACTAGTCCACACTGCCAATTGAAGCACTTCTCATGTTCTGGAGATTCCTAAAAAAGCACAGTATTTCTGATATTGAGTCCTTGTTTTTTGAGAGTTCTGCTTCAATCTGCATAAATCCCCCTCTATTCCTCCTCTCTGCGTCTGCTTTGAGCAGCCTCTGGTCCATTTACGAGATTAGTTTCTTCCTGCAACTGCCAATCATTTCCTCCTGACTGTATTTTCATTTTGCTTTCATTCTCCACTTGGTCTGTATGCTCTAAGTTTTCCTCCCTTCCTCAGAAGAGACAAGATAATGAACTTGTTTTCCTTGAATAATCTTAGTCCTGTCAGTTTTAAGTGGAAAACCAAAAATTGTTTGATCTGTATTGCAGCAGGTGGTCCTGCCTGCATAGTACTCCAGAAATAAAACCACTTTAGTGTCTCAGATCCATGACTTTTCTTTCTCTTACCCGTTAAATAATTAAATCTGATTCTCACTTTGGTCTTGTCCTCTGAGTCTAGAGGGCCACTGACATCCACCTAAGTATCCACATCATTACTGACTCCCTCAGCTTGACACTGAGGGTGTTCATAGTCCTTTTCTGCCAGTTTGTGCCTGGAAAGACAGGGTTAGTGGCAGTGAGGGTGGTGTTCTTGTTCAGTCAACCCTTCTGGCTATGAGGGTTGTACAGTTTGCAAGGATAAAGCATGCCCACTTCTCATGCAGACATAGTCCAAGTTAAAAAAACAACAAGCAAAACTGAAGTATTTGTAGCTCCAGTGACATTCAGGCCAATACTATCCACAGGGATTGTATATCCAAGGAACCATTTAAGCTAATGCCAGGAAAAGTGTGGCTTGTTCCTCTGCTGTGCTGTGTCAGCAAATAGGAGATTGGCATTTGTCATTGTGGACTTTATGAAAGTGCTTGTTGTAGCTGTTTCTCTGGCTGATTTGAATTTTTATTTTGTTTATTAGGTGCAGAGTGTGAGTGCCAGGGCTAAATGCTGTTTTATATAAAATCTCAACAAGATTAAATCCCCTTGCCATTCTGTAATTAATTTCAAGGATATTGTATTGCTTTCCCAGAGAACTTGTGGTGATCTCTAGATGTACCCCTGGTCACTGAACAGCTCTGGATTGAAACAGTGAGGGCTGTGAGATACTGTGGGGCAGTTAAAGGTGCAGAGGGTCAAAAAAAGCATCAAGTGCTTGGAGTAAACCACCTTTAGGAGAACTGAGTGACTTCTGCCCCACCAACTCCAGCATCACATTCCTGCCGGTGCAGATCCACGGGGCACAGCTGGGAGACTGAACAAAACAGCAGATTTGTGTTCAGCCAGTATTACTTCTGGTGCAATAGTTTTCACTCTTGTCATAAACAGAAACCCTTATAGACTAATTACCGGATGTACTGCAGCAGTAGCACTTGTTCCCTGAAGGCTGCAATTGGCATTTGCTTTCAAAGCTGTGTAAAGAGGATCTTTTTGGGATATCATTCATTTTTGTCTTTTTCTAGCATTACTTGTGAGAAAGGGCTAATGAGCCCACCTGGAATAGGAAGTTCAATTGTCTGGCCTGTTTTTCTGAATAGCATACAGAGCTGTAATCTCACCTTGAGGGAAAGCACACCATCTTTATGCCAACTGGCTTGGGCAATAGGGAATTTGTTGGTGCCAGGAGTTCTTGAATGGATGTAGCTACATGGTGTAAATGTACTGCACTGGATAAAGCACTGTCTGTACTTTTCTTCCCAGTGTCAAAGAAGGGGTGGCAATGTTGTTGGAAAAAGCTCTAGTCAAGATAAAACCACATTGTTCATATGCTTAAAATTTACTGCAGTTTAACCATTTCTGTTTGATTTCCCCACTTTGCATGCCTTTATCCCTGGGTGAGTGTGTCCAGTTCCAAGTCACTTCAAAACTTTGGAATTGGACTCTCTTGGTATAGAATAAGAGCATTCAGGCAAAGGTTAAATGAGGGATAATTAGCTCAATTCTAAATTCACTCTGTGCATTAATCTGGATTGACTCGAGTGCAGTGACAAATTCCCAGTTAATTCAATTGCCAGAGAAAGGTACTGATTAAAAATTAACATTGTGTTGAAAAGGTGTTCAGTAGGGGGAGTTCAGACAGAATCAGTGTGTGAATGCAAGAGAAATCCAGTGCTTGACCTTTTATTCCTGCCTTCTCTTGAGACTGCCAACAAGAATCTTAAGTGCTCCCTTTACGGTTGATTTTGGTGGTGTGAACACCTGCCTTTTAACAATTAGAATAAAACTCACAAGCTCATTTCTTGGAAGGCAGGAGCTATCACACATAATGACTGCGGGCTTTATTGATCTGATGGGGAGGATTTGGAGTGCTAACACACAGCCTGAAGTTTCCGTGGCCGAATAAAAACCCCTGAGTCCCTGAAGTCCTTTGCACAAATGAATTCTTCCTCTTTTACAGACCTCTCTGAAATCGAGATGTGTCTGTCTGAAGACTGAGCTACAGATTTTCCCTAAATGTTTTTACAAAGTCTTTTTCAATAGTGGTTTTTTTACTTTGTTCTGTATAGGTGGAAACCCCACTTGACAGCAACACTGATATCTCCCCTGGCCTAGTTTCTGTTCTCAGCAGCACAAGTTATAGTATGCTCTTGAACACAGTTTTATTTCTGCTCTTTCCTGATTCCCTGGAAGAGAAAGAGACCAAGCAAAAGCAACTTCATATCAGAAATGTAAAAAAGTCAAGGGCAGAACTTTCTCTGTAGGGACAACTATCTGTCCTTCACATGAAGGACGTGGGGGAACAGCTCTTGATATGAAAGATGCCTTCTTTCATGTACCAAACATTCACCAGTTATGTAAGATTGCTGGAGAACAACAAAGTGTCACTTGAGTCCCTTAAAATGATTGCTCTTGAAGGCTTCTGTGCTAGCTGCAGTTGCTTGTACATCCAGAGTGAAGGATATCTGCCCACCTGTGCATGGAGAGGTGTTCTAAGGGCAGCTCAGAACAGGATGTCTCCCCAGTCATAGTGCAATGTGCTTGTAGCCTCTTCCAGTCTTTGAGCAGTTAACCAGAAGTAAGAAGTCTTTCAGATGTACAAGATCTGTAGTCCTTGGCTCTGCTCTGGCCAGTCTTCTGCTTAAGAAGATTTTTAAAAATCACAGTCCCTCCTGGTTGCTAAATTTGATATTCAAGGAGACTTGTGTCACAGTCCTTGCTAATACAGCTCTGTATGTTGAATTGCCATGTCTTATACGCTAAATTTGGGGGGTTGTTTGGGTTTTGTTTCTTGAAGATTGAGAAAAAGAATTCCGTTAAAAGATGGAATATATATTTGTTCTTTGTGGAATATTTTTTGCCAACAGAAATTACAATAAAATTCTTGAGGAAACAGTATCCACCTGAGAGGTAACCAAGCTAGCAGGGCTGTTGGCTGCTATCACACTAATCACCTACTTAATATTAATTCATGGCAGTATGGGAATGATTAATAGGAGGCTTTACAAACATAGGTGTCTGGGTAGTACATGCATCCTGCATGTGTGAACTGCATGGTGCTGATCTCTGACATGGGCAGCAGTCCAAAGGAACAGTAGGAAGGACCTGATATTGTTGAACTGCTGGACATTCAGTGGTGCCACTGTACTGTGCCTTTTTTATCCTTGGAAATAGAACAAATAAAGGCTCTCTACAGAGAGGAAGCCCAGTTGAATTGCTTGGAACTCAGGCACAAAGAATCCAGAAGAATTTTTGCACTATTGAGAATGGCAGCCTGGTAAAACAGTGGGTTTTGAAATAGAGCTCTTTTGGATTAATAAGGGAAGCCTTTATGCAAAGTATTACTGTAATTGCAGGCTCATGTTCTGATTGCCTTATCAGGGGAGATGCATCCTCAATGGCATCTTTGTTTGTCTTACAATGGGAAGAGATAGAAAATAAGCAATTAAAGCAGACTTAGTGAAATGCCACAAATCTGAGCATTCAGCTATGCATGTCTAGCTAAGATTGTTGGTTAGTTTTTGTATTAAAAAAAAAAATTATTATGGCTGTGGTCTGTACTTGCTTTGTACTATGGCCAGACTACTGACAAAAGAAAAATTTTCTCTTTTTGTTTCAACTGTGATCTTCTTTTCTCTCTTCCTGCTTCTCACCCTAAAGCAGTCTTTTATGAATGTGCTCATAGAAATTAGAGGTTAATTACCCCTGTTGTGTTCTTGGGATCCTTGTTATTCCAATGAACCTTGTAAAGAAATACTACAGAATCTGGCACTGGTAATTTCAAAAATAGATGGACTTTGCTCTGATTGTGTATCAGCGGCTATTCTAGTCATGAATAGTGTATTTTTTTGAGCTTTATGAAAATGAAAAACAAACCCCTTGCTCCCTATTTTGTGGTCTAGTGCCACCTAGGCACGGGCAAGTCCACCATTAAATTTGTATCTCCCAGGAACAGAAGATCCCCAGGGGAAAATCAGCAGACATCTTTTATATAGTGATAAGGAAATATATTTTCAAAAGAAAAGGGCTTGGGTTTATCCTGTAATACCGCATAACAGCAGTCTAATATTAGTGGAAGATTAACATTATTCAGTCATTTAAATGTAAAATCTTTATGGCAAACCAGCATAGATTTTGAGTTAAATCTCAAAGACTCTTGCTTTCTATGTGTGTGTGTGTGTGTGTGTGTGTTGCTTAATCTCCCCGGCCAGTATAGGGGATGTTGTGATCTCCTCGTTAAAGACGTCACACTGAGAGGATTGGAGTAGAGGAATAAATAGAACAAGTGCTAGAAAGCCAAGCAGCTCATCTTGGTTGAACTAAAATGCACTCCACACAAACTGCCTTCCCCATAGATTTGTTTCTCCTAAGAAAAACTGAGTTCCCGTTTTGCAGGGTATCTAACCGGCTCATTTGAGGCTCTGCTAAGTGTGTTTGCATCCGTTTCTGAAATGTTGTTTTACCTCATTGTGCAACTCAGTAGCCAGTATTTTTTACAAGTTACTCCTCTGGTGGAGAAAGCGGACAAGGGCAATGGCTCCCAGAGGGCAAAGAGGCTCAAAATATGACTGGGGAGGTTCTGTACGGAGCTTGAGCACTTTAAGTTCTGCTGTATCTGGGCTGGCTGTGTGCAGCCCCATCTCATTATCATTAGCCTATATTCCTGGCCAGTGCACCAGAGTTAATCTAGGCAGGGGCTGCCAGATCTATCCAGGCTGATTCTGTGTCTCCAGGTGCCAGGGGTACAGTCACAGTGTGTGTCTGTGAGACAGGTCCGCTGCTTCTCCTTGGAACTGGCCTCTGTGGAGCAATAGGGCTGTCAGGTGTTCAGACATCCTTCACAAATGGAGGAGATCTGAAAAAAACCAAATATATGTTTCTTCATGGCATTTTGTGAAAGGAAGAATGGAGCCCAATGTTTGAGAGTTCAGTTACAGGTAGATAGCTAAGATTTGAAAGATTGCCCACGAAAATGTTTAATTGTTTGTGATAATAAATTGCATAAAAAGAATTGTGCATTGCACAAGAATGAGTGAAAAATGAGTCCTTGCCCATACTCAGCAGGATCTGTTGAGGCTGGAACTACTGGAAAGTTTTTTAAGGAAAGTTAAGTTAGGAAAAGCTTGCTGCTGGAACTTACTGCTTTTTTCCAGAAGTTCTTTTATTCCAGCACTGTGCGTAGTCTTTGTCCTCCTCTGATCCCAATAGATTCTAAAAGAATGTAATGAAAAAAGGAAACAAGGCAGGATGCAACAGGGTGGACGTTTCCACACAGTGACTGCTTGCAATCCAACTCTGGGAAGCTTTAGTGGATACGGAAACAACTAATCCCAAAGTATAGTTCCATTACGGTGCCATGCAAGGGAGTGTCTCAGTGTCACAGGGCCATTTGTGGATCCTTGTAGAGCTGGTCGGGTGGCATTTGTTCTGAAAGCACAACTCTGCCTAGCACAGAGTTTATTTTTAGTATTTTAACCAAACAGCTTCAAGACTTGGAACTTTCTCTGAAATTTAACTGCTCAACCACTGTCATCCTGTGTTCAAGGAGTCCGACTTGAGGGTGCTGATGAAGTGAAGGTGGTACCAGGCTGTTTGGACTTACTTAAGCAAAATGTGTTTATATTGGTTCATCTCTAAGAGTCCTTTAGACTCATAGTCCTCTCTGAATGTCATTCTGTGCAAAATTGATGGTCTCTTTGTACAAAATGGAGCCTGCCTGTCCCTGCCAGCAGTGAACAGCCATAGCATTTGTCCCAAGAGTGTGTCCTTTCAGATCTACTGCTGACTGCCTTTTGCAAAATTATTGCTGCAGTTCCTGGAACTGGCAGTTCTGAGGACAATTTGAATACATGGAAAAGTGCTGTGTTTCCACTCCTTCACTGGTGGCTCTCTTTTACGCCTAATAAAATGTGGAAGGAAACCTTGTCGGTTAAAGCATGTTAGAAACTTTGTATCAGGGGCATCACTAGTTTTTAGAGTGGTGGCAATTTTTTAGCTTAGGTGGCTGCTTGCCTTAAATCAGCAAAAAAACAACCTGTGATGTTGAGCATGACCTGGACACTGAATTCATTGAAGCACTTTGAGCTCAAAATATACTTGAGTGTCCAGACTTAGAAAGGAAAAAACAAAAGAAAATTTTCACAGGAGCTCTGGTTGAATTCATATGAACTAAGGCAGGAACAAATGCTGTATTTTCCCCCATGACTTTCCTATTTTGTATTTCTGGTGGTTTTTGAAGTTGTCTTAAAGAACAAGAATATTATTGGTAAGTTTCAGAGGCTTACACATTTTTCTAGTTTAGAACCATTTTGCTTCTATTATCAGAGCCAATACAGCCGTTTTGCTGTCCTGCTTTAATATGGCATTTTAGACACTAAAAAGTCCTTCTAATTCTGCAAACAGTCCTCTTTATTTCCTTCCTTCTCCCCACTTCCATTAGTAATGCTTGGCAGTGATTCAGAACCACCCTGCTTTCGAGATAGGGT
Source organism: Gymnorhina tibicen (assembly GCA_013399875.1). NCBI lineage: Eukaryota > Metazoa > Chordata > Aves > Passeriformes > Artamidae > Gymnorhina > Gymnorhina tibicen. Next base: position 415,934 of record VXAZ01009221.1, on the reverse strand, counting down.
GACTGAGAAACCAACAAAAGCAAGAGAAACAGAGTGAAGGAAACCACTGGCACCTACCCCACAGCATGATTGCAGCAATCTGTGCTCCTGCAGTCACTCCAAGTTACAATAAGAGTTTCCATCAGCCAGGGAGCACAGTTCCTGGCTGCCTAAAGAGAGAGGCAGTATTGTCTGTTGAAACACAAGTCTTGAAGCCAAACACCTCCTGAGATGTCTTTCCTCTTCTCTTACTGATTCATTGTGTGGCTGTGGGCAAGTCTTCATGCTTATTTCCCAGTCTCTACAATAGGCAGTTATTAAAAAGCTACTTTGAGAGCATGAGTTGAAGTTTTTGAGGCACAGTGTAGTACTAGGTATGGTTTAAGTTATTGATCACTGAGCTGTACTGTATTGCCTGTTCAGGGGGGCATCCTGTCTCTCCAGGTAATTGATGGAGTTTGCTTCCTATCTGGGGTGGCCCTTGGTAGATGACAATGACAATATGAAGCTATGCAGACTGCTGGCCCAGTTCATGCCAAAGCCAAATCTCTCACCAATTTCCAATCTGCGTATCTGTTCTTAAAAGTACATGATATATTAATGCCTCCAGTAAGTTACATATTCTTCTAAAACACATGAAACTGATAAATCTGTGGACTGTCAGAAGTAGTCTTCAGAGGTCAACAGGCTGGTGTGCTAGAGAGCTCTGTAAGAAGATACATGAAATGAAGGAGAGAAAAAAGAAATGAAACATTAATGGGGGAAAAAAGCACATAGTCACTGCATAAGCACAGGCAGTTGGAAGTCATGGAGGCTTTCTGTGTTGTCAGTTGCTTATTTTACCATGGGGACACTTTCAGCCCGCGATATTGCTTGGAGTTGGATGGATAAACGGAACAGCGGGGGGACCTGCTGATGCTCAGCTTTGCCATCCTCAATAAACATCACTTTGCTCAATAGAGAAATTATTGCAGAGGCCTTCAAGGAACAAAGGCGTCGACTGGCCACAAGCAGTGCTGATAAAACTGCCTCTTTAGAGCCTTTTAGGTTTGCTTTTTCTCCACTTTGCACACAAGGCTACAGGTCATTCAAGTGAAACTGTATGAAAATGCCAGCTAAGCAGCCATGTTTATCCCTTTTAAAAATTTGGTCAAAGAAGTCATTGTTCCTCTGCTTAGGTCTGTGCCCTTTCAATATAGGGAAGTGTGAAGATCCTTTTAGACATAAAAAATCCAATCCTCCAGTGTTGCAAAAATGACATGAAATCAATCCAAGCTTTCTTTTATAAGGAAGCCAATATAATGCATATTTTAAAACAGTTGAATAATTGTGTAAAATAAAGAGGCATATTGAGGTTTAAAATGCCTCATTCCATTAAAGCTGATTTTGTTGCATGACTGTCGTGACATCAGCTCTGTAAAGAACAATATTCCATAATGATTTACAGGGAGATAAATTCCTGTGAGGGCTTCTAGCTGCAACCTTATCTATGAAAATGAAGTTATGCACCAGAACCCCTTGATAGATTGTTTCCATGAAACTCCCTCTAGTTCACTTATTGCTGAGAACCTTGAAGTGTTACCATAATAGTTCAGCTGTGAAGAAATTATTGTTTTGAAGTAGTTAAGACAAAATAAAGTTATTTCAATTGCTGAATCACTTTCAGTGTTCACTTGCAGAGAGGAAAATTGTTGTGCTAAAATTAAAAAGTGGACAAACTGATTCCAATTGTTTTGGGGTTTAAAGAATTTAACTTAATTTTAAACATTCTGGTTGTGGCTCCTCAAGCTGTCCTGCAACCAGGACAGGCATCTTCTCTAAGGAGGTTCCAGTGTTTCAATTGTATTTTTAGTTTCCCTTGTATACATGAGGCCTCTATTAGCTTTCTCCCTAGTTACATTCAGTTTTGTTCTTTCCACTGAGCTACAAGCAACCCACTTTAAAATTACGTTCCGATAAAGCCCTATGGATTTTAAAGGTCACATTCTTTTCTCAGATGAATACGTCATTCCCATTGATTCACCTGCTGTTTCTGCAAACTCAGAGTATTAGTGATGACATTAATTATGTTAATATTCAAAGGGTTCTTAGCACAAGCTCAGGCTTTTCTAACATGCTAATTTTTGAGATGCATTTAAAATGCAGGGAAGATGGGAGGAGTTGGGTGTTACTGCACTGGAAAAGAGAAAATAATTTTCTTTGTGCAATTTATGGTCCTGCAAGGAATGATGAGTTTTTCCAAGTTATTGATTGTTTTACTACCTAGACTGTAAAGCAATCTCCAGATGTGATCACACGTTGTTTTTCCTGCTGAGGAATTGGTATAAAGGAATTCTGTCAAGGCTATTGAGATAAGCCAAAGAAAAACACAGGTGGCAGAAAACACGTAAAACCACTACATTGCTTCAGCTTGCTTTTATTTTGGCACTGTTGTCTGGTTCTAGGAACCATTTCAACATCTGTCTCTAGAGGAAACAAAGCATATTTCTGATAGTAGCAAACAGATCTGGCAGAAGGCAGCTTGCTCCCTCTGACAGGGGAATCTGCCCCATAAGCCAGTGATGTGTGTATAGATTTGATTTGGAGCTTATTCCCGCTTTAAACAACATCATATTCATTGTACCACAAGTACATTTTGGGTTTTACTTCAAACTTGTTTTGTTAGGGATCTCAAATCTTAGCGTATGGGGGTGTTTTTGAGATTAGAAAGTGGTTTAATCTCTCTGGGTTGAGTTTAGTTCCCAGAGAAGTGCCTGGCATGCTCTCCAGAAGCCTTTTCTTGTAGCCTTTGCTGGTGTGCTGGGGTAACAGGGCAGTCTCCTCATCTGCTGCAGGCAGGAGCTGCTTGGGAGTGTCACGCGTTGTTGCTTTTGTCTGAAGAAATCCAAGGTTACTTGCAAATGCCTGAACTGGTTCCTATTGCTCATCACTGATAAAAATTGCTGGACTTTGGAAGAGTTAAGCTTCTTCAAGACTAGACTTATCTGGACAGAGATGTAAACCTTGAAGCAATGCTGTCTACATCCCTGGTTCAGCTGTTTGCAAACCACTATAATGTATTCTTTTTTCCCTTTTTCCCTCCTGACGACCCTTAGCTTCATTTTCAGTAGGTCTGCAATGCTTTCCTTTAAAATGTGCATCTGTTTGTTTCTTGCTCCTTCGGTTTGAGGAAGAGAGGAAAAGTCAGTGAAATGGAAGCCTGGCTTAGTTTGCAATACTGATGGGTACTACCAAAGAAACAAAACACATTCTCTCACCCGGCCTGCCCGTGCTGGACACTTCTCCTTCCACAGTCTAGGAGCTCTCCCATCTTCATTGTTTTCATACATGTACCTGCTTTTGTTAAGACTACTGTAGATGTCACAAATCTGATTTAAATTTTTAAGATATGGAGAGATTTCACTCTGAATATTTTCAGACAGTTAATTGCCAACAATGAAAATGAAACATAAACTAACTTAAAGCAAACTCTGCCTTACTCTGCTACATGATGTCACTAGGATGCTGTGGAGTAGAGATGGATGTTAGTTGTTCATTTTGATGAAAATACTGAGTAATATTTGTGTCTTTCAACCTAAACTGTTTGAAGGCACAGATGTTTAACTGGATAAAATTTTTATTAGCAAATGCGGCACATGGGTTTACTTCATTTCCAATGTTTGTAGAGATAAACAGGTTCTATACTTCTCTAGTTTATTGGCATCCTGTTGCAGCTGATCGGGCTGTGAAGGGACCTAGGCTGCATTTTTATTGTAGATTTTCGCAGTGAGCCCTGCTAAGTTAAAATGTATTCTGAGGTTCAAACAGGAAATACTTGGTGTGAACATAGCTCAGCTTCGAAATGGTCACCCAAGGTGCAGGAGGAATGCGACACGCAGCAGGGAGTACTGGAGCTTCGCTCCAGGATCACCCTACTGCCCAGCGGGAATGGTCAGAGCTCTGTCTACTTAACACAATAAAAGGGAGCAATATCAACTTCTGCCCTTTCAGCATAATGTTCTGTTACAGCTAAGGTAAGGTTGGCCTGGTGTGCAGTAACTTGTGTAACTGTCTTTCCAAATATGGGCCAAGAGCAGCTTAATCCAGAACTGTCTGGTGGATGTTAGATGGAAATTCGTTGTGGTGATACCAGATCTGTGCAGGCGCACACAGAGATGTAAGGCAGAAAGTATAAAGGGAAGTACAAAGTATACAGGTATATGATATTGTGTTGATCTTTCTGCTGTGATGCTGTAGCTGTTAAATATATCCCTCTGATTATATAATTTGCTGTGAAATGACTTTGTTGGTTGCTGAGGATTTTTGCTGCATTTTGTCATGTGGTTCACATTAATCTGTGGATCTCCCTGGCTTCTGTTGCACAGCAATTTGTTCTGTACAGGAGACTTTAAAAGCAGGCTCTTTTACAGCAAGTGAAGGAGTGTCAGGAGTGCTTTGAAGGGATAATTGGCTTCCTTCCATTTGAGGATTTAATAGAGCACCTTTCCAGTCCCCAGCACCTCCCATCATTTGGAGAAGCACAGTAACCTATATCTTGTGCATCACTCCAGGCAAGTTGGTTTATAATAGATGAGTTTTTAAAAAGTTCTGCTCCTGTAGGAGCTGTCATAGCCTGGTTTTGGTCTAGTCAGGAACTCAAGAAAGTGTGCTGCTTTCTGAAAGCAGAAGTTGGCAGTACTATACTTGAAGGCTCCAGTAACGTGTGAGGAATAACTTCCAGTTTTTGTGTGTTGGTATTCCTGTTACTACACAGAATGGATGGATGCTCATTCAGTAGATAAGATTTTGCACTGAATTTCATCCTTAGGCTAAGAGGAACACTGCCAGCATGTGTACTTGTGGTTTATTAAACAGCAGACAGCAGCATTTCTCTTGAGGGTGAACAGAGTGAATTCAAGGACCTGAATCAGAAGAATGTCTGTGCATATGCTTAAATTTAAGCACACAATTAGGAGTTCTGTGGAAGTTGTAATAAAAAGTGAGATTAGAGATGGCAAGGATTACAGGATGAATGGCATGAGTGGAGGAGAAGCATAAGGCCATTTAAGTGGTCTCCTTTGTAGTCCTGTAGTTTAGTAGTTACTTTGCATAATTTATATTGGTCCTGATTCCTCAGACTAGACTGAAACAACTGAGATGCAAATATTCTTCTGGGAAAATATGTCTGATATAAATATAATCCCTAAAGTTTGATCTTTACTTGCTTGTAAGGTAACATGCTTGCCCCATGTCATGACTGCCTGGTTGTGTCTGCTTTTCACGACAGACCATGTAAAATCAGGAGTGAAGGTTGGTGAGTTGGGTCTGCAACAGAGATTGTTGTCTGAATTGTTTAGGGCTTTCAGCTCCACCCTCTCCCAGAGGACAGGTCTCATTAACATGTAATAGTTGAGATGTTGTTTGCACCTGGCATGTAGTGAACTGTTTTTAATGTTGCATTTTGTGTGGAAAAAAAACCTGGCAAAGATGATGAAAGACCTTCCTTCTAGGAGTGGTTATGAACATTAGCCTTGTTTTTATTATGAAATACAAGAGTACAGCAGTTCCTGAGGTTTTAGAATGGTGTAGACAGGAAGGAATAAAATGAAAAATGGATCATTTTAACAAAAGAAAGGACACCTACTGTTTGCCACAGCCTTTGAGATATTCAAGAAGTGCTAAACATTAAAACATACAAATAATAGTCAGGGAGATTGAGGCAGAACTTCTTTTAACTCCATTCTACTTTAATGATAAATTTTGTTTGTACTCATTCTCTTCCTTCAAGGCTGCTCTTAATTACGAGTGTGGTAATACAAGGCAATCTTTTGCAACGCTAAAGCACTGAAAGATAAGGATGTACATTTTGATTTGTTTGAACCAAGTGATCTCTATGACAGATACAAAAAAGAAAGAGTTTCTGACAACAGAGGTATTCAAGAAAGCAAAATTTGGATTTAGAATTGCACAAACCATTCCCTTTCATCAGGCTAAGCAAAGTAGGTCTCTGAGGAAGCTAATTCATGTCATGTATATAAAGCAAGTCAAGTTCCAGCTACTACAAAGCTTTTATGTAAGACTTTGCTGACCCAATAGGTGGTAGAATATAAATAGATCAACAGTACACCCTTCCTTCTGCTGTTCTACCTAATCCTTTCTTGCCTTCAGGATTGAAGAGTATTTGATCTATTGAGTCTTAAATCAGACATTGTTTCCAAAAAAAAAACCCCAAGTCCCCAAAATCCAGGTGAATGAAAATTTAATGGTGTAAGAGTGAGAAACTGAATTAGGAATACACTACTGTTCTGCCTCTTTTGTCCCCCAAATACAAACTTCACAAAGCTGGAACTGCCTGGCTTCCTACTTGCTCTTAGCTACCCCTGTCAAGTGGCTTAACATGAACCTCTTCAAAAAGAGTAATTGTATTAAACCAATATTAATTTACTTTCTCCTTTTCAATAAAGCTTAAAATGCCCTCGTCATCCTGCCTGCAGGTGTCCACTGCTGCTCAGGAGGTAGAGCACTCTTTATTTTTAGTAACAATATCTCTCATGCTGGGGTGGAAGAATCTTAAACCAATTAAACACGTTAGAAGATAATCGTGCGTGTGGGTTTCGTTCAAGATCTGCATTTTCTTCACTCTGGGGTGTGTCCTAGTACCAGCCTTCCTACCCAAGATGACAGAAAGAGTGTGATAAACTGCTAACTAGGTAAGCAGTACAGCTGCTGCTTTGTGAGGTATTCCCTTGTCAAGAAATCACTTGTGATGGGGTTTGCCTCTTTTTTTTTTTTGTTAATTCCATTACAGTTAAGTTTTATACATTATCTTAGTTTTGACTTAAATTTTTTTCAGATGCCTGTTTCTTTTTAAACATTTATTTTTTAAAAAGAATTAACCTCTTGTACATGAAGTGTTTTTTCCAATAAAAAGAAATTGTGTGTGTGTGTGCTTTTAAGATCTGATGATTTGTTCTTCCCTTTTAATAATGCTTAGTTACTGAGAAAAAACTTGTGAACTGGCTAGTGTATTCTGATCCCTTCAAATATGTCTGGGCCCATGTATTTTAACTCTTTGTATACACTCTCATTAGCAGGTTGAATTTTGTTTTTTCATTTGCAGAAGCTGGAAAAGCATGTCCTGAACCAGCACATGGACTTGTCAAGGTCAGAAAGCCTTTGGCTACATTGACATTAAACCTTTATTTATTTGATAAGGAATTTACACAGGCTAACAATGTTCAGATTGTTTAAATACAAGATATTTTCTAGGAACTGTGGCATGCATTGCTGCATGCGTGAGGCATGGTCTCATCAGCAAGACTATAGCCTTGAGTTTTTTATTTATTCTTCATCTTGAATTTGACAGTCATAATACAAAGCATGGAGCAGGCTTTGTCCTGCATGGATTTACTTTTACAGTGGACCATCAATAAACAAAATAAAGCCAGATAGCACTTTATAGATGTCCAGCACCCCAAATGTTAACGTACATTTTAAATGTTAACATTGTTCAGCACAGCAGCATAACTTGTATCATCTTTCTTGGACTGGACTGAGAGAGAAATCCTGATAGGGAGAAGTTACAGAGGTCAGTAGTGTACAGCAGTGTTTTCTCTCACCAGAAACAGTAGGTCACTAACACTATAACTGTGTATTTCAAGTAATGATAATAATTAAGCTGTCAAGCTACTTCTCACTGAAGGGCATTTCTAATATAATACTTTTGCAAATGGTAAATGTGATTTTAGAGTGCTCCAAAAATTGACAAAGGAGGAGGGATGGGAAGGCAAGGCAAGTCATGGCAAGGAAAAGGAATGGTCCATTAGTTAAGAGTACTGATATAGCAATTGGGAGGCTGGATCAGTTCCTTTGCAGTGCTGGGTTTGCTCTCCTGGTCAGTGCTTCATTTCCAGTTCAGAGGAACTTGGCTAGTGCTCAGTTTGGCACTACACAGCCTGTGGCCAAACCTGGGAGCTCATAACTCTGACTGATATTGATAGCGAACAAATAGCAAGTAAATACTTGTGAGGGGACCATTTGTTAAAGGTAGTACAGATTTTTGATAATCAAGTGCCCAATTTACTAAATTACTGCTCAGCTAATATTTAAGAGTTTGCGTGGCAGAGTATCGGGAAGATAAATGAGTTTGTCAGTGAGATGCTCAGATTGTCTCATTTGTTATTTTCCCCTCGTACGTGGCATTTGATAGATGGCACACTGCTTTCTATGCAAATAGCTTCATCCTGGCTAGTTTGTGTGTTTGTGTGTGGGAAGATGTATGGAAAAACAGTGGGGTTTTTTGACATTTTAAATTACGGTTAGGGCACTTCCATCCTGCAGGTTGTGTTGGCTGAGGATTTCGACTTTTCCAGCCAGCACCACATTAAATGCCCAGCCCTGCTGCAGGTTCTGCTTGCCATTCTGCTGTTCATTTTCTCTCTCTGACTTCCCTGCCAGCTCCTTTCTCCCTTGGGTTGCTGGCTGGGGAGAGAGCTCCACTTTGCAGCTTCCTGCTTAGGATATGGAGGTGCCCTACGGGGCCCTCAGAGGATGTTTTTCATCTTCTGGCCCTTTCTCTTTTGCCTTAATCCCAGAACAAATGATAAGTATCATGTGTTTAGAACAGGCCTAGAAAGACATGAGCAGGCTGCCCTATGGTCCCCCTTCCCATTCTCCAAGTTGTTGCTAAGTTTTGTGTGAACAGACCTTGTGCACACATTCCCTTTGTCCTTTCAGTGAGACATGGAGTCTGACCAGCCTTCAGCAAGGGAAAGACTCCTCTGCTGAAGCAGCCATTTTCCCTTCCCCTCCACTATACACATAATTTTAAAACAAATATTACCCTGTAATGCAAAATTTGCTAAAGTGTCTGTTTCTTCCTGGGAGCTCTGGAAAAATGTGATCGATGTGATGAGTTTGTGTGAGTCTGCCTGGAAACTGTGTGTGTTAGAGGATGAGTTCAATATGCAAATCTCCAACAGCTCCTATTTATAACCATGTCAAGGTCCATATTGTCCCTCTTCTGTCTGTCCACCTCCCCAGCCAGTTCCTTGAGCAGTTGTTGCAGGCAGTACTGAGTACGAAGGGTGCGCTGCCATAAAGCAGCCACGGGAGCTCCTGGAAAGGCTCGGGTTTGTATGGGCTCATCCCACAGATCCTGCTCTGTTCAGTCTCTGGCGCTGACGCTGGGGAATCGTCAGAGCCACCCTGAGGAGCTGCGGAGCAGGAGGGCCTAAGGCTTGTGGATGGCTGTGTCCCTGTTCAGGATGGCATCAGGCAGGTGTGCAGGCTCCTTGTTCTGAGCTGTCAGTGTCTGAGTTATCCTGGGAGAGAGATTTCTCAAAGGTGTGCTTAAGATCATTATTAACTGTCCCTTTGGAAATACGAATATTTCCTACTTGCCTATAGATTTATTGACTAATTCACTGATCTGGGAATTTTGAAAGCTGGCACAGCCTCACTTGCTGAGAGTGAAAAGAGAAGATTTCTCTTTGCTTAGCACTCAGCAGCTGAAGAATTCCCATGAGTGACAGTTACGAGGTCAACAGCAATAGAACAACCCTTGATATTAATATTTTGTAGGCTAAGAAAATGAGCTCCATCGGATGTTATTTTTTTCTCGTGTTAGTAGAAAGGACTCATTTTCCTAGCATTTTTCAAATGCTGAAGAACAGCAATTGTTTGTGTAGAATTATCTGTTATTGTTAGCAATGTTCTTGCTTCTCTGCAGTACAGTGACACTGCCTTTATCCTTTAGAAGCAATGGAAAATGATAAATGAGGTTAACAAGCTTCAGTCTAAAGTGAAAACTAAATCTGTGGCTATACAACTCTTGTTGCATTCATTCTGGTCAGGGGTTGGTTTGTTCATTTATTCTTGGGGAAAAAGCATCTCTTTTCCTTGGCCTCCTGAGAATCAGAAACCATGACTGAAACTCAGCTGGAGTAGCCTATTTCAGAGCTCAGCAAAGAATACTATACACAGCATTTAGGGATATTGGTAGCTTGTTTTCCTTATTTGCTTTCCAATTAGAAATTGGATGAACCTTCGGGATGCAGAAACAGGGAAAATCCTCTGGCAAGGAACAGAAGATCTGTCTGTACCTGGAGTGGAGCATGAAGGTACTGTGTGATTTTATTGTGTGTTTTCAGGCTGGGTGGTGCTGCATGTCTGGGTCACCTGAGCTGCAAGCATACCCCTGCTTTGAAGGACAGATGTCACCTTTGTCACTTGGGCAAATCATATCACCTCACTGTGCCTCAGGTTTTCATCACAAATAAAACAGGAACTGTCATCTCCATCAGAGGAACTTGGGGAATTAATTAAAACATACTCTGGCCTGAGATTAATGCCCATTGTACAAGGAGTAGTTAAGACCTTATCTTCTGGTGCATAGTTCAGTCATCCATGTAGAAGATGGATGACTGCAAACTGTAGCAGATGCAGAGGAGAGCTATTAGGAGAAGCCACTGAAAAGATTACAGATGGGAGGATGGTCTTCCTTGGGAGAAAAGACAAAAAAAGCATTTTTTGTATGGCATAGCTAGAAAAGAAATCTGAAGTAGATAGGTTATGCTCAATAAATAGGCTGAGAAGTGGGGGAGACATCTAACAAAGCAGGTGATCTGATGGTGAATTAAAAGGTGTGGGAAAATGCGGTTCTGGTACAGTCCTGCAGCAGAAGCAGTGAGGGCAAACAGAATAATTGTTTTAAAATTAAGTCCATATGTGTCTTAAAGTCATTATATAGTACTTGTATGAGTGTGTGTATGTTCTCTGGCCATTCAGGGCAAATCGCAGTCTAGACATAGCAAACAAAGAACCAAATATATAGCAGAGTGAATAAAATACATTTTCTTTAAACAGGACTTCTATTTGCTTTTTAAACATGACTTCTATTTGATTTAAGTACAAGTTTCTTTATAAAATGAACTCTTAAGTTTCAAATCATGATACTGTGTTACTACCTTAACTTACTATTACCACTTAGATGAAATAAAAACAATATTAACGCGGTATTGGGTTGCTGCCAAAGTCTTAACATTAAACTGCCCTAAGCAGTGAAAATCACAGCCCTGAGCACCTGAAACTGGAGTTAATCATCTAAACCAGCTTTTGACAGCAGGAGCTTTTCCAGCCAGCTCAATTCAGTGACAGGGCATTCAAAACTGGGAGGCAATTTGGAAGATGCAAATCTGTGAAGTTTGGTTTCTTCCAATATACAAGCAAATCTTGGAGTAAGCTGCTGAGGTGTAGCTCTTACAGAATCCCCAGAGCCAGCTATCATTCATGACGTACAAATAGTCCTTTCATTATCTAAGAAAAGGTGTAGTTTGAAATGAAAAATCAGTTTGGCTAAGGTAACTTGCTTTCTTGTATGTCCCAGATATTTAAGGTAGCTTTATTTAAACTAAATGAAAACATAATTATATGGATATTTTAATTGAATTTCAGTTTCTAACTAAACACAGTTGGACCCAAAATGACTTGCTTAGTAAATAAGAAATGTGTCATTCAATGCTTTCTAATCTAATCAGCATAAAGTATCTGACTAAATGTATGTTAACCATGTAAGTGCTTAACTAAATGTGCAGGTATAGTACATCCTCAAGTTAACAAAAAGCAATAGTAAATTTAGGATTAAGTCTATGCTTATCTGCATCCCAGCATGTTTTAAAATGGACCTAACTGACAAGAATCAAACTTCCTTATTTTCTATCTTTTTAATAGACAATAAAAAGAGAAATAAAAGTAAAATGATCTTAAAATAAGTAATTTCAATTAAAATTTCTGCTTGATGGTATAAATGTAAATTAAAATGTCTTGGATGTTTAAAGACAATGCAATCCTACTTTTATTAAAAGTAACTATTTGGTAGTTTTACAGTGTTAAAGCAAACATTCTCAGCAGTCTGTCTTGGGGATGAAGGAAGTGAAATTACTAAATTGCAAAATAGTTTTAACGAGTCATGTTACACTTAACTGCAAAGGGATGTTTATCCACAGTGGTGTAGTCTGTACTGGTGAGGGCAGTAAAGGATGATGCCATGCAGATTTCCATGGTGCAAAAAATCCCATAAAAATAATTAGAGATCTTTTACATTTAAAACTCTTGCCTTACACTTTTAATTTTCTTTTTAATCTTTTTTTTTTTTTTTTTAACAAACCATGGGCTGTGTACTTCTCCTTGGGGTAGGATGCTGGCTTACCTTCCCTAAGCCTCCAGCTCTTGAGATTGGTCTCATATCAAGGTCCTACTCCATTAAACTGTTCTACATTAGGTAGATTTGCCTGGGATTTGGGAGACTCTTCCTGTTATTAAACACCCGCCTGCTCCTTGCTCATGGATGTTTTGATATGCTTTCCATTTTGGAACAGTTTGGCTCATAAAGCACATGCCAGCTGTCTTCCCTCCCCTCTTTATTTCTAATAACTTCACATGAAACATTCTCTAATATGCGGGCAGGATTATGCACAATCACACAACTGAAGTATGACGGGCTTGGGAGAATTTTACTGTATTGACTCCCCCCCATATTCTCCTGATTAGAGCTCTTAATCAGTGCTCTCAAACTGTCCCTTCTCTTACTCCTCCACCTCTAAAAAAAAGTCATTTTGTGAAATATCTATCAGGTACAGTTTGCCACTTGCTGTTGTTGTCTCACCCATTGCAAGGGCCCAGAAACCTGGATTGTCAAATTGCTCTCTTAAACCTTCCATTGTGGTTCTGGCTTTACAGCCTGGGTAGGTCTCAGTATTAAGGGAACAGGCATTTACTTCTACAGGATACTTCCCAGAGCTCTGAGATGGCTGGGGAAGTGCTGCTGGGCTGAGAAACACACATTTGTGGTTTGCTCTGGGGATACACAGTCTGAAAGGGAAGGAAAAGGGAGAAGGGCTAAGAGGCTTGCTGTGCTAAGCAGCCCTTCAGCTGCCTGTGATCTTCAGCACAATTCCTAAAGTAAAAATTTAATTGCATCTTATATTTCATCTTGAAAAATTATGGGGTTTAGTAACAAACAGCTAAGAACCAGGAGTCTGAGAGATCAGTGTTGTATCCCTGATTCTGTCATAAGTTTCATTCTTGGCTGTGGGCAAGGTACTTAAGGTATTTGCATCTTGGATTTCACTCTTGCAAATGTAAAAACAAATGTAAAAACAAATGTAAAAACAAAGTCCTTTGTGTTTGCATTTTTCCTGCTGCTATGATCTTGTATTAGTCCTAATCATTATTTCCAAGTATAGAATAATAATACCTGCAGAAGCTGGATTTTACTGTGTCCAAATAATGCTTCTTTATCTGTTTCACAGCTCGAGTTCCTAAAAAAATCCTGAAATGCAAAGCAGTATCTCGGGAGTTAAACTTTTCCTCAGCAGAACAAATGGAAAAATTCCGTCTGGAACAGAAAGTTTATTTCAAAGGGCAGTGTCTAGAAGGTATGGATGTGCTCTGTGTGCTGCAGCACAGGAACTGACCCCCAGCAGGGCAGGGATTAGAGTGACTAAAATGGGTTGAATGTGGTGATTTTAATTTTTCAGAGTAGCACTGAAGCACTCATCTTGTCAGGACTAATGGGCCACAGTATTAAGGATAGCATTTCATAAGTGTATTAACACTTTGTTATGTAAGCAAAAAAGCTGGGTAATCATGCCTGAGGGCACAAATCCACCACAGGCTGCCTGAGGCAAGGAAACAGGTTATTTCAGAGTCAGCTGTTACTGGAATTCCTCGGTCTTCCTCAGAGTGCCAGGCTGGAGCCTCTGGTGTACCTGGGTTACAGCAGTGCCAGTGACCCCACAACTGCACATCTGACCCCCCTCACTGCAGTGCTGCTCTTAATCTGGGCTGGAGGAGGGGCAGATAAAACATTGAGCTCTGTGTCTTTTGGGCAACCAGTTGCACACAACCTCAGCTGGATGCCGGGGATGTCTGCAAGAGGAGGAATGTGGTTTCCCTGTTCCCATTAGGTGTGTTGAAATTTCCACCGAATGCCAAGGAAGTGCTGTGACCTTACCAGTACCATCAGCTATTTTAGAAAGGGAGTACCTGCTCTAAGAGGAGGGCAGGGTTCAGTGCAGTTTAAGCTGTACAAAGTAATTTGAAAGTAAAATGTTGGCAGCCCAGCAGGACAATTTAGGGACTTGTCCAGCCTGTCAGGTGAAAAGCAAAAGGACCATTTGTGAATTTTCTTCTTTCAAATGCCTCTGTATCTTTTTTTTTTTTTTTTACTTTGCAGAATGGTTCTTTGAATTTGGTTTTGTGATTCCTAACTCCACAAACACTTGGCAGTCCTTGATAGAGGCAGCACCTGAATCACAGATGATGCCAGCTAATGTTTTAACGTGAGTGCCTTGGGCTTGCAGAATCTGAGGGCAAAGCAAAAGCAGTATGTGGCATTTCCTTGGGGGCAATGGTGGGAAAGAGGAGAGGGAACTGCTACCAACTCTGAATCACCTCACTGCTGTTAGCTGTTGAGAGATAAAAGGGGCTAAGCCAACTTCATTACCTTCCTTCCCATAGGTCCAATTTGCATTAATATAGCAATAAAGGTTTGGAGAAAGTGAAACTGATTCTTTAATAAAGTTGCTTCAGTTTTTTGGAAGGTGAATTGTGAAAGGGTTTTAAAATGTTTTACAACTTAATACCCCTTACAACCAGGGGGTAAAAAAACCAGCAGATTTTTGGGCCATTTTTAAATCAGCTATTGATCACTGACTGTTGTCCAAGGTAGTTTAGTTCATGCAATATATCACCTGTAACAGCTGCTCTAGTGTTTGTTTCATCACTGTAACATTTTGCTGAGCTTTGTGTCTTTAACATTGGTTTGTACACATTTAGTGTATATGCATTTATATACATTTATATACACTATGCACGGAGTTGTATCTGGGGCTAAAATACCCTTAAAAGGTAGGAATCAGTCATTTTGCAGTCACCTGTAAGAAGATTCACACACCCTCCTCACAGTCTAGTCCTGGCTCTGTGTGCACGTGGGCTCCTGAGCAGGGCAGCGATGCCTCGGACGTGTCACAGTAGCACGTGCTGGGCATTGCTCGGTGTGGGCAGCCAGGCTCCAGTTTCGGGGGGATGATGGAAAAGGCTCCTGGAGGGAGGCTCTTGGGAAGTGTAACCATCCTCCCTGCAGTGCTGGATGGGTGCTGGCAAGCACACAAGGAGTGCACTGCCAGAAACAGAAGGGTTTGGAAACCCTGCTGCCAACAAGAGGCAGACAGGGAGCAGCCGGTCTCACTGCAAGGTCACTGTGTCCTCTGGAAGACCTCCCTCTCCAGCGTTCTCCCTCTTATTCCCTGTCTGGAGCAAAGCCAGTCGCACAGAGAAGGCACCAGGATGGGAGCTACCAGCACTGATTCCCATTCACAGCATGTTTCAAAGAGAGAGCGGGCTCTGAAGAGAGCACCAGTGTTCCAATAGTGCTCCTGGCACAGCCTGCTCAGAACCTTGGAGGTGCTGCACACGTCCTCAGCTCCCAGAGCTGGGGACTGGCAGTCGGTACAGGAGGAGCCAGATTTGGGAAACAGAGTAAAGAAACAAAGACATCTGACAAGTTGGTTTTGATCATCTCAGGAATTCAGGCCATTTTCAGGACTGGGAGTCAAGAGAAGCTAGTTTTCAAATGACCTTGAGGATTTTCCAGTGTCCCATTCTTTCCCTGAAGTATGTCCACATGTAGTGGGGAGCCCAGATCTCTCTCTCCTATTCATGGAGGTGTCCTAAAGTCATTCTTGATGCTTTTCAGTAGAACCCCCAGCCCATAGAGATCCAAAGGGGAATTTGTGGCCCAAAGAAGTCATCATTTTACAGCTGCCAAGATTTGGAGAGCCCCTCACTTTCTGATATTCCCAAAGACCTCACGTTTGTCTTGGTGTTTCCAAACCAGGAGAGAATGGAGGTGATACTTGGTGCTAACCAAGGCACTCTGCATGAAGAGTTCCCAGGATGACCGAGTATCAGATTGAGAACATTCCCTGACATTTAAGTTCAAACATTGTCCACACCACAGCAAAACCTTACACTCAGGAGGTTCAGTGTTACAGACACCAAGAGCCACAGTGGAGGTAGAACTGCTGCTTTAGTTTTCAAGAGCCAGGTTGTTTAGACATGGTCAGATCACACTGCTCAGGTGTCCAGGTGCTGTAATGGTCCCAGAGTTCTTATTTTATGTACCAAAATCTCAAAAGTCAGCAAGTTGAATCCCCAGAGCTTCTGTCACACTGAAATCCACATTTCTGTTGCAGTTGTATAAAATACGCTTGTGTCTTTGCATTTGAGCACTTCTTGAGGGAAATGACATGTTAAGTTGGTTGGTGTAGCTTGCTCAGCACTAGAAGACAGAGGAGAATAAAAAAAGAATTCCCATTGGTTTTCACAATTCCTGCAGGAGAGAGGGGCCTGAAGGTGCTGGGACTGCTAGTTTATTTTTAGCAATAGGAGTGAGCAGGAGTTTGCTGTCTGAGCACTCTGCAGCCTGAGTGGTACCGTGCTCAGACAGGGGAGGGATGGGGGGAACATTCCACACAGGAATGTGTTTGGGAGATCCCTCAGTTCTGCCTGACCCTGACCAGGACAGTGCTCACTGTGTGCAGCTCCAAACCAAAGATCATGTTGTGGGGGGTCAAGGTGTGAGTCCAGGCTTGTGAGAGCGTGGAGAGGAGCAGTCGCTGTCCACTGTCCATGCATCCTTCTAACACCTCTTCTTTCTCCTCCTTTCCTCCTGCAGTGGTAATGTTATTATAGAAACCAAATTCTATGATGACGATCTTCTTGTAAGCACTTCCAGAGTGAGACTTTTCTACGTTTGAGATGGGGCTTTTTGGAGCTGTTTTAGTTTTCCTCCATACAGTTCTTGGTGCAGAACCACCCGACTATCCAGTGGAAGACACTCCTGTAGGCGGTGACCCTGGGGACCAGCTCAGCGTGGGTTGTGACCTTTGCCCATCAGTTATTTTGCTTTCTCCTCTGACAAGACCAGACCAAACCCTCAGAGACGGGGCCATCTGCTCAGCGATGCCCTCAGGAAGAGAGGCTGTCTCTGAACACAGGCAAACGATGGTCATGCAGAACCAATACTGTAAATTTATGTTAGTCTCATCCTTTCTACTTCTCTGGACCCTGGTATAATCTCCCATTTCCACTCACACCAAACTCTCAATGCTTTTCTTTTGGGGTTAAATTAACCTTTTCATTTTTCTCATGTTGTAGATTTTTATCCTTTTGCTGGATTTCTGTGTAACTGGTCCACACATCCTCCTACCCCAAACTTGTAAAATAGACTGTGATATCACCTAATGTAATTAAAACAAATTTCTCAATTAAAACATTCCTACCGTCCAAAGAAGGGAAGAAATGTTAGTTCTGTGTATTTTCTTTTCTGTTACAAAAATGCACCTCAAGAGGCACAAACTCCCATCACTCAAGCCAGCAGCAGAACAGGGCTTTCCACTGTCGTGCCCCTTCCACAAACCTATCTCTGTTACAAACTTCTCTTCCTCCAACTGGCCACATCAGAAAGATGTCCTGACTTCCCTGACCAAGGCTTCTCCTTGGCCTCCCCTGTCTGTTAATCCCTTGGGGCCGATTGTCCCTTTGTCACTGGTTTCTCGAGCAGCACTGCACACTACTCTGCTTTTCCAACTCCCTGGGGACACTCAAGCCCCTCTGGAAAACCCGCTGAGCCCACCAGCATCACTCCCGTGCTGGGCTGGGCTCCCTGGAGCTCTGCTGGGGCTGCAGTTGCTGACAACGACACGCCCCACATGTGGGGGCTTCAGTGACACATGGCAGCACTTCCACCGGGATGGATTTCTCCAGCCCTGCTACCACTTTTCCCTGCCATTTGTAATCAGTTCTAGCACACGGACATCGTGGGAAGGGGCATCTCCAGCTTCTGCTCCTGAACATCACAGGCAGCTGTGCAACCACGGGATGCCTTGGTCAGCCTGTGCTGTTGCTGGGCTTGAGATCCTCAGAGTCACAGGGAAATGAAAGGCATCATTTCACATTCTGGATTCAGCCACTGAATGGTGTATGTGGGAGAGATACAGAGTAAATATTGTTTAGGGGGTTTGAAGTTGGACCATTAAGCCCCATTAGCCACAGTAGCAACTTTCTTACCAGACCTCTCTGATGGATCCCAGCCTGGGGCACCCGCAGGGCGGAGTCTTGTTGGCAGCGTGACCCATCCTAGGCCAGCCTTCAAACAGAGGCATCAACCACAACCGCACCCAGCAGGAACAACACCCAGTGAGGGTGGGACCTCCATCCAAGAGGAGACACAAAAGGTATCCAGAAAGGAAAAATAAAAAAGATTGAAGGTCTTGAAAGCAGGTGCCTTTGTGTTGTAGGACAAATGCTCTGCTATACCCACAGAGGAGGTGTCCAGCAGAGACAGGCAGCAGACACCACCTCCGCCAAGTTCAGCTACAGCCAAGGACTGACCAAGAGCAGAGGGATGGATGTTCCCAGCGGGTCTGAGTCTACCCTGGTGCCTTTTCTGCTAATGACCAATCATATCCCGGGCTGCATCCAAAGCAGCACAAGGTCAAGGGAGATGATTCTCCCCCTCTACCCCACTTGTGAGATCCAACCTGGACTGCTGCATCCAGCCCTGGGGTGTCAGTACAGGAAAGACACAGACCTGAGGGAGGGGGTCCAGAGAAGGCCACAAAAATGATCAGAGGGAAGGGTTGGCTCACCAGTGAAGACAGGCTGACACAGCTGTGGTTGTTCAGCCTAGAGAAGGCTCCAGAGAGAACTTTTCGCAGCCTTCCAGTACTTGAAGGGGCCTATAAGAGATGGGAACAGACTTTTTAGTAGGGCACGTAGCTATAGGACAAGGGGTGATGGCTTTAAACTCAAGGAGGGTCAATTTAGACTAGACATAAGGAAGGAATTTTTTAGGGTGAGGGTGGTGAAACACTGGAACAGGTTGCCCAGATCAGGTCAGATCAGTGGATCAGCACCTGACCTGGCTGGAGATGTTCCTGCTCATGGCAGGGGGGTTGGACTAGGTGACCTTTAAAGGTCCTTTCCAACCCACATCATTCTGTGAAACAAGCTGTGAATTCCCACACCCACTTAACCTCCCCCGGCGCCTGTGGGACGCGCTCCCTGCGGGGCGCTCACGCTGGAGGCTCCGCGGGGATTCAAGGGGCCACCGACACGCGTGGCTGAGGCTCCGCCGGGTGAGCAGCCCAGGGGGAGGGCCGCGGAGGTACGCGGGTCCTGAGACGGCCCGGGAGGGCCTCCGGAGCCCCTTCCCTCCCCCCCGCGCCCGCCCTGCCCGGGCTGGCCCAGTTTGCCCAGTTCTCCCGGTCGGAGCTGGCGGCCCCGCTTGCGGCGGGTCACTGCCGCCCTCCAGTGGCTCCGTGGGAAATATCCGGGAGCTGCTCACCCGCTCCTGTCCTGGAACAGCCTCTCCCAGAACTCCCCCAGTGCCGGGATCAACCTCCCTGAAGAACAGGAGGAGCAAACGGCGGGGCAGCGGGAGGGCAGGGCAGGGGTCACACTGAGGTCTGAGCAGCCACCACCGAAAACCCAGGCAAAAGGCCCCGGGGTGCTCAGAGCAGGAGCCCGTTCTTGGCCCAAGCAGCTGCGAATCCCCTTCCCTGTGGGGCTGCCGCGATTTGGGAGCCTTGGGAGAAGGGGCAGGAGACACGGGCATGTCCCGTGCCCAGGGCCCAAGCACAGCAGAGTGAGATCTTGGCTCCCTTGCATGGGACAGCAAAGGTGCCAGTGAAGAGAAAAGTGGGGCTGGAAAGCGCAAGAGCAGAGCATGTCACCACTGCCACCAACCATCCATGTCCCTATGGTGGTTCTGGCTGCAACCTGAGGGTAGCCTTATGCCACCCTCTGTGCAAAGGTTGGGGGTGAGAAGTGGAATCAACACAGTGATTCCTCCTCTTATTTACCAAGTAAGTTCCCACCTGGAAGTTCACAGCCTTGGCAGGCATCTCTGGGCCACAAAACTTCCCCCGGCCAGGTCCACGTGCAGGGCTCTGCAGGAGGGAAGGGCTCCGTGGTGGAAGAGAGGCAGCTCTGGCAAAGGTAGGACTCGGCCGGGGCCCTGAGGAGCTTCTCACTACGCAGGACCTTGCCCAAAGCCCAGCCACTCACAAAACCCCGGCTCACTTGGAGCTGCTGCCTCCGGGCGCCTCCGGGAGCCTTCGGCATCGGGCCAGGAAGGCAGCGCTGGGGAGAAGAACCGGCCGGGCTCGGCAGCCGCCGCTGCGGGCGAATCCCAGCCGGCAGCCGCGACTTTCCCGGCCCATTGTTCGCAGCCGGGGTGTTCTGGCCCCGGCAGCTCCCACGGCGGGCACCGGTGCCTCCCGGCCGCCGGCACACACGGGGCATTTGTTTCTGCGAGAGCCTCGGGGCAGGGAACGTGCTCGGGAGGCTGCTCCCTGCCAGCTGGAAAGTCGCCACAGGGGACTCGTCCCCCACCTCGGGAGGGCTGTGAGCCGCCCTGGCAGCTCCGGAAACCTGGTGGTGAGAGCAGGGCGGCCCTGCAGAGCCTGGCACGCAGTCAGGGGCCGCAGAGACACATCTGGAAGTGGAGAGAGCTGTGCACAGCCTGGGGGGCTGGCACAGAGAGATTTGGGGTGAAGCTCCATCCTCACTGCCCTCTAGCCACGCCTTGGCTTGGGAGCCCTGCAAGCTGGGCTGTTGCACAGCAGCGAGGCAGCTCGGGAGGAGGGTGATGCACAACACCCTTTTGGCTTCAGGGGAGCTCTCTGCATGCTTTTGGGGTCCATCACACCATAAGGCTCCCTGAAGCACGGCTTACGGCAATGGAACCACCCCGCAATGGGCTCCGGGGCTGGCTGTGGAGCGGGACCCCGCACTGGGGGTGTGAGACTCTTCCCGGTGTCCTGTTCCACGAGGGTGAGGGGAACAGGACCAGCTCCTCCTCTCCACGGCAAGCACCAGGCTCTCACACCCTCAGCGCCCATCGCCAGCACCCCTGCAGGCTGTCACTCCCCCGGCTGCTGCGGGAGCCCTCAGCTGCCCGCCCGCCTGGCAAAGCCACCGGGGCTCCCGCTGACGCGTGCCCCAGATCTGCCCCGCCCGATAAGGCTCAGGCGGGGCGGCAGAGCCATCCTAATGTGGTTAATGAGCTGATTCACGAAAGTTGCTGCCGAACAAAAGGCGCACGAACAGCCCAGGGCCACGTTATGTTCGGTGTCTGCTTTGCTACTCTTACCTTCCCGCAGGTGCCGGTGGCACGGGCAGGCGGCGGGCAGGGCGTGGTGACAGCGGGCAGAGCGTGGTGGCAGCTGGCAGCCTTCGGGGTCAGCAACATCTCGTCCCACCTCACCCAGTGCCATCCAGTTCAGCAGCACTGGGAGGAGACAGGAGGCCTGGGAAGGTTTGAGCCCCTCTGCCCCTTTTGGGGGGCACAGATCCCACTCCTGAGTTGCCAAATCAGAGCAGGCACAGCCCCAGATGGGCACTCAGCCACTTGGACACAGGGATTTCACTGCCAGGTGACTTGGGCACAGTTCCATCTCTCCCCAAGGACAGGAGGAGGGCATCTGGAGCAAAGACAGGATTCAAAGTACCCTTTTTCAGTCCAAGGTGCCCAATTCCTCCTGCCCTAGGGAGCCTCTGGTCACCAGCCCTGCAGTGCTACAGGACCTGGGTGCAATTCCTGTTGGGGCTCAGCAGCTGCCTCACCCCACTGCAGGTCTGACATCCCCATCCACAGCAGACCTCCAAGAGAAGGGCCAGCCATCACCATGGCCCCTTTGGAAGAGTGTTCCATTCTTGTGGCAGCCAGCTCTGTGCCAAAGTCCTTCCTGTACCACCCTCCGCATACCAGAATCCTGCCTGCTCTCCCAGCACCTCAGTGCCAGGCAGAGAGTGGCAGACACTCAGAAGGGGTGACAAGCTGAGAGGGGACAAGCAGGGGACACAGAGCAAGGGGACGAGAGGACAGAGTAACAGTGCTGGTGTCCTGCTGTCCCCAAAGCCAGGCTGGAAAGGTCCGACATGGCCCTGAATGTGCAAAAGGGGAACAGTGGCTAGTTGTGGGAAGGGATTATGCTCTCACCAGGTATGGAAGGTGGGCCCCAAGAAACTGCTGGGGATGCAGGAGGAAACCACACGAGTGATGTGAAGACCCTGAGGGTGAGGGACTGACAGAGCTGGAGCCACCTGGCTGATAGAGAATCAAGTGTTCCAAGGAGAGGGCAGAGGCCCAATTTCCATGGGAGGAGGTGGCAAAACCGGCAGCTGAGGCCAGATACATTTGGCTCAGGAACTGGGAACGTCTGCGCCCCTTGATGTTTCCCGGAATCCTCGCAGGAAATTCCCTGGCACAGAGCAGGAGCACGGGGGAGGTAGTTCCGGCTGCCCCGGGCCAGCAGCCACGCTGTGCCGCCTGTTCATCCCCATCACCACCAGCCTGGCTGGCTCTCCTGGCAGGTTGGCCTTGGCAGCACGACCTAGGACGCGGGACGGCCACGGCCCGTCCCCACGGCGCTGCCGCGGCTCTCGGAGGGAGCGCGGGGCTTCCCCACGCCGCAGCACTAGATGGTGCTGCAAGACAGCGCTGCTGCCTGCGCTGCACAGCGCGGGTGGCCGGCCGGGCAGGACGCTGCTTGTGGTCACCGCCTCGGCCGGGGCCCCGCGAGAGCCACCGAGGGCCAGCTCGGGCCGGCCTCACAGCAGGCGGGTCACCCGGGGCTGGGACGTGCCACCAGCTGTGCTCCAGGAGTGGAGCGGCCCTTGCGCTGGGCTGGACACGCTGTTCCTTGTGCCAGCCCGGAGCTGGGATGAGGTGTCCCGACACCTCCGTGCCTCACGGCTGCCTTCATCCCTCTTCCGACCGCGTTCCTGCCAAGCTGCGGATGCACAAGTCCCTCGAGCCCAAGGCCGCAGCAAACAGCCCGGTGGGACGCCCCACGGCCAAACACAGTCCCCGGCCTTTGCTGGGGACCTGTCAGCTCTGGGAGGTGCCCACGGCCATCCCACGGAGCTGCACGGGGTGCAGGGAGCACCAGCTGCAGTGCGTGCTTGGGGACAGGTGTCCCATGCTCATCCCTTCCCATGGCAGAGTCCCACAGTCCCGCTTCCTGCCTGCTGCTCACTTCCCGGGATGCTGCTCCAGAGCTGCGGCCTTGTCCCACAGTCCATCCCAGGGATGGAGCTTTAGGCTGGGGTTTTCCCCAGAGAAGCAGGACATCCTCATCTTGGGAGCACGGATAAGGGGGATTAGCCCCCAGATAGGAAACCAGCCAGCCCCTGCAATTGTTAGGGTTTGGTTTAACCAAAACTGGCTCTGCACCCTGCACTGCCCCATCCCTGCAGGGACTGCACCCCACGGCAGCTGCTCTGAGCCCTCATGTGGCCTCGGGGTCTCACCTGGTGGCAGAGACAATCCAGTGCAGGCTCTCCAGCCCCATGCAGGATCACAGTCCCTGCCACTCCAGACAGGCCATTTAGAGCCACAGCCCTTCTCTGCCTGCGGATCCAGGGTCTGGCAGTGCCCTGGCTGCTGGACAGGGAGCAGGTGCCTTGTACTTGCTATGGGTCATTGTCCTCCTCACTGTGGCCCGTGGGTCACACACCCACTGAGCACTGGGGTCTCCAGCTTTGGGCACAAGCTGCAGCCCACTTCACACCTCCTGCCCCAAGCCCTGACAGAGGGGTGCTGCTTCCCAGCTCCCTGAGGGAGCAGGGCCAGGAGCCCGCTCTGCTTGCAGCAAAGGAGAGGAACCCAGGGAGATGCCCACAGAGCCCAGGGCAGAGCGAGCTGGAGGACACAGATCCCCACCCAACACCCAGGCAGAACCCCTCACCTTCAGGCCTCTCTCCTGGGTAGGAAAGGACACATGTAAAGATCCCATCCCTGTGGATTCTCCAAGGGCAAATCAGGTTGCGCTTCCTCAACCCCCAGCTGTTCCCCTTGCACTGTGCTTTCTTACAAAAGGAATGCAGGATCCTCTCCAGGTCCACATCTGCTCTGAAGTAAAGCAGTTGATGTTTTCTCCCAGGTCTCTTCCTGGCTCACACATAGCACAGCCCTGGGGAGCGGCCTCTGAGCCCACCAACCCCTAGCTGCTCACCACCTCTCCCTCTGGGGCTCCCCAGTCAGCCATGAACAGGAGCCACAACCCTCACTGGGGTTTGCAAAACTGAGGGTCCCCCTCAGCCCTTCCTTCTGTTCTCCTGCCCTTTGGAGAGGAGCAGCTCAGCCAGACAAGATGGAGCAGCCACAGGCACGGGGAAGGATGGAGGATTCACAGGGTCTGCACAGGAGGAGCCCAAGGCACTGCAGCTCTGCTCCCTCTCCAAGTCTCCCACCCCAGAGGGGGAAAGGATTGGGGTGGCGGCCCCAAGAAGATCTGGCAATGGGGGTAAACATCCAGCTGGGTTTCAGAGCTCAAGGACTGCCACTGGGCTGAGCACAGCCAGGTGCCTCCGACTGCCAAGTCAAGTCAGGGCCCAGGGACAGAGCTGCCCCGGCTCACTGACGGGGACAGGCTGTGGGGACACAGCCAGGGACGAGACAGGAACGAGATGGCCCACATCTGCTCTTCAGACTGGGCTGGGCTTTCCTGCCCGCACCAGGCAGCTCTTGAGGCAAGTGCACTAACATTCCTGAGCCATTTAGGAGGCACATCTTTGTTGGGTTAAGCCAAGACTGGCCAAGACCGTGGGCTTCCACAGCCCACTCCTGATGGGTCTGTTCCAATGGGACACCTTGCATCCCAAGCCAGGTGGCAATTGCTCCAGCACAAGAGCAGCTCTTCGTGTCTATTTTCAACAGCAACCACTCAAAACGGCTTCTGTGTTTGTGATCTTGAGGAGTCACACCTGGAAGGCAGTTTCACTCATCAGTCTCTTAAGTAGATGCCAATTATTTGCCCAGGCACAAACTGCACCAGTAACCAACCCCAGCTTTTGTCTTGCTTGCAGTGCAAGCCCTGCATTCCCCACAGGCAGGTTCTCCACTGAGCCCTCAAGGTGCTCCAAATTTCATGAAGGTTGTCAAGATGCAACAACAAGTTTTGGATGAGGTTAACCAAAAGCTACAGCTGGTGCAGGACAACCTCAAGCTGATGAAACAGGTCCTAACCCACTACAGGCAGGTCAGGACTGGAGGCAGCTGTGCTGGCCCAGGCTCAGTCCAGTTGTCCACAGAGCATGGGCTCAGCCCCACGGGTTCTGCTGGCTGTGACCTCCAGCAGGATGGCTCCACTGAAGTGATGTGCATCAGGCCAACCACGTGGGAGTTGCTCTCAGTCCACCTGGTTGTTGAGCTGCACACAGGTGGCTTCAGCTGATGTCCAGACACGGCAGAGTCCTTGGGAAGGGCTGCCCTTGATCTAAGTGGCCACCAGAGCACATCGGCACAGCCCGAGTCCCTCCCAGTGCATACAAGGCTCTCCTGATAGTTCACGTGGGAGCTACCTCACCCATCTTCAGAGGTCAGCAGCCAGCCAGCACACCTCAGAACAGCTTCATCCACTTGTCTCCGTGGTCTCCAGGACCAGTGTGATCAGCAGTCCAGGCGGGATTCGGATCCCTCAGAACATGCAGTGTCTGCAGGCGAGGGGTGGCACTGGCAGTTCTGCTCTGCAGGTCACAGCTGAACGTGTGACCTGTGACACAGCTCTGGGTGAGGGCCCCAGCACCACTCCGTGCTTGAAGGTGCACGATGGCTGTGTGCTCTTCACCTTCCATCCTTTGGCATCAGCCCCCACAGAGCCCAGCTCTGGCCTCCAAGCAGGGCTGGGATCATCTCCTGCACACCCGAGGCAGGTGGGACAAGGCCAGCTTCTCAGGGAGACCATCTCCAAGATCTTCACAGGTGCCTTCAGCTGGCATGACTCCTGCAAACCCTCTCCTGCTGGGAGGACCTGCTGCTCATGGTCCATGTCCCAAGACATTATCCAGGTGAGAAATCCCTGTAGCATTTTGGATTCACTCGGATGGCCCCTGTGGCACTGGGCACCAAAAAAGCACCATGTTCCACCTACATCCCTCTGGGACCCTGCAGGTGAGAGCCTTTTCCGAAGGAACCACCTGCCAAAGGAGCAGAGCTCCTCCACGCTGGGATGGCCTTGAATGCTGGGACAGCCCCAGTGGTGAAGGGCCTTTATAGCCCCTGGCAGGGTGTGGCTGCCCCTGATTGGCTGGGACAGCCAGCAGGCAGCAGCTCCTGATTGGCTCAGCACATCCCCCTCACACTGTGATTGGTGGGCTGCTGCTGCAAAGGGTGAGGCAGCAGCAGAGACAAGTGGCAGCACGTGGTTGGCTGTGGGGAAGCTCCAGGTGGCAGTACATGATTGGTCAGACCAGGGTGTTGCTTGGCTGTGATTGGTGGAGGCAGCATGAGCCAGGTGGCAGCATGGGATTGGCCGGTTGGCTGAGCTAACACGTGGGGATTGGCTGGGGCTGGGATCCCTGCGAGGGTCCATGCACTGAGCTGTGCCCGGCCTCAGCCCCAGCGCTGGCACCGGCAACACCAGAGACACCGGAGCACCCCCGGGATCATGGGGTGGCAGGGGCAGCCAGAGCCACTGGGACCAAGCCACGAGAGGGTAGAGACAGGGTGCAGAAACACCAGGGCGTGTGGGGGAGGGAGTGGGGTTTGCCCTCTCCATCACCGGTGGCTTCGGGGGCTCACAGCAGCCGGGTGCAGACCAGGAGCTGTAGGGCTGGGGGTCCCTCTGACCTGCCCACACACCCCTGGCTGCTCCATGCCCTACCCATCATCAGTATGCCCACCTGGGAGCCTGGGGGCAGCCTCCAGTTTTACCCCCCACCAAAATGGATCCTGTGACTCAAGACTGCCAGGTTTCGGGGGGCTGCAGGGCAGACAAGTCCTTCTCTGCAATGGGGACAGTAAGGCCACTGCTCCCCCAAAATCTGCACCCCCTGGGCCCTCAGACCAGCTTTGTGTGTGCAGGGTAACCCACATTTCAGGGACACCTGAAGCCAGCTCTTGTCTACCCAGCTGCAGAAGCTTATTTGAATAATTTGCCTTGCAAATCTACAAGTACCAGCATGAATCTTGCACCATTGGTGCCCATCCCATCATGATGCAGGAGCCAGGCATGGGGCAGCCGTGGTGAGGACATGAGGACGTGGATGTGACTCCCAGCACTGCGAGACAAAGCCCCACCCAGCAGCACGGTGACACTCAGCAGCACCACTTGCCACTCCCATGCTGTCACATCCCATGGGAGCACCGGATAACCAAACCAAGTGCTGCCTCCAGCCCTGCCATGGGCTCCCATCACCCAGGCAGGGCTGGATAGCTATCAGCCAGCACCACGGTTAGTTGGATAATTAAGGACAAGAAGCCAGATTTTGAGCTTATTTGCCACCAGTGTAAGTACAGAGTAAGTGGCCTGGCTGCTCCCAGGGATCAGAGGGGCTGTGACCCTTGCAGCCAGTGCATTAAATGCACGGTGGTTCCTCTTTTTTAAAAAAAAATGTAAAATAGAAATCATCTCCCAGCATCTGCACACTGACTGCTGGGATTGCAGTGTGAGAGGAGGAAACGAGACCATCTGGTGAGGCTTTGGCATGGCCTGATCAGTAGGAAAGGGGACTCCCCCCAGAGCCGGGGTGAGGGTTTAGGAGCACGGATACAAAGCAGGTTCTTGCAAACGAACTCCACACACCTGGCAGAGCAGGCTGAACTTTTCCAAGCTCTAATGCCCTGGAGGAAGGAGGAAAAACGAGTTGGAGGAAGGTTAGGAGCAAAGCAGCAGAGGCTTAGGCTAAGTTACGGCAATTTGGGTTTGTTAGAGCACACAGACAAATCTGAGCCTGTCTCCCCGGGGTCCCACCACCAAACCTTAAGCTTGGCACCCCAGAACTTGCTGGGTGACCAATGCAGGCTGGAGCATCCCCCCAGGACCAGTTCTGGCTGACTCCAATCCCTGCTGACACTGGCTCCTGCCCCGCTGCCAGCAACGCTCAAACAAGCCCCAAGGGAGGGAAGGCGTTTACACGTGAGCTCTCCCCACCCCACAACCAGGGGTCAATCACCTGCAGCAGCCACTGCAAAGAAGGATTTTGGGGACGGGTTTCTCATCCCCGCTACACAAGCCAAACAATCCCAAATGAATTTGGCTGCAGAGACAGAACTGCTGAACAGCCCATACCCAGGCCCCCCACACTCACTGTCCCTATCCCTGATAGTTTCCCAGTCTAACCCCTCCCTACCCCTTGCCAAGGGCAGCCAGAGCATGCGGGATCATGCAGGGGCCATGCTGGGGACGCTGGTGCAGCTCTCCAGAGGAATACAGCCATGGGAAGACTGCCTCCCCTACCCCCACAGCAACAGGGGGACAGCACAGCCCCCAGACCCTCCCCATCAATGCCCTGCACCCCCTCTACCCCTCTCTCTCTTCCCAGCCCAAGTCCAAAGCAAAGAAAGAAAGGAGAGAAAGAAGGGAAGAAAGAAATAAAAAACTAAAACAAATTAAAACTAAAACAAAAAGCAGCAGTTGGGAGGCAGCCTTGTTAGGACAACTCAGCAAAATAAAATTCCGGTTTATTGTTGGACAACATTGTTTCACACATACATCAAACAGGCCAAAAAAAAAAGAAAAAATAAAAATAAACAGCAACTTCATAGACAGAAAAAAAAAAGAAAACCTTTTTATCTTTGGCCTTGCCACCTCATACAAACCACGATCTATGGTACAGCTAAAGTACATACACAAAAAAAGTTACTGGAATGCTCAGAATAAGATTGTAAATTTTTTTTTTGCATTTTTGTCTTTTTTTTTAATTTTTTTTTTTTACAAGGTTTTGTTTTATTCTCCTTTGAGATAATGGTTTGGGCCTGGTCACACCACAAGTAAAGTCAGAGATAGGTAACAAGAGAGATATACACTTCAAAGCCCCCCTTTTGGTCAATCCGAGATCACTTAAAAATGGCGGACCTCCTAACAATATGTACAAAAATATAAAATGTAAATAAAAAATACAAACAAATTCTCCTTTAAAGTACTTTTAAGAAAGAAAGCAGGGCCTTGAAGTTTTGGTGCTTGGGGGGGAGGGGG
>VXAZ01009221.1:334966-378421 GCA_013399875.1 Gymnorhina tibicen | reverse complement strand
CCCCCGCGCTACCTCCGCCCCCGCCGCCTCCGCCCCGCCCCGCCCGCCGTGTGAGGGGGGGAGCTGCCGCCGCGCCTGCGGAGGGGCGGAGGGGAAATAATAAGAGTTAAAAATAAGAATAATAACAGTAATGCGGGAGAACCGGCGCTGCCCTCCCCCACCCCGCTCCCATGGGGCCGCTGGTGGTCCCGGGGCAGCCTCGTCCCTTCGGTACCCCGCTCGTTCACTGTGTTTTCGGCGCCCCGCGGAAACTTTGGCCACAACAACAACCGCGGCCGCCCCTGGGGGGAGCGGGGAGGGGCGGCCCGCCCAGCCTGCCGCGCAGAAATGCGGGATTCCCACCCGTTTGCTTATTTTACAGTAAAAAAACGTACCCAAGCTGCCTCTACTTTCCCCCCTCCCCAACCTTGTGCGAGTTCAGGGCTTGAGGCGCACCAGGAGCTTCCCTGTGCTTCCCATTCCGCAGCTTCCCGTTATATACGGCCGTGCCCCTCGCACCGCGCCCGCGGGCACCGGGGCCACATCTGTCCCCCCTTACACCGCGGGGTAACAGGGCACCGACGCGGCGAGAGAGGGGGCTCTGCCACACTCAAGATGGCGCCGAGAGCCCTTCGTGGGGCAACCACACGGTGTTACCACCGCCAGGGAGCTGCTCCACCGCCCACAACGGCCCCGGGGGTGAGACAGCGCCGGGCATGAATGGCCCCCGGTGCGGAAAACACAAAGCAAGGCGTGAGGAGGTGCGAAAGACGCCCCTCCAGACGGAGCAGAGTGGCTGCCACACTCAACATGGCCGCCGGGCCGAGGCAGAACTTGTCCTCGGAGGGCGGGATATAGGGATCGAGCGATGTGGATTGGCCGGCAGCGCCAGGCGAACGCTGTGCTGACGCTTTGCGGCTTCTTATTGGCTGAGCCGCCTGTCTGTCTGCGGCGAAGTGGTTTTGAAAACCCGGAGGCCGCTCGGGGCGGAGCTGTGGAGCGGAGTTGGGGCCGGTCGGCTGGGGGGGCTGCCGCGGGCGGGGGAGCGCTGCTCCCGGCTGCTAGGAGCTGCGCTAACCCGGGGTTGTTCCCTCTACGGCTTCAGGAGAGCTGCGGAGAAGCCATGGTAGCCCCCACACCGCTTGGTACCAGGCGTCGCGGCACGAGGCGTCATGGCGCCGGCATCCCTTGCCCCATCCCCACACGCGCCCGGCGGCTGGACACACAGACAGGGCCCCGCTTCCAGGACAAAATGTCCCTCCCACTCAGCGCAGTAGCACCGCAGACAGGCTGGTTCGTGCCTGGGTGCACCATGGAGCGCTTTTCTCCTCAGTCTGCGCGTCCTGCCCCTCGTGGGAGCAGCACTGAGGGGATGGTGGCGTGGGGACGGAGGCCAGGGCCGCAGGGCTGTGGCCGGGAAGCACCGCGGCGGCTGAGACCTCACGGCGGCCGCTGACCCTTGGACTGACCTCGTGCCAGGGCCAGCCACCCCCTGCCCTGGCCGTCCCTCAGCCCCAGGGGCTGCGACCCCACGAGCAACTCTTGTTTTGGATCACAGGTGCTGTCGACACAGCAGTGCCCCGCTCACGACTGTCAGACACTGCCGGCGTTTTGTCAGGAGGGACCTTTTGGGACGATGGATTTCTCGCGCTGGGACCTTTTGGGGATGAAGGATTTCTCACGTGGGATGTCCCGCTCTGACCTGGTGGCAGGACTGGGCGGGACCAGGGCGAGAGCTTCTCCATGCACTCAGGGGAAGGAGAGGGCTGTGGAAACCGGGATTTCTGGTCGCTGCTGGCTACGCCTCTCGCTTGGAGTGTTCGAGACAAGGGCAGCTGCTATTCCCGGAGACAGGACTCAGTGGGTTTGGGGCAGGTTGCTCGCAGTGCTGGAGGCAGGAGCGCCCTCTGCCACAGCCCAGCCGGGAGCTGGCGGCCGGCGCGTCTCGAAATGTGTCCGAAAGAGGAAAGAAAAAAAAACCCACCCAAGCCCAGCCCCCCTAAAAAAATCACTTCTGCTATAACTTGTGTTTCATGCGTGCCTTCTGCTCAAACTAGGGATGCTCCTTTGGGCTTGGGGTTCCCACGTTTCAGGAAGAGTTAAAAAAAGAAAATGAGATGTGGGATATTTCAGGAAGAAAATTCGGAATCTAGGAATCCTCAAGGGATGGTCACACCAGGATCTCACAGAGGACAGGGGGCGGGGGGGTGGTGGTGGGAGGGTTGGAGATAAAAAAAACAACCAAGCCTGCAGTGGAAGCAAAACTGCCTTAAACCACTCCGCGTCGGAAATCCATGTATAGCCCTTGCTGCCGTCCCTCCGTGCAGCGGAAAAACCGACTGGCGAGTGCCTGTGCGCGAAAGGCAGGGAGAAGCAGGCTCGGCTCGGCGCTTTATGCCTCAGCAGTCCAAAAAGAAACAACAACAAAAACTGTTGCCTGTAAAAGGCAGCTGCTTCTTTACCTCTTCTCCACCGCTCCCGACTGCCGGGACTGGGGAGCGGCTCCGCAGGGAGCAGAGAGAGGAGGAGAAGGGTGGAAGGAGACTTTTGCAAAAGTGCCCGAGCATCGGGAACAGAAGTTTCCAGGGCTGAGCTCTCTGCCTAGGACCTCGCTCCGTCTGCGGCAGGCGACTGCTTTGGCAAAGGAGCCGAGGTGCCGGAGGAGGAGGGTAGGAGTTTCCCCTCCTCACCGGCCGTTTCCCTATCTCAGCAAGTAGCAGCCTCTCTAATCCCCGGCGAAGATCATGCTGCTCGGGCGATTATTTCATCGCGGCAAGCTGCTCCTCGGAGGAAATTCTCATTACGCTCTTCGGAGAGGCAAGGGAGGGGCCACTGTCACTCAGCTGCTCTGGAAAAAACAGAGGGATGAGCCTGCAGCATCCCCGGGCTTCGGCGCACGAGACGTGGTAGTGTTTCTAGGTCAGGCTGGTGATGCGGGACGTGAAGCCAGCAGAGATGACATCCTGGCTGTGTCACCTTCTGTTCCTCGATGGGCAAGGGTTGCACGTGGGGGCCGGGGCTTGGTGGACGTTTTCTCAGGAGGAGCAGTGCTGGAGGGGATGGAGGGCGATGGGGAGGTGGGAAGCAGCTTCGTGTGCACTCACGGGAGGGAGGGGACATGTGTAGAGAAGTGGAGTTGGCTCATGGGTACAAAAAGTGTCTTTGAGAGACTGTGGGGACAAGGCTGAGACCTGGTTGCAGGAGCCAGAGACTGCGTTCGAGAGCACCGGCTGCCCCAGCCCAGGGAAGGGCTGATGAGGCTGCCCTCCTCCTCATGTCCCGGGCTGCTGCTCCTCCGTCCATCCCCACGAACCACGTAAACAGGCAGGAGCGGGGCCTTGTGGCACACTTTAATTAAGGGATGGAGACACTGACTTCGCCTTTCCCCAGAGGATTGCAAAAGGCCCAGGCGGGCCCCACACTGCAGCTCACGGCCATCCCTGCTTCGACACGCGCTCTGCCCCCCACGTTACAACACAGGGCTCTGACTCACCGGCCGTTCCCAGCCTGCTGCTTCCCAAGCCTGGAGACATTGCAGGGATCCCTCAGATGGATGTAGGGAGTCTGTCTCCTCTGCACTCCAATCAGCATCCAGAGCTGGATGTGGTAGGCAGGACATGGCATAGTCCTTGGGCCTCTGCATGGAGCCCCAGAGTGAGGACAGTGTTCTAGACGAGTTATCCCTTGTGACTGGAGGATGTGGGAAAGGGAGTTTGACCTCTCCAGATCCTCTGACCCTAGTAGGCAATAACACCATGGTGCCTTGATGTTCACTGGCTTCTCTGTGGCTCTGGGAAGCCACTGCCGTGTCTGGCTGAGATGTGGTGCCAAGGCAGCCCCTTTTCTGCCTCATGTTGATGGGTGCTGCCAGGAGGCAGGGCCAGGCAGAGGGGAGCAATACACCCCAGCACTGCTGGTAATCCAGCTCCTGGCTACAGACATAGTGGAGACATTGTGGGGGGACCAGGAAAACCTCCAGTTTGGGATTCTGGCTGTTCTAAGGAGCCCACAACAGCAGAAGTGTATCCACCATCTCCTCCTGGCTGCCAGGGGCCAACACTGCTGATGCCATGACCCAGGTGCCAGTACTTACATCCCTGTCCTTCCCCGCCTGTGTGTTGGAACAACCTCAACTCATCCCTGAGAGACGGCCGGAGCCCCATGGCAAGGTTTAAAGGCAGGAAAGCTGACTATTGCCTTTTTCTCGAGGGAAGGGTGAGGAGGCCATTGGGGCAGCCTGCTCCTGAGGCAGGGGCAAGAGACCTATGTTCTAGGGTGTGGGCTTGGTGAAGCTGGAAAACGGTTGTTTCTCTCTCATTAACGTTTTCTGGTTTTCCCCCAGTTTGAAGGCTGGCTGTGACTAGGAACTGTGGATCAGACCCAGAGCAAGGGCCCATGGCACGGCATTTACACACCCACATCCTGCCCCAGGCCTGGGCCTTGGGCCAGAGACAGGGTTTCACTCCTCAGGGCTGCCGTCCCACTGCTCAAATGATGCATGGAAGAGATTTAAAAGGAGAGAGGGAGGAAGGTGGGAGGGAGAAGGTGAGTCCAGATTCTCTTCCCTCCCTGCCTCTTCCCAGCACTTTGCAAACATGGTATCTTTGCAATGTCTGCTGGAGGAGGGAAAACACCTCCTGCACATGCCCAAGGCTGGATGTGTGTTTGGGCAGGGATTGTCCCATGGT
This sequence comes from Gymnorhina tibicen, assembly GCA_013399875.1. Classification (NCBI taxonomy): domain Eukaryota; kingdom Metazoa; phylum Chordata; class Aves; order Passeriformes; family Artamidae; genus Gymnorhina; species Gymnorhina tibicen. The sequence goes on along the minus strand of VXAZ01009221.1, from coordinate 373,754 downwards.
ATGGTCAGCCCCAGACACATGACCCTGATTGTGCCCTGCTCTCTGTCCTCCTTCTTCATGCTGTCCCCAGCAGGACACCACCCAGAGCCACCCCACAGGAGTCCCCATCCAACCAGGGCCACCCGTCTGCCCCAAGCTGGCCACAGAGTGTCAATGGCCATCATCCTGCAGGGACAACTGTGGAGAGCCACCCCTCCTTCGTCTCATCCCTCCTTGGTGCGTTGGCACACCTGGGAGAAGACGGACACACAACGCGCACGCACACACTCACAAAACCAACCCCAAATCTGGATCAGTATCAGAGAGAATTAATTACTGGCTCATGCATATTCAGATGAGAAACTCAGCTGAACCTGGCGGCGCCTTGGGCGGCCCTGCAAAGGAGAATTCCTCTGGAGAGATATAAATCACTGCTCCCCTCTATCGCTTTCCCCATGGAGTGCTACCTCCTGGGGAAGAACTGAACCTTGATTTCCTTTTTTCCCCTCCTTCTTCTTCGTTTTCAATCTGCGCGGGGCCCCTGTAATTACAATGGGCTGCTTTAGGGCTTGAGTTATTTATTGGGTAACAGGGACACACCTACCCGGCTCCAGCCGCCTGCCTGCCCGCGTGTCGCGGCTTGTCCTGCCTACCCAGCAGTGCCTGCCGTGCCGTGCCGTGCCGTGCCGTGCCGTGCCGTGCTGTGCCATGCCGTGCCGTGCTGCTTTAGCTCAAGACAGCACGGGCAGCAGCAGCAAACAGGGACCACCAGCCTTACATGATCCACTAAAGGCACATCCATGGTGGTGTAGCCCCTGTGAGCAGGGGCAAGAGTCACACTCTTGCTTATTGCAAAACACTGTCTCGCACGCATGTTTGGGGTGCCACTGGAGCTCACACCACTTGTGAAATCCTTGGCCCCATTTTACAGGTGGGGAAAGTGAGGTGTGGAGCAGGGAGGTGATTTCCTCAAGGTGATCCCCAGAGACTGGAAGAAGAACCCACCCCTCCAACCAATGTGTGGCTGGGAAAGAAGGTGCTGGCCCAAGTGCTCAGCTCAAGACTTCGGCTAGTGGGACCTGTCCCCTGTGCCTCTGCTTTCCTTCCCAGTGAGAGTCCTCTGCCCAGCCCCAGCTCTGCATCCCCCTGCCCAACCCCTCTCCCCCCACAGGCAGGCCTGTGCGCTCAGAGGAGATGAGCACTCGGGGCTGGAGACCACATGGCTGGAGGGAATTAAATAATTGATGGACCAGAAGTCTCAAGCAGATACCGAATCTCCAGGGGCAGCATTCAAGAGGCAAAGCAGAGCCCCAGACAAGACCCTTCTCTCTGATATGATGCCAGCATATCTCATTCCTGCCTGGGGCTTCTGGTGGGCTGAAGATGTGGGGTGCTGGGGATAGGAGTGCTTCTCCACTCGTCTCCCAGCTAGCCCCCGTGCTGCTGGAGCTCTGGAGGGACTGGCCACCTTCCAGCCCAGCAGGGAGGAGCCAGGGGAAGGAGGCCACTGCTTCCAGGCTGAAACCCTCCTGCTTGAGGTGGTTCCCACTGAACAGCACCTTTGGAAAGAGCGGGCTGAGTGGGGAAGAGGAAAGAAGTCTGCCAAATCAAGGTGGGTGCTTGGCTTTTCCCTGTACAAGAACATGCCACCAGAAAGCAGCAAGCTCCACTCCAGTGAAAGGGAGAGCTCTGCTGACATGGCCGAGCTGCGGCCTTCTTGCTGTGGGAGCATGGAAAGTGGCTTAAAAATTTACAGGCAAAAAGCACCTGGATAAATTCAGCAGAGAAATTGGAAGAGGTTAAATCTAATGGTCCCACTCCCTGTTCTGGAGGTCCCTCAGCTCCAAAGCCTCAGTGGCTGGGAGAGGGTCACTGCCTAACAGTCCCGTCCTGGGGCTAGGGGTGTGAACACAGACCCCACCAGCTCTGCAGCTGAGCTGAGTGACACAGGGGACACACTGTGCCCGCCACGCAATGGCTATGGATCCCGGGCATCAGCCTTGCAGGGTCACAGTGGCAGGAGGAAGAGGTTTTCCCACCCGAAGCACTGATCCAGAGCTGCAATGGGATTTGCCAGGCTGCAGCATGAAGCATCTCTCTGCATTAGACGTATTTGTCGATATTTAATCCACCAATAAAAGCAGTGCATGACCAAATTGAATATGTAATTTAATATACGCTAACCAGGAGCCGGTTGGCATTGCACCCAACGGAAAATGTTTGCTGCCCTCTCTCTCTCTTTTTAGCAGATTTTTCATGGAAAGTTGTTGATTTTTTTTTCTTATAATTTATTAATATATTTTTTTCCTATAGGTAATAACAATACCATCTGAAAATGACAATTTTCATTTACCGACTCAGGATTTTAATGAACAAGCTGTTTGAATAACCATTTGGACAACTATTGAAAAAAAAAGGGAGAGAAGAATGCATTTCAAATCCTCAAAATAGCTCCCCCCTCCACTAACTTCAGTAATTTGCAGAAGAGCAGTTCCTTCATTTTTTTCCCCCAGCATACTAGATGAAACATTTGAGAGTGTTTGAAGCTGGCAAGAACTGCATTTCTAGCTACTGATGTCATGAAAATATAAATTGGCAGATTTTTCACGCTGGGTCAACGTGTAGCGATAAGCACAATGCCATACCTTTAGGAGCAGTATTTGTTGGTAAACAGATGGGAAGCAGCCTGTAATGTCCGTAGTCAATGATACACAGCCAACGTGCAGTGCCGGGGTGGCTGTCGGAGCAATTGTCGGTGTCACTGTTGAGCCTCTGGTGGGGAAAATACACAATGTGGACAATCAGAATGAATAATTTAGAGAGCTCCCTTGTTCAACGTTCTTCAACTGCCCATTGACTCATTTCTGCTGCTCCCGTTTCAAGCAACTGGAGGAATCCTTCCTATTTTCCATGCCAAATATAGCAGTTTTTCCAGAAATGCTCAAACACACAAGCCAGGAAGTTTCCCTTCTCTGGGTGAGTCACTGGAAGTTCAGGCTGCATTTTCATGATTGCTTCAAGCCGATCGAAATCTGTGCCGCTGCCAAAGGAGCCGTCCAGCTCTGCCGGTGTGCGGCCTCCCTCACTGCTTGTGCAACGAGAGGGAATTAAGGAATGGACTTTGCCGTTTTTGTTTTTTGTTTTTGTTTTGTTTTTTTTTTTGTTTTTGTTTTATTTTCAACCAGGTTATTTGGCCAACTCATCTCATGGCTGTGCAGGCTTGAGGGGAGCTCCTCTGGTCTGGGAGGGGTGTTATAAGGATGCTCCTTACATCAGTGGCTAAAAGTAAAAGGGATACGGGGGGAAATACCATCCCCATGGGGTCACAGTGTGTCCCCTGTGTCACTCAGCTCAGCTGCAGAGCTGATGGGGTCTGTGTTCAGACTCCTAGCCCCAGGACGGGAACACAGGGAAGATCCCTGCCAAGAAGTTTTCTTGGGTGGCGTTCTGAGATTCTGGACAAGGATGTGACTGGGGACATCAGAACCAATCTGTATCTCAGGATTGTCCCCCTTGTTAAGGATGCTCAAGCATCCTACTTCAGTGGAGATACCTGTGATAGGCAGGATTTTGGAGAGAAGAGATATTTTAGCAGGATCATTCTCTTACTACTTCTTTCCTTTCCACCTTCCCGCATCCCTTTGCATTTATTTTAGCTACTGTCCACATTGGTTTCCAAAGAAAAGGAGCCTTTCTCCCATTTTTGCTGCTCGTTCCTTTCTAATTGTTGCAAACCCATGGAACCGATTTTAAACAAATTGGTGGTGATGTGAGGGGGAGATTCTATATCTTCTTGCAATGTCTTGGAAACAAGTGGCTAAGCAGATGGGGACGCTCACTAGCACCCACCCCAAGAGACCTGCCACTGCAAACTCAGGCCTTTCATTAGGCACCAGAGAATCCACACCAAGTACCCCATCTGAAGCATGGCTTTAAAACTGCAGTGTCCGCAGTGCTCCCCAGCACCTCAGCTTTTCCCAGCTTCACTGGGTGCCCTCCTGCTCCTTCCTTAGTGGGTGTGGGGTAAGCATGGCTCTTGCAACACCGTGCCCTGGGGTTTTGGGGCTGCAATCCACTTCATGGGGCTCCCATGAGGGTAAACAAGCCTGGTTTGTGTTTCCAGTGCTCTCAGAAGCTGCAGCTTTCGTGGCTGGGGGATCCCCATGTCTCCGTGGCTGCTTTTAAGGAAGAGTAACTGAGGCCAGGAAGCGTCTTGCCAGGTGGTGTGGGTTTGCTACAAAGGAACTCGCATCTCTGGTGGGATATTTTTGGAGAGCAGCAAAGCAGAACAGGTTGAAAATCCCTGCTCTAGAAACCAGCATTATTTTTTTCTTCCTCACAATGTTTGTTATGTTGTTTTTCAGAGATGGTGCTCACCTCTTTGCAGAGAAGCCTTGCTGACAGGCAATTCCTCTGCCTGCTTTGGAAAGGCATCTCTGCTTGCCTCTGGTCTCTCCCTCCCTCCTCTGAGGGAGCCTCATGGCCAGAGTTTGCTCTCACTGGCCCTGATCCAGGCAGGCACTTACGCAGGTCACTGCTCCAACTCGAAAGCCAGTGGATCACTCCCAGGCTGCCCTGGGGACTAACAGGTTTTCCTGCTCCATCTCCTGAAGAAGCTGGGGAAGGGAGGGGGTGTCCAAACTAGGCCAGAGCTAGCTCTCGTGCCTGTCTCTGTGTGAGCTGTTGGAAGTGCTGGGATAGTTACTGCCTACCCTATGTGGCACTGCTGTCCCCAGACATTGGCACTGCAGGGTAGCAAAGCCACCAGAGTGGGACATGGCAGCTCCTGGGCAGTACAGGCTGGGAGGGTGCCCACAGACAGCAGCAGGCAGCTGGGTAGCACCACTGCTGGATGTCAGAGCTCCGTCATGGACTGCTGGCTGCCACTGAGGAAAGTTCCTCCTTCTAAGGGCTTTGCTTCCTATCTCCAGTGTTTCCCATCTGCCAGGGAAGACTGGAGCCAGAACTCACCCTTACTATGAAAGCCTCCAGGCAGGACATGCCACCATCCCTGCCTGCCCTCCTCCTCCCCAGGGTCCTGAGGGGATATGACAAGGACCAGCCACACTTAAACTGTGACTCCCTTGGGTCCCTACAGCTTCTGCCCCGCCTTGGGTGTATCTCCCCACGCAGAGCCAGGCAGGCTTTGGGACACTGATAGTCCCTCCCCAGATGCAGGTGACTCAGGACATGGGGACAGAGTTTGAGGAGGACATCTCACAGTGCTCCCCTCTGTACTGCTCACCTGCAGCAGCTCAGCTCAAGCACTTTGGCTGCACTGGTGCAATGGGGACCCTGGCTTCTTCTGCCACGCAATAGGGGCCTGGGTGAGATGCACGAAGCGCTCAGGCTGGACACCCAAAATCCACAGCTCAGAGCTTTCATAGGCTGGGCAGTGGGTGCTGCAGGATGCAGCAGAATGAGGCAGCCAAGGCCCTGTGGATCTGCTGTTTTCTCCAGTTGCACACCCTTGGTCAGGCTCTGGAAGAGTAAATCATCCTGGCCTTCCCCAGCGATGCCATGTCCACTCTGGCTGGGACAATGGGGTCCCCACCAGTGCTTTCTGCACCCCAGACATCCTGCAGTAAGCATGCCCTGGCTGAGATCTGCTCCTTTAGCACAGCCAGGACTCTGCTCCCATTCCCTGGCTGAACTGCACAGGCTTTGCCCCAGGATGTGAATTTGGGTGCTGGAATTTATCCGTGGCTGTTTTGGCGGTGGCTGAACTCCACCTCCGGGCAATGACATGTTGTTTCCATAGTAGCTAATGGACTGGAGATGGAAGGGGGAAACACATAGCCGCGCTAAAAAGGGACTCGTGAGTAATGTGGTTTCTCCCAGTGCAGAGTAGGAACAACTTTCTAGCACTCGAGGAGCCCCTCCTTCGCCCCTCCTTCGCCCGGCACCTGTGAAATTTCAAGAGGAGAGTGTGTGTGTGTGCAGAGCTGTGCACGGAGCAGGAGGACAAGGGGGTCCGTGTGGGTGCCGGGGGGCTTGGAGGACCATGAGGCGGCTGTGCAGGGGCAGCCTGTGCAAGGAGAGAGGACACATGGCAAGCATAAGAGCCTGTGGGGAGGGTGCAGCACAAATGCTGGGGACACATATGGGAGGCACGTGTCTGCGGGGGTGTCCGCACCCTTTTGTGTGCAGAGGGCAGTTCTCGGAGGAAGGCGGGAGCAGCCTGGGGCAGCCTGGCATTGTGGTGATCTGCTGGAGCCGAGGCTGTCACAGGCATCAGTGTGGCTGGAGTGAGGCAGGCCACGGGTGTCTGAGGGCCCTGCTCATCCATGGGATAATAAAGGGTGACAAGGACAAAATCTGGAAGATGCAAAGAGGCAATGGGAGAGGTCAGGACTCTGTCCCTTCTGCACCCCTTATGCAGGCACTGGTGGGTCTTGGTGTAGAGCAGGGGGTCAGTCCTGGCTGGCTCTGCTGCCGACCTTCTCAGAGCCTTCCCACCATCTCGGAGTCCAATACCTCTCCAGGAGCAGGGAGAACTGGATTTTCCTCTGTGCCACAGCCCTGGGCTTCCCCCTGGCCAGCTGGGCACAGAACCGTGGGGCCTCCACCCTTTGACATTTCCATGGACCAAATCTACCCTTGCAGGGCACAGCTCCACGTGCAAACTGAGGGCAGATCCTGGGGACATCCTCATGCCCATCTGTGGCTGGCAGCCCTGGCCAGATCCCTGCACCCTGGCTGCTGTTACAGCGTTTTTCTTCCACTTGCACGTTCCCTAGCTTGTTCAGTTGTGTAGCTCCCGCCGTGTCCGGCTCTTTGTGTTGTTTGCTGTTAAGTAAATCACTGGCAGCTCCCCAGAGCGCTGGGTAATGGCAGGATAATTCCCAGCAAGACCCTGGTAATTCACTTGAAGGAAAGCAGAGCAGAGGAAAACAGCACTATTAGCCATTATCCTGGCCTCTCAAAGGCCTCCTCGCCTGCAGAAATGCTGCATGGTGCGGCAGACATGCCTGCCACAGCTCCCAGACACTATGGGCCATGGGAGGGTCAGGAGCAACAGAGCAGGCCAGGATTCAGCCTTCTCTTGCCATCCTGGACCAGCAGATGAAATGTGGTCAAGGGCCTCCACCTGCCATGGGCACAAGCAGGTTGGTGTCAGTCCTGGGAGAAGCACCCCGAGGACAGGAGTCAGGCGATGCAAAAGTGCCCATCAGGTGGTGCAGACCATAGGATGCTCCAGTGTCAGGTCTCCCACAAGAGCACGGGATGCATGGTTTGGCTGAGGTCTCAAGTTGCAGGAGTGACCCTTCAGCCATGAGTCACTGGGCACCTGCCCTGCTGCTGGCAGGGGTCTGGTACCCAGAATGTGGAGGAGGACAGTCACCATACTCTGGCTTCCATGGCTCCTGGCAGCTCCTCTGGAGCTGGGGGGGCTTTGCCACCTGCATCAGCAAAGATCATGTCCCTTCCAGACAGCCTCAGCACCTTTCACACCTCCCTGTTGTTGGAAGACCCCGATCTTGGCTGGAGCTCAGTGGAAACCAAGAGCATGGTTTCTGCTGGGGGTTTGCTGGGGGCAGTTCAAGCACCAACATTGCCCCACTCTGCACCCGCAGGATCCGCATCCGTGTCCACATGTTCACCAGGGCTCTCCAAAAAGCTCCAGCAGTGTTTCTGGGTTGCACAGGCAGGTGTGTGGCACAGTGGGGGCAGACCCTCCGAAGAGCCTGGAGGGGCCCTCGAGGTGACAGGCTCCCTGCATAAGCCACTTGCTTCCTTCCAGCTCTGCAACGGGGCACTGAGCTCCTCTGCAAACCTGCCCCTGAAGTGGCTGTCGGTGTTTCTGAGAGAGGCCTCTGTTTGCAGAACTGCTGAACTTCCCCCGCTGAGCCTCCCAGCAGCAGGAGGGAGCCTGGAGCAGCCGGCTGCCCCCCGCCTGGCTCCCCACAGCAGCACCCGGGAGGGCGAGGCGAGCTCCTGCCCCACCCAAACCCACGCTCAGAGCCCTTGGCATGCGCACACACACGGGCACCCACACGCCGAGGAATGCACACAAAGGTGTACCAGGCTTATATACGTGGATGCAGGTTTTCTGATGCTTCTCATTGGCTGGCTCGAGAGCAAAGTCCCAGCTTTGTCAGGAGCAATAAAGGCTTCCAGGCCAGGCTAGTAGTAGAAGTAGTAAACTTTAAGGGGAAAGGTTTTTCTGACTGTTTCCGCAGTGGTAGTTGCCGCTGTTGCCTGACAAAGGCTTTCCCTCTGTTCACTTTATGCACATTTGGTGCTCATTAAGCGTGTGGGGCTGCAGCTCCAAGCACATGGGGCAGCTCTGCTCCCAAGCACTACAGACTGACCCACCCCCACCTTGCACTCCCGTTCCCATCCAGGTTCCCCTGCCTGGCAGCCAAGTGGGATCTGGGAGACCTCAATGCCTCTTGCTCTGTGCATGTGCAGCAAGAAATGAATGACCACAGAAACAGAGAGGGTTTCAGGGAGATTGGGAGCAGCCTGTCCCTCTTGGAGAAGTTGGTTGCACCATTTGGGCTGTCTCCTGAAGAGGTCCCAGGGGCATTATGGTTGCCCTCAAATGTTTTGGGTCAAAGGAACAAATAATGGTCCTAACTTTGGCTTTCAGGCTCTACCACAGCCTCACACCACGGAGCACCCAAAGACAAGGAGAGCTTGAACTCACCTCTGTAAAGATATCAGAAGTCCATCCTTTTGGAAGTCAAGGGCTTGCATCCATTTCAAAGATTCAACAATCATTTCCAGAACAGCCTTGAGGGCAAAGCATTCACCCTCATCAGCCCCTGTGGCCTCCTACTCAGAAATGCTGGTATGGGAAGCATAGAACATGCTTGGCATGGGTTGCTGGAGATAAATGTGGCAAAGCTGTGTGCTCACTGCTGTCTCCTCAGAGCAAAAGTCCTCATGTCCAGGGTACTGTGCTGCTGGGGCAGCCAGAAATGGTGGTGGGAAAGGGAGGAAATGCCTGAGATGTGGCCGTGTCCAGAAGGGCAAGATGAAGTCTGCCAGCTCGACCAAAGCTTTGTGAGGGATGCATCAAGGTGACAACAGAAGGTGAGATTTTGCCACCCCTAAAATACTCATCCATTACTGGGATGCCCACTATCATCAAGCAGGAGGGAGAACCACCTTCAGTGCACAGTTCATCCTCCCACCTTTCACCCATCCCATTGGGTTAGTGACCTTCCACCAAGTAACAAGGAAAAGGAGGTGCTCTGTGTCCAGAGGCACCTCTCAGCTAATAAGATATCTCAAGACAACCTCTTGGGTCGCTTCTGAGAGGACAATGCTGGCACAGCTGCCATAAGGCACCAGAACAGCACTGATCTAATGGGACTTCCGTCGAGCACCATGATCAGCCTCGGGCTGGGGGTGAGGATTTTGATTGGGAACAAGATCCCCAAGTTGTGACCTCCAAGGAAGGCCCTGTTTGGTCTTTCAGGTTGGTGACAGTTCCAGACACGTGCCAAAGATTTATGTATCAGAGAGGCTTCCAGGCCTTTGGTGACTCTGGGCTGGGGTTAGCCACACTTTGGCTCTCTGCCCTTCACTGCCTTACACTGCATATCAAGGGATCCCTTGAAGGCAGAGAGGAGGGCAGGCTGGATGAGCTGTCTCCCCAGCCTTGATTTCAGGGCGCCAATTTGCTCACCTCCGGGTCTTGGTGAAGCAGGTGGAGGTGCAGTGCATTTGGGAGGATCAGACCAGGAAAAATGGCCACCCCTCCCATGTGGCTTCCTTTACACCACAGGCCATTGTATTTTGCCCACTTACTGCAACAATGGATGCCAAAGCAAACACCTCTTCCGGGAGGGAACCAAGTCTTGATCTGAAGATAAACCCATAGAGTCTCTCATTAGCTGGTTGGTTCTGGTGATTAATCATGCTTCTTGTGGAGGAAGCCTGATCATTTCTCATGTGGGTTTACCCTGGCTTTGGAATTTGGCCTTTGGTTTGTTGCCTATATGAAAGCATTTAGCATTGAAATGGAGGTAATTAGGCTCCTGAGAGAGTTTTAATTTAAAAAACTTTAACTCCTAGTTAAGGATTTTGTCAGCGTGAAGAAAAGGGTCATAGGACCTCAGATGAAGACGATGGTGGACAATTTTGTTAATGGAGCAATAAAATGATAAATCTCTCGATGTGTAAAGGTGCTAGATTAAAATGGGTGTAGAAGGAGCAATAAGGATATTTTAGCATTGCATTTTCTCCTAAGACGTTAACAAAGTCAGGCTGTATGAACACCACCTTCCTTAAGACACTTGTGAGATCAAGCACCAATAACGATATGCTAAGTGGCCCTAATGCTTCGACTAATGCGGAACTGATATGAGTGTGAAGTTAGCCAGCAGGGCTAGGTATCCCAGGTATGTGCTGTGGGATACCTGCTTGGGGTATGTTGAGATGAATATGTACGTTTGGATTGCTGTAGGGGATTGAAGGGCGTGTCTGAGGGTTTTGTTTCCCAGGGTGAGGTCTCCGACACCTGTGGTGGATCTTTCCTCTGCCAAGCCAGAGAGATTGGGAACACGATGAGAAAAGGCTGGAGGTTTAACTTTGTTAGAACGCGCCCCTCATGTCAGCAGCAGGCTGAGGAGTTTGTCTTGTTGGTTTCTCCTCTGTAAATGTTCCGTGTTGTCTACAACTGAAATTAGCTTTCCCGTGGCCTTAGGAAAGCACTCATACACCTCTTAATCTCTGTTTCATTTAGATAACCAGACTAGGCATGTGTGCTCTCGTTCTCTCCCATGCTCGGGCTTCCTTACAGTGATTCTTTTCTGCCTCTTCTCCCATGTTTCATCTCCATTAAAAACAAAACAAGACAAAACAAAACAAAACTGAACTGAACTGAAAATCATAGGCAGGACTTGCATCAGCCATGTCATTACTCTCCATTTAAACATCCAAAACCTGTGCTGCTCCTTGTACTCCCGTATCACAGTAGGAGCTTTGGTTGACTTGTTTGCTCTGACCATTTCCATCCTCCCACTCAGTAACTGAAGTCCACAATTTGCTCCCTCCTTCTTGCATTTGACTTGCTAAGATGTTTTGTTTGAATGGGTTGAGTTCACCAAAGTAATAAACCACTGAGCAGGACTGTGATGTCCTTATCTCACTACCCGTCCTTCCGCCATGCGCCGGCATTATCAGCCGTGAGAAGGATTCAGGAGCATCCACCTTTCTGTGGGGAATATTCCCATGTATCAACAGAGGTCATCTATTCCTGAGGCTCGCCTGCAGCTAACTCCTGTAGGAAATACTTTATCCTATTGTATCTCAGAGTTCTCAGTCAAAATGTTCACAGTAACAATGCTGTGGTCATGCAGTGACCTTCGCGCACCAAACCCAAACATCGTTGCCACAAAAACCAGGCAATTCATTATTTCTATTCTGTTAGCTCCGTGTTGGTTAATGCTCAGATTCTCTTCCACTCTTTTGCATGATGCCAGGTTAACAGGTCTGATTTATCCAGTGATCTCATTTGCCTTTTTTAGAAATTCTGGTAAAACATTAGCATTTCTCTGATCTTCTTGCAAATAAGGATTAGTAGGGCAGGACACCTCTGCCAGCTCTCCAAGGACTCTTCTGGGCTTGTGAGTTTACTCCTGTATGTGCTCTAATATCTGTCCAGGATTCCAGTGGTCTGTATGATATCTCATCTGATACAAGTATATCCCCTCCTGGAATTACTTACTGAGCACAAAAGCTTTTACACTGTCACTTTTACCATCTCCATGATATTAGGTGGACACTGTATCAATGCTATCACTTCTTTTCTTCTCCATCTACCTGCACTTCTCTTGTTGTCCTCACCCCTGCCCAGTATGGATTTTTTTACTTGGATTTTTTTAGCATTTGTGATCAATATCTTGAGTTTCCACTTTATTGACTGATTTTTAGTGGCCTCCTTCCCTTCCAGTTGTCATCTGTAGTTTTTGGTTTCCAATTTGCCACTGAATCAGTTTGGCTTGTAGCCAAACCCGTTTCCTCTCTGTTTGCACTGTGACCTGCCACCTATGAAAAACTCTTTCTGAAGAGCTCACAATATTTTCTCACATTTTTCCTAAATTATTCCTCCCAATCTGAATTCCTCTTCTACTTTCAGCTTTGGAAAAATTAACCCTATGGCTCACCACACTTAAATGAGACAAAGCAGCTTTTTTTTTTTGTGCAGAACAAGCAGAATCAGGTCAACCAATCAGGACAACCACTTCCTTCCAGCCCAGCAATTAATTCATCTGTATCTGTCATAACGAGGTCCAGAGTCATGTTATTTTGTGTCCTGTGTGGTTCCTTTCATGTCAGATTATTGCCTACAGTTTCAGCAACCTTCATTCTTTGCTTTTTTAACTACTGGATGTGCCAGATCTTCAGAATGGTCTTCACCCTGGTGTAATTTCTGTGAACAATCCAGCAGGTTGTTCACCATTCCGCTATATGTTAACATCAACAAAGACTTATCGGACAACTTCAGAATTCCACCTGCCCTCACAACTACATCCTTTCTTTCAGGAGAAACCACAGCATGTCCTATAGCTCCTGGGCTATTTGCGTATCTCTGTTTAGTTTTTAGTTCTCAGCCTCAGACTTTAATTCTCCTTCTATAATCTTTCTTGTCCAAGTGCCTGTGGCACCACTTGTTTGAGTGCCCAGAGGGTCTCAAATCTATGAGGTCCCTGGGGTGTCTCAGTGCTGGACCAGACACTCTGGGCACCTTGTGGCACAGGGAGCATGAAGTGTATGTGGTGTTTAACACCCACCTGGCCAGACTGTGGGGCAAGAAAAGGGACAAGAAAAAGGTGTAATTTCCAGGAGAAATCACTCAGCTGGCAAAGGATGTGTGGGAACCTCACAGCCCTGCAGCCAAGAGGCCAAAGTGATGGGCTCTCACCTGGAGCTACAGGCAGTCAGCTGTGAGGATAAAGACCAGGGAGAGGAAAAGCCCAGAGCATTTCCTGGCAGCTCAGGGATACCAGGGGAGCACAGAGAGGCTGCACAAAGCAGCATCCTCCACTCTTCCCTCATGTGCAGGCAGTTGGGAAGCTGTCGTGATTTAGATCCCAGCCTGGCTATGCTCGGTGTGCCTTGGCTTGTCAGGAAAGGCTGGCAGCCCAGGGCTGAGGGTTGTCTTCTGCAAACAGAGATGGCAGTTTGGGGCTCCAGAGCCCACATGTGGGATACTCTGCTTGTCCTTCTGTGGGATCCTTCTGCTTTGATCAGACAGCCCTCCCTGCTCCCTCCAGAGTGTCCCCAAGGACTTTTGCAAAGTTTCCTGTATGGAAAAATTTTCTGCCAGCAGTAGTGCAAGGAAAAATGCAAAAAATCTTTTCTGTGTCCCAGCCCTGGGACAGGGATAGGAGGATGAAGGGGATCACAGAGCTAAGAGGGCTCTCATTTGGAGGGAACACACAGCCTGCATTCGAGTGTGCCACTCCCTTGCTGTGACACCAGCCCTTGTCCTCCCAAGTGCTCCCTTCTGCAAAGTGGCTTTTCCCATGGTGTCTTCTGTCACCCCAGTGCTGGCCCCAGGAGACCTTTCTCCCTCCTGAGCAATGCTGGTAACTCCTGGCCTTCAGGCTGCCAGCCAAAGGCTTGCCAGGCTGCCTGGGCACACAGGCTGGCAGGGGAGGGTGGCTTAGCATGAAGCTTTCTCTCTCCCTGCCCTGCGCACTTCTTTGCTGAGGAAGGTGAGAAACACAATGCAGAGCCAGCAAAGCCAGGCTGGAAACAACTGCATCCATAAAAGCTGGCAGCCAGGTGTACCAGCTCCCCCCGGGCAACCCTGCACAGGCACCAGGCTGTGGCATTAGAGGAGAGATCAAGCTGCTCGTAATCAGCTCAGGGCTCAGACCCTGAGGATCAGGACAGAGTCTGAGGGCACAGGGCCAGCTCCTCATCCGCTTGTTTTGGTTCCTTCCTCAGTGTTTCCTTCCTGTAGGCAGCAGAGACCGATGGCATCAGACAGCACCAGGAGCAGCTCTGAGGGACTGCCGGAGGGTACCATGCCATGACGCCAATCCATCTCACTACAATCTGCAGCTAATTCTTAATCTGGCGATGAGCTTCGGGGATTTCCCAGCGCTGACACACTCTACAAATGCAGGAGCATCTGAATTGCAGCGCCGATCATTCCTCTGCACGAACACAGCCTCTGTCCCTGCAGCAGAAGGAGGTGGTTTATAGCCTAGATCCTATGTCACTCGTTTCCCCTAAATCCACCTCCTTTGTGTATCCCAGCTTCCCAGAGAGGTTCAGCTGTAGGCAGTTATTTTTATGGTCTATTTCTTGGTCCTTTGCTCATGCAATGAAAACGAGCAACTCGGAAGCCAGATGGGACAGGTATTCCGGGTAGGAGCAACTGCTCTCTTTTAGGAACAAAAAGAAAAACAAAACAGGAAATCACATTAGCTTTTAATTCTTCTTGCTCCAGACTGAGCAAGAAGGGAAGAGAGGTAAAGCAGGACAGCCCAGAGGTCTGTCTCCACCACTACCCCATGGCTGCCAGCCTGGATGTCTCTCAGATGTGCAGGGAGCAGTGCAGGAGCAGGAACCACAGGACAGACCATGGTCGTCTCACCTCTGACCACTGTCAGCACAGGGATGTCTGAGCTTTTGTATCTAACAGACTCCATGGATTTTCTTCCTGCAGTGGGGAGTCCTGCAGGGAGTCCTTGAGTGACCTACACCACCCATTTAGCTTCTCTACCTTCAGTCTTCATTTACTGCCCCAATGGCTTTTCTGTTGGAGGCAGCAGGAACTGTCACCCCTCTTCACCTTTACCCCTAACACTTGGGATAGTAGTTTAATCTTCTATCACCTCCCCTTGGTGTCTCTTCATCCTTGTGGACATCACAGCTGTTGCTTCCACAGAACATCCTTGAAGCACCACTCTGTGCCTCCTCCAGCTCTGGAGGGTCCTTAGGAAATATGAAGGCTGGAATGGCAGGGGCAGGACCTGCCAAGGGCAGGGATGCAAGCTGCAAACCACCTTGTCCTTCATGGGGCAGGGATGCAGGGAAGCAAGGATGCAAGCTGCCAGCCACCTCACCCTTCACGGGGCAGGGATGCAAGGATGCAGGGAAGCAGGGATGCAGGGAAGAAGCAAGGAAGCAGGGAAGGAGGGATGCAAACCGCCTCACGCTTGGCGGGGCAGGGATGCAGGAATGCAGGGATGTAGGCTGCAAACCACCTCACCCTTTGCGGAGCAGTGGCAGGGTTCTTGTTTCGGGAGGCAGTGAGGTTTGCTCTGGGCTTTGGGAACCGGCTCCCCTGTCCCCCTGTGTCCCCCCTCCCGCCCCATGCCGCCACTCGCAAGCGTGGAGCGGGGCGCCCTCTGCCGCGAGAGAGCGGCACTGCCGGGAGCGGGCGGGCGGGCGGGGGGCGCCGGGGAGGGGGCGAGGCGGCAACCCCGAACCTCTCGCCCCGCTCCCGGCAGCCCCGCTACGACAGCAGGGTAGGCAGCAAGGTGGAATCTCCTCTTCCCTCTACTGGGAAAGTGTGCATCCCACTTCTCATGCTCACGCCTAGCCCCCCATTCCCAACTGAGGATGCTGTGACAAGCCCCCCAGCTAGTGTCCTACTCCATGTAGGGTGCAGCACCCTGATGTGGAGCGGGAGCTTTCCCTCCAGGGGAAGGAGGAGAAACGTGTTTGTGCTCCCCAGCTTTTCCTCAAAGGCTCTTTTCAAGCAGCGGCTCCCAAGTGAGAGGTGCTTTGCGGCGTGTCTGGGCTCGTGGGTTTGGCTGCCGAGGACTTTTCCAAGTGCTTTTTGTCTTTGTGGCTCTTTCCCTTGCACCCCGCTGCCTCCTGACTCTCCTGCAGTCCCTGTCTCATTCTGGTCCTTTCTCAAAGGAAGTCGTGCCTCCTTCCAAGCATTCCCAAGCCGCTTTATGCACCCTGTTTTGGCAAACTGGCTCCAGCAAAGCTGGCAGCGGTGAGCTGAGACATCACAGCATCCAGCTGGCTGCTCTCCTCTGCTGCCGGAGGGTCCTGCATGTCCCTTGTGTGTCCCTGGTCCCTTTTTTGAACCTGAACGTGGCCGTAGATTTGTACTCAGGCCCCAAGCTGCAAACTCGGGCTTGGAGAAACATCCCCTGCGGCTGCCTCCGTTTCCCCAGGGGAACGTCTGGCAAAGCCCGACACCAGCCATGGGCTGATTTATGCCGCCGCCTGAAATAAAGCGTTGCCCGTCCTGCTCTTCACGCTGGGTGAGCCAAGCCCGTTCAAAAACCAGTTTCAGGATGAAACTTCTGTGATGCCTTGGTGTGAACCAGGCCTAGGCAGACAGGTACGGGGGAACACTGCACCCCTGGGCAGGGCATGGGAGGGGTGTTCACAGCACGGGCACAGCAGGGATGGGGGCGGCTGTGGGGGCAGATGCCCTGATTCTGCAAGGGACCATGGCCAGGGGCTCCCTGTGACTGGCTTAGAAGAAGGGGAGCAAAGGCGTTTTTAGTAAGTCCTCACCATCTGGGCAGATCTGGGGTCACCACTCTGGGGGTGCAGCACCCCAGGGCACCTGGTGGGAAGTGGCACAGGGCAGCACCTCTCCTCTCCTGTTCATGCCACACACTGGGTGCTTGGAGCAGGGACCCATCTGCCCCAAATCACAGCTGGGACTTGTGTGTCTGTCCCCTTTGCGCTCACAGCCCCAAAGTCATGTCCACTGCGCCCCCCACCAGCAATCTCCTGCCCTTTCCCCCACCCCCCTACCCAGCTTCAAAATGCCCTGTGGGGAAGGAGGCAGTGGTCTTTGTGTCCCTTTAAGATGCGGCGATGCTTTGCCAAAGCCAGCTGCTCCCCAGCCACACACGCTCCCCTACAATGCCCTTTTCATGCGCAGCGGCCGTCTGAGCAGTGAAATGCCCCTTCAGAGCCGCGCCGTGCCCGTGCCAGCTGTGACTCTCGCAATGCGGGTGCTCTCTCAGCATGGCACAGCATCCTTGCCAGCTCCGGCGTGAGCGATGCCAGCGAATACCCCCGGACCGCGGGAGCTCTCCCTCGGCGCAAACACAGCATCGGCAAAAGTCGCTGGACAGAGCAGCTGTCCCGGTCCTCCCAGCATCCCCAGGGATGCGGGTGCTGGTCTCTTTTCCCCGGCACTGAATGCCTGTTTCTACTCCAGGTCACCCGACAGCGCTGCAGTCATAAATCCCGGCCACCTGCCCTCAAGGGCCAGCACAAATGCTGCCTCGTTAGGTTTAGCTAATAAAGCAATAACAACAAGAGAAAAAAGAGAGCTAATCCCTGAGTGCTGGCGCTGGGCTTTGAGGTGCCATATTGCACCAGGGAGAAAGCAGCGAGGCAGCCGGGCTGGGCAGGCTGCGAGCTGGGCAGCAGGGAGCCCACAGCCATATGGAACCGACCTTGGATCTGCTGGGAATTACAGCAGTGATATTTCCAGGGAGAAAGCCGGTGTCCCAGGCCTGGTTGGTTTATTTGCAGCCTCCAGAGAGGCAAGGCAGCACATCCCCGGGTGCAGGGAAGGGGAAGAAATGGGTTCAGGAAGAGAAGCAGCATCACAGAGGATGCTTGCAGGGCTGGAGGGGTGGCTGGGAGCCCCTCCCCACCTCATGGGCCTGCTTCTATGGGCAGAAGGATGTAAAACCCAGAGCCACTCATCTCTAAGGGCACCTCTCACAATGTAGAGTGTGGCTGTCCTTAATGCCTCACAACCTCATTTTTCCCCATTAGAACCCCTCCCTAGCCCAAATGCCAGAGCGCTTCCAGCCTGACACACCCCAGCCCAGCGTCTCTTCCCAGCCACAGTCCCTCCGCAGTGTGGTGGCATCATGCCAAGTGCCACAGCGAGTGGATTGTCCCATGGAACACACAACTGCCTTGCTTCCCAAGGGAATCCTGCAGCGGTGGGGAGCAGGTCCCACGGGTGATGCTGCTGTCACACCACTCGCTGTTTGCCTCGCTGCTCTGACCACGGGTCCCCTGGACAGCTGGGCTGAAGTCCATGTGAATGTTGCACCCCACTGGAACAGGACCAGGTTCTCAGAGGAACCTCAGCTGGCCAGGGATGGGTTTTCCAGGTACATTGGTTGCTTGGACATTTTGGGAGGAAGGTCCCTTCCTTAGTATCCTCTCCAAAGTCTTCCAGATGCAATCAGCCCTGGGACTGCACCCATCCAGGCTGGGACTCCTACACTGAATGACACCCCATGTGAAGCCATGTCCTCATTGTGTGCCCCTGCCTTCCTCTCTGTCACCATTACCTCACCCTGGGGAAGTATAATGGGGCCCACATCCCTTGCTGCTGAATGCTGTGCTCATGTCCAGGCTGGGAAGCAGAACATCCTTAACTTGCTGGTCAAGGTGGAGTCACATATGTTTGTGACAAGGACTGGGGTGTCCCTGCAAAGAGAAGCTGCTCTGCCCTTAGAGAGAGCAATCCTGGATAGAAACACTTCCTGGTACAACGTGACAGTGAGTGCTGGGACTCTCTGGCCACGAGCACCAGTGGATGTGGGCACAAAAAGCCAAAAGGAGGCTGGTATGACATGACTGCCTAGCAGGGTGTTTGATGAGCTGGAGCCAAGGCCTCTTCATCTCTCACGGGCGTATTTCCCAAGGAGAAGTGCGTGCTCACCACTTTCTCCTGAGCTGCAGCCCAGGTTGGTTATGAATAATGTATCAGATAACAGGCAATCGATGCGTCTCACCCAGACGGACTCCTCTCCTCCAGCCTTCCCCCAGCGCCTCTCTCATTCTGCACGGCTGGACCCGCGCCCCTTGTCACTCATTTGCTGGTGGCATCATGCACGGACAGTTGGGACTCAGCCCAGCGGATGAGTGGAGTCAGCGGCACCAGCAGTGATAGCCAAGCGCGGGACCAGTTCTGTGGATCATTTCATATCACATTTCCAGAGAAAAATTTGGCAGGTACAGGATCTTCCACCCCACCAGGGGTTTCCCTGCGAGGCAGAGCTCAACAGCAGCCATCAGTAACTCTCCCCTCCACAGCAGCAGGGATGGGAGTTTCATACCCAGCGACCTCAGCTGGAGGGAATATGGACCTGGGGATGCACAACCAGTTTGGGAGAAAGAGAAGGCAGAGTCAGCCCACGAGGAGCTGGATGTGCTTTGTGGAGGGGAGAGCAGTTTCTTGCCACTGCCAGGCCATTTGCTATGGGGACAAATGAGTGATTTTTATTGGATGCACTCCTTGGATGTTGTGTCCCTTGCCAGAGCTCCCCAGTTGAGTAGAAATGGGGCACAACCCTTCTCAAAAGCCCCCTGCGAGGATGCTGCTGAAGCCTAATGGAATTTGAAGCTAAGGGAGCCGAGCCAGGAGCAGGAGTAAGGGCTGAGACAACCTTGAGCAAAGAGGGATTGGCAGAGGCGGATGCAGATAAGGAACGGCTGCTCTTGGGGGGTGTGTCTGAGCACACACACAGCCACTTGCCTGGGGTTTGCAAATCCAGACTGATTTATCCTGCCTCCAGGACTTTGGCCAAATAAAGTCTTGGCAGGAATTTCTTGGTAAGATGTAGAGACAGCTCTGGCCTTGGCAAGGCCAACACTGAACCTTTCAGAGACACCAGGACCAAGAAAGTCTCTGATCACTTAGACATCCAGTGGGGTGTGGGTACCAGAGCTCCAAGCATCCTCCTCCTCTCCTGCAGCAGCCCATTTGTGGGGCTCCTGCAGCACCTCTTGGGTAGCTCCCAGCCAGTGAGGAGAGCAGCTGGATGCTCCCAAGCCTTAGACTGCTGCACTTTAGCTGGTTCCCACTGCATTTCTGGGTCGCTTTGGGGCAGTGTCACCTCTGTCTATCACCCACACAGCCTTCACTGAATTGCAGACTCACCTGGATGCAGTCAGATCCCCCATCCCCTTTTGTCTTCTCCAGGAGCTCAGCATCTGGCTCAGCATCTCAAGTTCTCTGTTCCTGAAATATTCTGGGATCACACCATTACCAGCAGGGCCAAGACTTGATCTCTTGGCGACACTGGAGATTAGCTCCAAGGCCTTGAATTGGCAACAGAAAGAGAGGCAGAGGCTGCTCGGAACTGTTTCCAACTGGGCCAGGCACACAGTCGGCAGAGGATGTAATCTCTCCCCAGGGATGCCACTGTGATCACAGAACAGTTATGAATGGACAAACCTCACAAGCTCCAGGGGTGAGAGCCAGTTCTCGGGACATCACAGCCACATAAGCTGACCATGCCAGTGACAAGGGACCACAGAGCCAAGTTCGGGCAACCATGCTGACCTGTCACTCCTGAGCACTTCCCGTGTAATAAATGTTGCATGAGGACATTACTCCATCCAGATGTTCAATGACAATCCTATAACCCCACTGATTCAGAGCCAGGATCAAAACCCATTGCCTCACTCCTTCCCAGGGAGTCTCCTGCCTCATCCCATCATGCCTGCACAATTTAACCCACTGCCTGCTGTTCCCAGCTGATGCTGCTTTGCTCCATCTTTCTGAGAGCCTTGGCTCCCTCCCTCTCCTTCTCCTGTCTCAGGGGAAAGTAGTTCCCAAGGTGCTCAGAGCAGCGAGGCCAGAAAACCAGGGCACTTCTCCAGCTCACCTAATTGTTGGTTACTGTCCCTCTCCCTTGGTGCCTAATTAAGTGGAGCAGGAGGAAAGCCCAGGAGAAGCTGCTGAAGGCACAGGAACACGTGTGCACATTACAGAGAGGCTGGTGAGTGGCCTCATCCACACTGCTTCAAAAACAACAGGAGGAGAGCGACGCCAGGGAACAAGCAGGAGCAGTGACTGAACCTCGTGTCCAGACCTGGATGCACACCTGCAATGTGACAAATGCTTCACACATGCTTGTTGCTAAGTGATCTGCAAGACAGCTGTCAGGTTAAGAGCAGAGAAGAGAGTTCATCCCAGAGGGGCTGCACTAGGGATGAGCAGGACCAGGGCTTCTGGCCAGGCTCCCTCCTGGGCTCCAGCTCTTGCTTATCTCCCACCCCAAACTTCAAACCAACCCCTTTCTATTGAATTTTTGTCGTGGCTTCTTGAACCCAGTCCCAGGAGTGCATGGGACATGAAAGACCATCTTGAAACTGATTTCCTGGCTGCCTCAGCCTTGTAATCCCTCAGAACAGTGGGTGGAATTGGATGCTGGTCCAGGGTCTGACTGAAAATCCCTGATCAGACCTGACTCTTTCTCCCATTGTTTAGGGAGGATTTCAGAAGAGCTATTTCAGCTTTGAATCCCTGCTTCAAATTTATTGCAAGCCAGGGCTGCCTGAACAAGCACCTGGCTGCAGTGTGTTGAAGAGGGGGAATCTCACTCCATCAGTGCAACATCTGCAAAGCTGCAGTTCCCCAGGAAGGCATCACTGCAGGCAGAGGAAGAGCTGAGCTGGTACTACAGAGAAGCCTGTCCCAAACGTGATGCCAGCCCCAACTCCTTGCTGCGTCACTGCATTCCAATGGTCCAACAGCTCTGGTTCAGTTCCCCCTCTCAGCTGAGGACAAGCAGCCAGACTGCCGGATTCACCTGTGGTCCACAGTGTGCAGGCAGAGCCTTGTCCGACACATGCCCAAGCCCACGAGGGCAGCGAAGGCAGGATCCCGAGCACTGGCAGCACATGGTGCTGGGATGCTGGAGCCATGCCTGCCTCATGCTTTGCTGTAGCCTTTGGCTCTCCTTCTGCTGCCTGCCAGTGCATTTCTCCCGATGACAAATAGTCCCTCGATGTCACCAAGGATCGTGATGCTGTTACACTTCTCTCTGAAAGAAGCAATAAGGGCTGGGGTGGGGTCAGGCCTTTCTGGCTCCACATCTCCCTCCCGCAGCCAGGCTGGCCCCGCAGGGCTGCTCTGATGGGCGGCGAAACAAACTCTCCAGGACCCTGTTTAATAAAAAAGGGGGCTTCACAGGAAAACTGGAACAAACACTAGTGGGAGCGTTTGCTTTGCCAGGATGCTCCAGCCAGCTCCAGGCAAAAAGTTTGAGCAGCCAAACTTTCCCTGCTCAATATTTGTGTTTGTTTTATTCCCGTTGCCTGGACTGTTCTGAGAGATTTATCTCCAAGAGAGAAAAGGCAGCTGGATTTGGTGGCATGTATCTCCTTCGGGATCCAGCCCATTTTGGGCCATGCATGGATAAAGGTGAACTTAATGTGCATGGCCTGAGCTGAGCAGCAACTTCCAACAGCCTTGGGAAGGTTTAAGCTGTGAGAGGATGGACAGGGCATCCCAAAGCAGTATGCCATCCTTCCCTGCCTGCATCCCTACCCAAGCAGAGCCCAGGACCCTTCAAACACCCAGTACCCACCATGCCTTGTCCCGCTTGTGCCAGTGCTGGCAGCATGGAGACCTGTGTAGCCACGAGGAGTTCTCAGATGTGCTTCTGAGCAGGTGTGGTTCCACACATGGGCACTGCGATAGGGCTGCATGGGTTTAAATACACAGCGATCTCGTTAAAGTTTGGGTTTTAACGAGTCAGGAGCACAATGCTGTGTCATCATTACCACTGTCTGTCAAGGAGCCTCGAGCACTGCTAACCCAGACTGTTCAGCTCTGGGGTTAATTCCGAAGCCAGCCTGATCACAATCCCTCTATGGTTTTACCTACCTGCAAAGGAACAGCAGAAATTCAGAGTCAGGTCAGGTTCTCTCTAAGAAAAGAAAAGAGAAATAAAAGAAACTGAGCCTGGATGCAGCCTGTGTATGATGTAGCCTTATTTTTCTTTCTCTATATCCACTGATCTTCAAGGTGGACTTGCTACAGCTGGGTCTGCCCCTCTGTCAACCACCTCAGGAGCCAGCTTGCCCTTGGTGTGCGTCCCTCACAGTGTGTGGATGAGTCCTTTGGAAACCAGTACAGGGGTTGGAGGGCAAGAGCAGTGCTGAGGCCTCCTGGATCCTGGCTTTGAATTAGAACCTTTTTTTTGGTAGGTGAGCAGTCTTGACACAGGTGCCAGCCTGACTTCTGTGCCTCAGTTTCCCCCTTCTCCCCCACCAGAGAACACCAGCTGCCCACGCAGAATCAGACAATTCCGACAGAAGATGTGTGGAGAGGAGAAGAGGCCACAGCACCCAATGCCATATCCATTGGCATTGGAATTGCCAGGGGAAATTCTTCCTGAGGACATGAGACAGCAGCCACACAGCATGGCATTGAGAGTTGAGTTACCGAGTTAATTTGGCTTTCCAGTTAACAACAAGGGAGGTCATTACTGAACTGCTCATGGCTCTCTGTCCTGACATGTTGTTGCCCAGGGCCTGGAGCTTGGCAGTGGAGCAAATAGGATGGGCTGGGGGCCCTGGTGAGGCATTCGCCCCCTGCCCTGTGAACAAAGCCCAGGGCAAGCAGAAATTCACAGCAAATGAGGGGATTGGGATTGGTGTTCCCAGAGGCACTCGCCCTCCTGCCTGTGCCAGGACCCCTCACTTCCCCACTGAGTCCTCCCCTTCGTGCAACCATCCGCAGAGCATCCATCCTGTCTGAGCAGGGCCTTGCAGCTGCCCTGCCCTGCATGTACCTGCGCCTGCACAATTCCCAGCTGCACGTGGACACTGCTTGCTGTCCGACCCGCGCAGCTTTGCTCCTGACAGAAGATGTACCCAGCACTGAGGGGTGATGCTTCACATACAAACCCCAGAAATTATGAAAAGAAAACTGGTCAGGAATGCTTCGGACTCAAGACTGGGACAACAAAGTGCCAAGGCTGAAGCATGATGAGGCTGGAAAATTTTCCCATCAGGGTGCTATTTAGCAAAGTTTTTCTCTCTGTAGTTGGGTCAATCATGCCCAGAGCCTGTGAAGGCAAGATAACCCCAGGCCAAACATGCAGCTACTGAAAAGGTGTGACACTACTATGAGCATCCCTGGCCATACCAGGGCTGTCCTGCCACCCTAAACACTGAATGTGCTCCATCAGAGCCACTGAGTCACAGAATATCTCCCTCCTGCCAGTGCCCTTTATAGCAGCGCTGGTGGGGCTGGAAACACCTTCCAACGGGTGGGACAGGGTGAAGAGAGCTGAACTCTCACCCATCACCCCATGGGGTGCACCCAGCCGCAGCTCCCTCTGCTGTGCCATTGCTGGTGTCGGCAAGGTCAGGTTCTCCACTGGCCTCGGGGTCTGGCAGCACGAGGGGCCCCTGCTTGTCTGCAGCCCCGAGCANCCCGGACAAAAGAGCTGGATTATTCGGTACAAGCATACCCCCTGCCGACGAGCTGGAAAAACACAGCTCCCCGGACAACACACCCTCCCCCCGAAAAAAACCCGACCAAACCCAAACCAGCTACAACCACGGGATAGAAGCGGGGGGGGGGGCCTGGGGCATCCCCGAGGCCAAGGCCGGCGGCTGGAGAGGGGCCGGGCACCGGCAAGGGGTTGGAGCCGGGAGTCACCCACAACACGAGTGAAACACCCGCCTACCCGCGTCTCGCCAGGCACGGCATTAACAAGTTTTTTCCACAGGAGGTTTCCAGCTCTTCCCTCCCGGCCCCTCCGCGCAGCACTCGGGACCCCTCTGAGCCCCGCCAGCCCCGCAGGCGGGAGGGGCCGGCGGGGCCGTGCCCGAGGCATCCCCGGGGCTATATTTTCCGATGTTTGTGGTTGGATTGCAGTTTCCCCTCCGGTGTTTGCTTTTCTTTTTTCCTTCTTCTTTTTTTTTGTTGAATTCTGCTCCCCCCGCGGCGCGGCTCCCCCCGCAGCGCTGCCCGCCCCGCCAATCCGGGCCCTGCGGGGCTGGGGGGCTCCGGCAGCGGCTTTAAAAGCGGAGCCCTTTGTGCGCCGGAGCCCGGCGGAGCCCCGCACCGGCAGCCGCCGGGGCCGGTCCGGAATGTGCCGTACCGGGATGTACCGTGCCGTGCCGCCGGCAGCCGCCGCCGCCGGGAGGAGCCCTGGACCACGCTGCACCGGCAGCCCCGGGACCCGAGCATCCCCCTCGGCAGGTATTTCATCCTCCCCCCCCTGCACCCCAATAAACGTGTGTCAGCCCGGCTTGCCCCGCTGGCCGTTTTGCCGGGCCTGGGCCGGTCGGCTTTTATTATTTATTTACTTTTTTTTTGTTTCCTATACCCACCTTCCTTATTCCCTCCCTCGCACCCGCTGGTTTGGGATGGTGGGGCTGAGGGTGTTGTGCTGGTGGCACTGGAGCAGGCTGAGGTGACAGGGCTGCTGGAGCCAGGGTGCTGCCCACTGGTGGATAAGCCGGGGCTCGTTGGGGACAGCTCGGTCACCGCTGCGAGGGTGGGGTGAGCACAGAGCGGCTCCGCGGAGTCTGTTATTGTACGGTCTCTCGAGGGGTGGGATCAGCACTACGGGTTGCTGCTGCCCCGCACTGGGTGCTCTGTGGGCACCTCCAGACTCTCTTCCCAGTGCCTATGGGCAGACCTCTCCCAAACCCTTTGAAATTTGGCCCTAAACAGTCCTACAGCTCAGCTACCAGCTTTAGGGGGACGCCAAACTGGCCTGGGATGTCCCTGCAGCTGCCTTGGCACCAAGTAGTACCACAAGCAGTGGCCCCGGGCAGCAACTGCAGCCCTGCTCTGTCCCCAGCCAGCCCTGCTGCGGTGGGACCTGCCTGCATCCCTCCAGCCCCCTGCTCAGCCCTGCCCCACCTCTGCATTTCGGCCAAAGCTCTGCTGCCGTCCCAAAGCTGTGCCGTGTCCTTGGAAGCAGAAAGGTTCCCTCCTGAGCTGAGCAGTGACGGTTGGAGCGGCCAACAGCACTGCAGGCACTGGGTCTGGGCTGTCATCCTCCCTCCTTGTCCCTGGCCCCTGGGCTTGGCTGGGAGGGGATACACTGGCGGCTCAGGCTGGAGCTGGGAGATGGGAGTGGGGTCAGGTATGTGGTGGTCAGCCATCCCAGCTGGGCGTGCTCTTTGCTCCTGGTGGGTTCACAGCAGTGCTGGGGAAGCATCAGGCTTGGCTGGGAAGCCCGAGGGGCCTCGACCTTTGCACCGTGGGAAGTCACCCAGCGAACCGTTGGTGAACTCGGACGCCAGCGCGGCGCTTCTGTGCCAAAGCCACCAGCCTTGCGTGAGCAGAGGATGGAGGAGACATCGGTCACAGCCACCCACGGAGCCACCGTTCCTCACCCCTGTTGTTAGAGGGCTGCAACTGCCCCGATTGCTGCCTGGAGCGTGACTGAGCAGCCACGCAGCGCAAGGCACTCCGGCTGGGCTTGCAGTCCCTCGCGGCACTTGGGATGGGGACGAGCCCTGGCTGGGGGCCAAGGGCGGGCGCTCGCCAGCCCCCACGTGCGGGGAGGGAGCCGTTGGTGCAGTTGTTTGCATGAGCAAGAGCGAGAGCTGGGGCTGACCGCAGGAACCTGCGGCTGCTGCCGGGGGCCCGGCTGCTGCAGGGGTCCCATTGGCCCCAGGGAACAGCTGAGGGGCTGTTATGCAAATTTAGAGCAGCCAGGAAACCAGTCGGAGGGGCGAGGCGTCTGAATTTCTCCTCTCTCCTCTGAGTCACCAGGGCTGACTTCCCTGCCTCCAAGATGCTGTGGTGGTGCCTGATGACAGCCTTGGCTGGCATCCTTCCAGCACGGCATTGCTCTGGCACCTGGGCACCAGCTGGTCCTTGTCCCCATGTGTGGGCAGGGCTGGGCACTGAGTGTCCCTTTGTTCCCAGACTTGCCCCCCAGGAACGGCACAGCCTCATGGTCGCCACACTGGCTCTGCAACCTCTGTCAGCACAGCCAGGACCTTCAGCTGTTCTGGGAAGGGGCTGGGAGCAATGTGTGGTGGTGACTGGGGGTGGGCTGGTGGCAGGACAGAGTAGGTGTAGTTTTGGGAAAGGACCAGTTCTGGCTGTTCTCAGCTCAATCTCTGTTGTCGGGGTCCTGCCATGTACGACTTCATAACAACCTCCAGGGACTGCTGCAGGGGCTGGATGGAGGGGAACTCCCCTTTGCCCTGGAAAAGTGGCACTGTGGCTGCAAGCATGAAATGTCTAAGGATGTGGCCCTGGTATGGTCTCCGGAAAGTCATCCTGCTGTCTTCCTCTTGGCACATGCCTGGGATACTGGGAGTTAGCAGTGGGTTTGGGGACACTACTATCCCCCAGGAGGGCATGGGCTTGTTCCCTCTGCTCTGTCCCAGGACAGTCCTCTTGCACAGTGTCCTTTGTCACAGCCCCCTTGGCAGCAGCAGGGGATGATGTCCTTGCCTGCCCAGGTGTGCCAGAGAAACACCACAGCCCCACACATCCCCAGGTACCATCACAGCAGCACTGCCACACTCTGCCCTGCTCTTTGCACCCTGGTGACCCAAGCGATGGGCACGGGCAGTGGCTGTCCCCTGGGAATCAGGTGCCATGGACCCTGTGATTTCACATGCCAGTGGCCAGGCTGGAGGCAGCAGCCTCCTGTCAGATACAAAAGGCTTTGCCTGCCACAGAGGAGGAACGTGTGTGTGTGTGAGCAAGAGAGGCCAGCACCCATGGCAGAGCACACCCAGGCTTCTGCCACTTCCTCGCTCCACAGGAGGGACACGGTGGCCCCACTCTGACTGACAGCCGCCACCAAGCACGGTAGAGTAGCCAGCTCGGCAGCATCCCTCCATCCTGCAGACCAAGCCACAGGTGAGTGGGATGTCACCTGCCTAACACAGAGGAGCAGAGCCTAGTCCTCAGAGCAGCCTCTGGTATGGTGGAAGGGGACAAGCTCGGCCAGAGCCTGGCCTGGCATGGGGAAGAAAATTAGTCACAGCAGCTGAAGGTCCCCATTACCACACACTTTGCCTCAGTGCCTGCTGGAAGTGCCCTGACAGGCAGATTTCCTCTGGCACAAGTGAAGCACCAGTGGGTAAATGCCCTTGCGCCAGGAAGATGGGAATCCCAGCAGGATGGGATATGCACAGCCCCCAGGTTGTTCTCTGCAGGAAAAATGCCCTGTAATGATCTTGAAAGCACCTTTGGGTGACGGAGGCCAGGTGCCTGTGACACAGACTGGCAAAATGTTGCTCCAGTGGGACACGGTGACTGTTTTTGCTCCTCCAGTATGGTTCATAGGCTGATCCCCTGTGCTGCTCTCTGGGCTCTGGCTCCTGCTGCCACCATTTGTCCCTGTGCCCTCCTTCCCAGCTGCCTTCCCACGCTGCAGGGAGGCAGAGCACAGCTGAAAATACACCTACTGCGTCCCCCTTCCTGCCTGTTTGCTTCCTCCCCTCCTGGCTTTGCCTTTCAGCACAGCCTCCTAAGTAAACAAAGGTCACGCCGTCACGCTTTCCATACACACACACACACACAAACACACACACACAAACTCACACACAAACTCACACGTGTGCATGCAGCTGGCGCCCTTCTAATAAACTTTGACCACATTTCCATCCCTGTGGACAGAGGGGCGGCAACCTGCAAACATGCTGAGGTCAACGGGGCTGGCAAAAATGTGCAGCTGGGGGAGGGAGAGAGAGGATTTCCCTTCCTTTAGCACAGAGGCAGGCTGCTCCACAGCTCAAGCCCTTATTAGACAGGGGGAAAGCCACCTATGGTGCACCCAGCACAGCCCACCGGCAGGAAGGGCTTTGATCTGGGTTCACACCTGAGCTCTGCTGCTGTGGGAGCTCCCTGGGGACCCACGGCATGACTGCCAGCACCCTCACCTGGGATGAGCCCTGACAGACTCATTCCACAGCTGTGGGGCTCTGAGCACTGTGCCTATGCCACAGGCTGGCCCCTGAACTCGTGTCAGCCACGGCCTGCACTCTACACACCCCAGAGAAGCCAAGTCCCACCAACCCAGAGGCAGCAAGCTGCCATCAAACATGCTCATCCCACAGTTCCCCACTCCATTTTCCCCTCCAAAAAAGCCACAACTGCCCAAAACCCCCTGCAGAATCCACCCATCAGTATTCAGGTTGAGAACACAGGGGTTGCAGTGACTTATCCAACATAGTTTTCCAGAAACATCCCCTCTGGCCTTGGTGTTATCACTGTGTTTCCATGCTCTCTCAGCAGTGGGGTGCCTAGGGGGATGGGGGCTCCAGCTGTACTGCAGAGCTTGGGGCAGCACTGGAGCTGCCCACGGGCTGGGGACAATGAGTGGGCCACTCACAATGCCCCGTGGGACATTCTTCCTTCACTTTGTCAATTTAAAATGTAGTTTAATCATTAAAATACACTTTGGGAAGAGCTTTAGGTTGAGCAGGCCAAGGACAAAACCCTCCCAGACTCTATGGCAATGGTGAGTCTAGGGGCTCAAAGCACCTTCACTGCTTGGTGAAGGTGTGACTCCTGGACACGGCTTGGGACAAGTGTCCCTTTCTGTCCCCAGGATGGAGGCAGTGCTCTGGGGGGCCACGGAGGCACTCGAGGGCGGTCAAGCTCTCTTCCTGGGATGTGACTCCTCTGGGCTGTGTCCCCCACTCCTGGGCAAACAAGTGCTGCCGGGCACAGGGAGATGGCCCCCCCAAACACGCCGCTCCACAGCGCAGGCAGCTGCCACGCTGCCCTGCGGCACAGCTGCCACACGTGCTGCCCTCAGCAGCCACCCAGCACAAGCCAGCCATCCCTCCGCCCTTCCCTACTGTCACTCGGGCTCCAAATGGGGTTTTATTGCATCCTGTTTTGCAACGGCAGCGGGGACGGCCCGTGGCAGGGCTCTGGCAGCTCGTGTCCCCCCAACGCCGGCAGGACGGGCTGAGCCGGGGCGGGGGGAGGGTGCAGCTCTGCCCGCTCCCAGCTTTGGCCGCTGGCCGTTAACGCTGGGATTTTTATGCTCCGTATCGCCAGGACGTGGTTTATTCCCAGGAAGGAAGCCAGGCAAAAGCACGCTATTAAAATGCTCCAGTGGCCTTTGCAACGGGAAGCCCTCGGGCTTTGCCACGCAGATGCCTCAGATTAGGGTAGGGGGATGCAAGGAACGGCCTTTGAGCACCACGAGGCTGCCCCAGTGCCCCACATCGCCTCCCTCCCCCCTCACCCACCCTGGGGGGGGTCCCCTGGGCTGAGCAGGGGGGAGCTCGGTGCCCCCCCCTTGTGTGGAGGAGGCAGGAGGGGCAGACTGAGTTATCTCCTGTGCCGGGGGGCTGAGGGCGGGCGCTGCGCTGGCACCCAGCCCGGCGGCAATTACTCCAGCGGCATCGTGTGCAGTGATGATGCCACGCTGCAGGAATGGCAGGGGTGGCTCGCCTCTGCTCCTGGGGCTCCTGCAAGCCGCCAGGCTGGGACTGGGCTCATTCAGCCGTGCCCTGTGTCCGGTTCTCCCAGCCCTCGTGGGGGGTCCTGAATCTTCCCAGCTGTGCATCCCAGTATGGTGCTGCTCTGATGTTTCCCCTCCCGGCTGCAGACAGGGAACTTCTGCCTTGCAGTAAGCATGGGGGCATTCCTGTGACCTGGTATCCTGGTCCCCTGCATGCTTTGTGCTCATGAGCAGGATTCAAGCTCTCATTTCCACCACACACTGCACATTCCTGGTCTTCGTGGTCACAGAGGGAAGCCTGAAAATGGACCTGAAGGCGAAAACAAAATGAGCCCCTTGGGCTATCCCCTCCCAGGGGACTGTAGACAGCTATGGTGGTAGGATGCGGTGTGGCACTTTCTAGCTTCTCCTCAACCAGAATTCACTTCTCTTTCCCCAACTATAATATTTATTTCTGTCTGACAAATACCCCTCCTGCCATTGTCACCCAGTGTTACCCAAGCAGCAGAACATGGTCCCTGCCCCACTGCGACAGCTGTTTCTTCCCACTGCCCTCACTCTGTCCTGCCTCCCAGTTGCCCTTGTGGATACTGGGATTGTAGCTTTTGGCAAGCTTCCCTCCCTCACAGAACAGGGTGTTGGCTCAGGTTCCCAAAGCCGGGGTGCTCACACATCTCCCTCCATGCACGGTCACCTGCTCCATTTCTCTCTCCAGCCTTGGCTCTGGGTCAGGGTTTGCTGTTGCTCTGCTTCACAGAAGGGTCCTCAAGCCCCAGCACCTCAAGTCTAGCACTCAGGGCTGACCCTCACAATCATATTTCTCTCCTTGCAGACCCCCATTATCTCTGCTGCCTGTCCCTGCTGACCATCCCATGGGATTTCCACATGGGGACAGCCACCCGCCACCCAGCCTGCTCCTGCTGCAGCATGCAGGGAGCTCCCACTGCCCTCGAGTGACCTTGTTTGGGGCCTAATGGGTATTAATCTGTTCTTAACAGGCCACTGGGTGAACAGGCCAGCTGGTACTTGAGGGGTGGAGGGGAATGAGGGTAGCGAAGAGGGAGCTGCTCCTGGACAGATCCAAACCAGGGGCAGAGATGCAGGGAGAGCTGAACCCTGTGTTGCAGCAGGCAGATGCACAGGAGAGCAGCTGGTGAGGGGGCAAGGTGACCCTGGTCCCCAGGGCCACCACTCGACCGTGTGCTGGGGGATGTGGCTCTCCTCTCCTCCGCTCCCAGGTGCTGCTGCAGGAGGCTGGCATGCAGCATCCACCCAGACGCATCCCGGCAGTGCAGGGCATGGGCAGGCCGGCGGGTTCATTGCGATGCTGAACTCCTTCGCAGGGAGGGGATGGAGAAAGGAACTGAATATTTAATGCCGACAAAGTGCCTTGATGCTGGTGGCATCAAGGGAGGGACCTGGCGCTGAAGGCGCCAGGGAGGGACGGGAGCCGTGATCAGGGTACTGCTCACTGCAGGCAGCTCGTGCAGGGCAGGGTGGCACCAGCGCACCCGCCGTGTCCTCTGCCCTGGTGTTTTGTCCCCTCAGCTGATGAAGGCAGATTATGTGTCAACAGCCGTGCTTGGCACCCAGCAAGAGCACCATGGAGTAGAGGAGTGGGGCACAACAGGGGCTGGAGGCTCATGCACACAGAAGTGGGGGCTGTGGGGCTGGGGATGGCACCAGGCGCTGGTCCCAGCCTGTTTGCAGGTGAGCTGTGCCCTGCACTGCTGCTTGGATTGGTTTCTCCTTGGAAGGTTATGGGGTGGGGGGCAATACAAGCCCTATGCAAGGGGAGATGTTTTGGTTGCACCCAGCTTAAAGAATGAGTGGTGCCCAAAGCCAGGGTGAGCTGGGAAGGACAGACCGGAAATGCTAGGGCAAGATAAACCTGAAAGGGGAGACAGAATAAAAACCAGGTGGAATATGAGGGAAGGAGCCGGAACACCACAGGCAGCGGGGCTTTAGAGGACAGGATGAGGCCCTTGCATGGGGCCATGGCAAGGAGGGCTGGGCATGGCCAGGGAGCAGCATCCCACTTGCCTTCTGCATTCCCAGCCACATATGCCTTCCAGTGCCACCACTTCCTCCACTCCCCCTCCCTGGGGCGCCTGGGGCCATACCCATGGGCACAGGGTACA
Organism: Gymnorhina tibicen; assembly: GCA_013399875.1. NCBI lineage: Eukaryota > Metazoa > Chordata > Aves > Passeriformes > Artamidae > Gymnorhina > Gymnorhina tibicen. Next base: position 341,560 of record VXAZ01009221.1, on the reverse strand, counting down.
GGACAGGGCAGCGGGGACCCTGTGCCCTCACACTGAGGGAAGAAACAGGGGGCACAGCCTGGAGCTACAACTTGTGTGCCAGATGTGTGTGCCCCCCACGTGCACACTCATACACCCTTGAGCCACGCACAGGCTCCCACGTACACCCCCCGGTGCTGATGTGCACACGTGTGCACACTCACACATGCTCTTGCTGTCACACCCCCACAGTCTGGCACACTCACAGCCATACCAGCACACGCAGTGCCATGTATGCAGACACACCTGCACTGTCACACCTGAGCACTGTCACACCTGAGCACGTGGCCACCTGTACCACTGTCGTGTCATCACGCACCCACAAGCCCATCTCACGTGCTGTGTGCTCTCCCGTGTGCCCCATCACATGCGTACAGACTGTCACACCAGTGCCCCACTCATGTGCACACACGGGCACACCCGCACACACGGGTGCACACGCAGCCCCTCTCCGAGCCTCCCCTGCACAGGTGCCTTGGGGACCGCTGCAGGCCGGCTGAGCCCCGGGGAACGGGGACGTTCCGCGGAAGGTGCTGCTTTCACCGGGGTGAGACCCCCGCAAACTCATCACATGTGGATTCGGGATACGTCTGAAATGACGCCACTTGTCAAGACACGGCCCGGGCATAGCGGGGGGTGCCCGCGGGGCGGGGGATGCCCGTGGGGCGGGGGGACCGGGGAACACGCGTGCCCGGCCGCGGGGCAGGGGCGGACGGGGGCTCTTTGTTCCTCCCTCCGCCGGTCCTCCATGATGTGGAGAGGGCGCGGGCGAGGCCGGCGCTGCGAAATGGCGGCCGAGGGGCGGGATCGGGGGAGGAGGAGGAGGAGGGGGAAGGGGAAAGCCGGGCGCCCTCCCCGCGCTCGGCGCCGCGCACACAAAAGGCTGCAGGGAAAACACGGAGGGTAGCGGGGCGTTCGGAGTGGCCTCGCCGGGCACCTCCTGCCCGCCCCTGCCCTCACGGCTGTGTGTGACCCGCTGCCCGCACACGCTCGGGGGGTCCCCGTGCCCAGCACCGCATCCCCGCGTCCCGCACCGCATCCCCGTGCCCGCGGGCCCGTCCCAGTTTGGGGGGGAGCCGGGGGTGCGCGCCCAGTGCCGGCGCGTCGGGACGGCTCAGTTCGGCTCGGCACAGCCCAGCTCCCGGCACAGCCGAGCTCAGCCGTCGATCGGGTGCTGCCGGTACCGGGAGCGCCCCGGGATCTCCCGGGACAGAGCCGCGCTCCGGCGGGCGGGAACACGCGGTGAGTCCGGGCACAGGGCGGTTTTGTGCCGGGCTCTTTGTGTGAAGGGGTGACCAAACACTGGTACCTCCCTGACAGCGAGAGCCTTCCCCAGCCGCATGTCAGGAGGACGCGTGGCACTGCTGTGCCCGGTCCCTTTGCCTGTGGGGATGGGGCCGTTCCTGGGGCAGAGGCTGGGGCGATGGGGAGGGGACCCGCCGGGGTTCCCCAGCAGGTCTGGGCTCCTCGGCAGGTAGAGCCGGTTTGGAGGAGCTGCGGGGCCGGGGAGGCTCCCGAGCCTCCCGCCCGGCCCGACGGCAGCTCCCCGGGGCACATAGCACCCACAGGGAACTGGTGGGGAGCCTGGGAGTGACCCACGTACATGGGCCAGACGGGCAGGGGGTGTGGGGACAGAAGCCCATAGAGCTGGGAGAGGGATGGACCAGAAATTGCGGCTCCCCCCCTCTTGTGTTCCCTCTCATCTCTGCCGCGCCTGCGTGGGGTGAGCTTCTTCAGGTCTCAGCCTCATGAAGTGAGGATAGGGACACGCTGCAGCCCCCACCCCACACCTGCAGGTGTAAGTCGAGCATCTCCTATTCTGGGCAGGTTTATGGTCGCTGCAGGCTGGGTCCACTGACACCCAAAAATATGTGGACAAAATAGGGCAGCGGGGAGCTGCCCACCCACCCAAACCATACACAGACCCTACAGCTTCCCCAAGCTGTGCCTGCTTCCCTGCCACCAGCGCACCCCCTGCAGCAAAGCCCCCTCCTCCAGTGCCACTGAGGTGCTGATCCACCGCCTTGATCTTCTCCAAGAAAGCGTTGGCACAGGCAGGTGTCACCGTGGCTGTCACTCTCCCCTGGCTATGGTGGGGGGCTCCGCCTGGCACAGAGGGCGGTGTCCCCTCATGAACCCCCCCATGTCCCTGCGCAGGGTGCAGGTTTATGTCCCCAAAAGGTGACACGGAGGCAGGGCACCATCTGGTGGTGCCTGGGCACAGCACACGCCAGCCCACACGCGTGCTGCCCCCCCCACGCGCTGCCAGTGAGGCCCCACGCGCTGTGCACACACGTGTGTGCACCCCACTGCCCAGAACTCGTGTGCGTGCGCACACACGTGCACAGGGCACACGCACGTGCGCATGTGACGTGTTAATGCACACCTCCGTGTTTGCACTTGTGCTCGCTTGCGCGTGGCTGTGGGTACTCGCAGGTGGGTGCCCAGCTGAGCCCACGGGTGCCCAGGTGAGCCCACGAGTGCTCGCACAGCCACGGGGCGAGCGCGAGGCTGGGCGGGACACACACAGGTAGGCGATGCCTGTGCACGCAGGTGAGCGGTGCTGCGCTCTCTGCGTTTCAGCCGGACGGGCAGCGGTGAGAAGGTGAGCACGGGGCACGCCTGCCAGATTCCCTGCTCCTCCGGGGTAGCAGAGCTGGACTGGCTTTTATTTCTAGCAGGGATCTCCCTCCATGAGTCTGGGGAGTCATTTTCAGCTCTGCCACAACTTCCCTGGGAGGACCTTGGGCCTGTCAACCCTTCCTGCTTGCCCAGGACATAGGCTGGGGTGACCACAGGTGTGGGACATCGCAGTCCATGGGGAGCGAGGACAGGGCACTTCCCGGGACTCCGAGGCCCGCCAAGGCAGGCGGCTGCTCTCCAAGGGGTGTGTACAGCTGCAGAGGTTTTGGCCGCCAGCCTGGCTTGCACAGCTGGAGACGGAAGAGCTAAATTTAAAGGTGCTGGGGGGGGCCGGGTGAGGCTGGCTGGCGTGGGGCTTCTCTCTGGCCGCCTGCACGGGAGGCACGGGCATGTTTTCGGCCGCCGCACCCTTTCTTTCACCAGAGAGGTAGAGGCCTGGTGGGGAGAAGTGCCTGTTTCATCAGCGGGAAATGAGGCCGAGGACTGAGCTTGAACAGTGCCATGTGCCCCAGCGGGGACATCCCTTCCCCTGCACAGCCCTGACCTGTTCAGTGCAAGCACCCCCAGACCCCCGCACTGTCCAGCAGCTGTACTGCTCATACCCAGCCAGACACGCGTGTGCTCGCACTGCTGGACACGCACGCACCAGGACACACTGACACCCCCCAGACCCCTTCATCTGGGGCCAGCCCCCCACACACGCACCCCGCAGCCCTGATCCTTCATCCCCACGCCATTTTGGGGTAATAAAAGTACTGTTTGAGGGTGTTTATGACTTTTATTTAAAAATCCCTTTCTGAGATAATTTTCAGGGCTGTGAGCCAGGCACGAGGCGCGTGTGTGAACCTCTTGCAGGCAGGGTGGGGAGTTAACCCACAGCAGGAAAGTAGGGGCTCCATGAGGCCCTGAAAAGTGCTTTTGACTGCACTGGCCCCCAGGGTCAGTGAGAGCACCCAAATTTTGGGGAGCGGGGAGGCCTCGAGCCAGTGGGGTACCCATGACGCCACCCCAGCACCCACAGGTACTTAGGCAGCTGCATGGGTGCTCCCACCCTCCAACTACCAGACTCGGGACCTGGCAGGCGCCAAGCAGCCTTGGGAGTTCGCTAAAATGAAAATAGAAAAAAAGCCTGGGACACCATCCAAAACTGCTGAGTGTTAATTAATTCGTCCCCACGACGTGATCTGCCCTCGGCCCCAGAACATCCTAACATAGTCACAGCCGCAGCCGCCCACCCCAGCCTCCCTGCTGGCCACGGCCTTATTTTAGGGAAGAGGTTGTGCAGCTGCTCTCCCAGCCCTTGCACACCCGTGGGTGCTGAGGGCTTTGAGATGTGGGTCGTTGAAGGAGGGCAGCCATGCCAGTGTGTGTGACCTTGACTATGGGGCTACAGCCCCATGTGCCCTACAGCAGCCTGCCAGCTCCACAAAAACCAGCCCAAAAATCCCACGGGGGCTGGGACAGCACAGCAGTGGGACACCCCATCACCCCTGGGAGGTTGGATGGGGTCCCACTCATCCCTTGTTCCCCCTCAAGGTGCAATGAGAGCATCAATATGCTGGCTCTGGCAGGAGTCGGGTGCTGACACCTCCCCTGAGGGTCAAGCAGAGCTGCCTCATTTCCCCATGTCCCACCACCACTGTGATCCCAAAACTCCCCCTGCTCCTACAACCCATTCTCCTTCAATGGGACAAGGGGGCTAGGCACAGCACCCCAGCCTGGCCCTTGACACAGGGTGCAAAGCAGCTCTTTCTGCCTCTGCCTGTTCCTGTCTGATGTTTTATCCCTGAGGTCTGGGAATAAGGGCTGGGGTCATGCTGGCAAGCTGGGCACCACTTGGGGTCTGACTCTTTGCAGTGGGGTCATCCCAGTATCATGGGGTTGGGGACAGTGATGCCACCCTGCAGAATTTTCTCCATAAATCCCCAGCTCTTGAAGTCCTGAGATGGGAGAAAGTGAAGCCAACCCCAAGCTTTGCCCTGGGAGAGGCAATACCCCATAAGTGAGAGTGGGGCTGGCTTGGGGAGCACCAGCTACTGCTTTTGGGGCTGGGGGTGGGCAGGAGGGAGGGGGAGGCAGGGGCGAGGGGAGCAGGCAGTGCTGTGACTCAGCTGGGGGTGGCAGCGGGCGAGGTGTTTGTGTTTAGTTTCTAACGTTACGGTTTCCACAGCACCGGGAGCAGCCCTGGAGGGCCATGGGGCCCGGCGACATTGAGGGCGGGATGGGGCAGCAGCTGGACCGGAGAAGCTGTTCTGTCGCTAAGGCCACAATTGCTAAAAATACTGTGGGCCATTGTCACCGGCAACAAAGCCACTGGCATATTTTCAGCATTATCGCGGTCGCCATCAGCTCTGCCGCCCTCCCAGGAAGTGCTGTGCCCACTCCACCCGGGCACTGCACCACCTGCCCCTGGGTGCAGCCACTGTGCCTCAGTTTCCCTCCCGCACACTGTGCTATGGTGCCACCCCCTATCCCACTGCTGTCATCCAACTTCTTCCACCCCACAAAGAGCCCTGAGCTGCCACACTCATCCCCTTCATGTCCACGGTGTTCCCTGCCCCTAATGAGTGCCTGGGGACACGTGGCTCGCAGGACAGCCATCTCCATCCAGGCAGCTCCAGTCCAGCCCAGGCAGCTGGAAGGAGACGGCAGAGACTGGATGCAATGAGTTGGCCAAGTGTCACCAGGAGATCAGTGACAGCCCCTCCTCCCTGCTGGGGCACCAGCCCTCCTCCTCAGCTCATTCCAGCAGGCAAAGCCAACAAGGCTGCTGAGCTGCCCGGTCCAGCCATGCTCAGCAGGGAGCTGTCACTGCTCGCCGTGGGTGAAGCGAGTTGGCATGGTCTCAGCACAGCGACCGGGTGGTCAGGGAGGGCTGTGCCAGGCTGCGCAGGCACTGCCAGCAGCCAGGCACTGCCCCAGCCCCAAAGCACCAGGATAACACTGCATTTGTGCAAATTTCCCCACTAAAACAGGGAGTGAGGGGGGTTTAACTTGCCTTTTCCCTGCCAGAGCAGCTCTGCTTTCCTTCCGGCGAGTCCTCCTCAGCCACAGAGAGAGCAGATCAGCATCAGCTCGTCTGTAGCAGCTTGGGGCAGGGACAGGGAGGTGACAGTGACCCAGAACTGGGCTCGGGAGGTGGGTGGCCAGAGACAGGTTGGATCCATGGGTGGGCTGGGGCTGCCCACAGGCGCTTTGCCGGGTGGGGGGCACAGCCAAGGCAAGCAAAGAATCTGTCTGGTGGTGCTTGGATTTGTCAGCACAGCCCTAAGCTGGGACTGCTGTGGCCCTGCTGGGACCCCTCCCCAGCCAGTTGGCTGCACCCCTCCATCGCTGTGTGGGAAGCTCAGGACCAGGGCCCAAGCAGGAGGGACTGATCACCCCTTCCCTCTGCTCCTCAAGAACCTGATGAACCTCCCTGACCTCATAACAGCCCCAGCATGTCCCTTACCGTACACTGGGAGACCCTTTTGGTTTGCATGGGGGGTGGCTCTGCCCCATGCCCCCTTGGCATCCCGCCCCACTCTCATCTTAAGGTCTTGCTTGCTCCAGCTGCAGAGCCTGGGGCAGAGCAACCTCTCCGCACAGCACAGATGGTCCCTATGGCAAGGGGAAAGGGAGGTGAGACCTGCTTTGGGAGAGGCAGGAAGCCCCACTTCTCTGGGGGAAGACACACGGATAGGGCTGTGTCTGTGGTGGAACTGAATGCTGCTGCTGGGGCATCTGTGGCTGAGGGGGTGGGGGTCACCTGCACCCCAGAAAGGGGAGAGCTGTGGGTCACCCCACCAGCAGCACCCCTGGAAGCAGAGATTGAGGAGTGGGTGGAAGAAAGGGGTCTGGTAAGAGCAGAACTCTGCACGTAGGTACAGGGGGATGCTGGGGAGTGGAGACCAGGAATACGGGAGATGGCAGTATTGGGGGGGGGGGCAGGCA
>VXAZ01009221.1:295725-334749 GCA_013399875.1 Gymnorhina tibicen | reverse complement strand
TGCCCCGGGTGGCTCCGGTACCCTTGGGAGGCTCCGGTGCCCCGTGGCGGCTGCGTACCCCGGCGGCTCCGGTGTCCCGGCTCCGGGCAGAGGCGAAGGAGGCAGCGGCCGCAGCCAGGCAAGAGGGCGGGGGCGGCCGGGCCGGAGCTCAGCCCCCCGCGTCCCGGGACCCTCGCCCGCCCCCCCTCCGAGGGCAGCGGGGCACCCAGGGGGGATTCGCTGGAGGGTGAATCCGGGGAGGGCAGGGGTATATACAACCCCCGTGCCGAGAGCGGGCCGGATCCCGGATTTGCAGAGAACAAAGGACCGAGGAGGGTGTGTATGGAAAAGTACCGGCGGGAGGGGAGCGTTGTTCGTCTGCAAGCCGGGCTGGGGGCGACGGTGCGTGGTGCGAGGGCTGGGTGTGCCAGGGCAGGGGCTCTGCAGGGAACAGGGATTGCAGCCATCCCGACTGAGGGCTGTCTGCCCCTCAGCCATCCTACCGCAGGTTTAATGGTACAGAGGGGCTGCAGGATTTGCACCTGGGTCAGATTTGCCGGAATGCGGCAGAAAGGGGTGAATATGTAGGTGGGCGTGGGGGTCTCATGCGGGGGATTTGTACGAGGTGGGTTTAGGGGTGTTGTGCTTGTAAAGGAGGGTTGGGGGTGGCTGGGGGGCAGATGGGGGGATACGTGGGGCTGGCATTTGCCACACTCTGTGCTGGTAGCAGAAATGCCGCCTGTGCTTGCCCACATGATCCGCTCACTGCTGTGCCAGCGACCTCTGGGCTCTGCACCCCCGTGCCCTGGCCATGAACCAGGACATGGGGGGACTCCGGGCAACGGGGCTGCGCTGCGCAGGCACCGAGGCTCGGAGACCGGCAGGAGGGCAGCGCTTCCCCTTATGTGATCTCGGCTGCGTGACCGGGTCTCGCAAGGGGAGATATTTATAGCACTGCTCCACTAGCCCGAGGTTTGCACGGCCTGGAACAGGGCTGGCAGCTGCCGCCCCCCCATCCAGAAACCTCTGGATGCAGCTGAGCTGTTTCCCCGGCGGGGCCGGGGTGGGTGGGAGCCCGCAGGGCTGCACGGGCTGCATGGAACATGCTGGGGCTCGCTGCCAGACTACAGGCTCCTGCGTGCTCTGCTGCCTGCAACGCTGCCTGCAACGCTGCCTGCAACGCTGCCTGCATGCTGGGTGCTGTGGAGGCCTCACAGGGAGGGTGCAGGGAGCAGCTTTTGCTTTGGCCTGGGCCAGCCAGGCTCTGGCAAAGGAATACACCACTGTGCAAAGATGGGGACAAGAGGGAGAGTTCATGGTTTGACTTTGCCGTGAGATACAGATTGGCCAGAGCTATTGCAGCCTGCAGGGGAAGGTGAGAAGACGGGTGGACTGCATGTCCAGGAGTGTTTTCCATGTGTTTTGTCCCTGTGATTCCAACTACCACGTGTTCCCAGACCCCAGCAAAGGGAAATGAGAGGTCTGGGAACTGTCCCGAGTCAGTCCATGCTGCTCCATACCCTGCGTGTGGAGCAGCCTTCTCTTGGGTCCTGCTGGACGCACCAGCACGTGGTGACAGCCAGTGCCGGAGCCATGTTTCCTCTTTGTGTCAGATGGTCCCACAGACATGGTCCTCTCCTGACCAGACATCTGCTCTGCTGATGTCTCCAGGCTCTTCCCTCCCTGGCACAAAGCCTCGCAGTATGTGGGGACGCCTCTGTGCGTGCCCCAGCTCTTCTCCCAGCCTCCTGATCCACAAAGTTTGCACGTGCCAGCCAGATGCCATTGCTGTGCTGCTGTCACCACCCCATCCCAGACCCCCTCTCCATCTTTTTTACCCCCTCCACCCAGAAACGCTAGCACCAGGCCAGCAGCTGTGTTGTGTCCTCCTGCCGTGCTCGCTGGGTGCGTGGCATCTGCTCACCCTTAGGTGGGGGGAAGGAGTGGGGCAGGGAGAGGCAGGAGTGGCAGATCAGGGTGAGGGATAAAGCCAGGCCTATTTTTATACTGCAAAGTAATTACCAGAGCTTTCCAATCCTTAATCTGCCGAGAGCACCCTGGTGCGATTGGATCCTTCCCCGAGCCTGGCAACAATTCCCCCATCACACATCTCCTGCGTCAAAGCCCCGTAAACTCCCACACTTGGGCTCACACTGGGATACATGTGCTGCAGAGCTGCCAGCACGTCTGCCCCGCGCTTCCAGCAGCCCCTGGCCCAGGAACAGGGATGGGGACCCTGACTGGGACCCTGGTTTACAGCTGGGAGGATGTCACCGCTGAGCCAGTGGGGTAGGATGCAGCCTTGGCCACCTGGTTCAGCTGTTGGGTAGATTTGGGTCCCAACACTGTGAACACACTAAATCCACATTTTCTCCATCAGCTGCCTCCCAGGGGGTTTTGGCTGAGATTAGTGGCCCACACAGCACCCTCCAGCACCCATCCGGCTTGGCTTCCCACTGGCACAGCCAGGGTTTGGGGTGCCTCTTTCCCGACGGCGCACAGGGCGGTTCTGGACGGCAGTGCCAAGTCTCAGCTGGCTCCTTTCCCGGCCTCTCCCTGTCCTGTCGCCGTGCCAGGGGGTTGCTGAAGAACCTGTTCCATAGCTCCCACCACAGAGGAGGAAATGACGGGTGATGTTTGCGGGAACACCTTTCATCCCGGGGCTGGGGGACTGCTTTGCCTCTGCCTGTGTGCAGCTGGCTCCAGGGTAGAGCATGGGATCTCGACAGCCCACGGATGGAGGTGAGGACTCACCTTCCTCCACCCACCCTGTGCCCATCAGCTCTCCGACACCTCACCCCAAAGTCTGGTTGGACTGTTCAGTCCTGCTCCATGACAGAGAAAGGGGCTTTTTGTGCCACAGTTCCTCCACTGTGGAGTTTGCAACACCCATGCCAAGTATTTGGGAGTAGCCCTCGATCCATCTGTCTCAGTGCACGGCAGCAGGCACAAAGTAAACTTGGAAGTGTACAGGATGCAGTGCCCCCACAACGCTGCTGTTCTACAGAAGGACCCAGTGCCAGGGATTGCAGAGGGTGAGCTGCCTTCGGGGCATCCCCAGGTGACCCCACCAGTGTCCCTTCCCCCTGCCTGGCAGAGAGCCAGCGTCCTGCCGGAGCCAATGGCCATAAAAGGCCCTGAAATGGAGGAGCTGGGCGGGGGCCAGGCTGCTCCTCGAGCCTGAATGGGATCTTCACGTCTGCCCACACAGGTCAGGCTTGCCAGGAAGTGGGAATGGGAGGCTGGATGGACGAGAGCAGCCCTAGCAGCCCAGAGCGGGTTCAGGAGACTGGGGCACACCGTGCTCCCCTACACCTCCCCCTGCTTCCCTCGGGGGCACGTTTGGACCGTGGCCCGGGATGCCGGGGATCTGCATCGCCTCCCACGAAGGGCTTGGGGGGATAAAGCTGCCTTTTCATCGGCACCTGAGCTGTGGGGCAGTGGGGGCAGGGGGGTGAGGGGCACTCAGCAGGCTCCCCTGCCGGCCCCCCAGTGCCTCTCCCCAGACAATGGCCGCCCTTTGTTGGGGTTTTACGCGTCCGGCCCCCTTCCCTGTGGCCCAGCTGGTGACATTTTACCACCTCCACATTCTCATGGGGATTCAAAGGGCACAGATGCACCGTGAAACCACAAAGCGCAGCCTCCCCCCTCACCGTTCCCCCTCCCCTGTGCCTCAGCATCCCCAGGGAAGCAGAGCTGGGATGCACAGAGGGGATGCTCACACTGGGAACCTTCCTTTGGAGCTATTTCAAGGGTGACCTGCCAGCCCTTGGGAGCTCTCTCCATCTTCCTGCCCTTCCCTTGTCATCAACCCTTCATTCCTTTATGACTCTGTTGAGAGCCTTCCCCTCATCCCTGTCCCAAGGGGGCCTGCCATGCCAGACCCCCGCTGATGGGAGATGAAGGGAGGCGGGTGCCATTTCCAGGCTGGTGACACTCGACCTTTTGGAGCTGGAGCCGTGTGGGTGGTACCCACCCCTGCCCTGCAGGCACCCAGCTGCCAGGGCAATGCCAGGCAGGGCTGGTGGTGCCAGACCCGGCATTGCCCTGGGTTCCTGGGTATAGCCAGTGTGTGGGTGTAGCCAGGCTGTGGGATACACAGTGGCCTCTGTCCCTTCAAGAGAGGTCCCAGCGTGCAGGCGTCCAGCCCTTCCCTCCCGCTCCCAGACTTCTGGGGGCTTTCCCTCAAGGATCTGGGCAAATAGCCCAGTTCCTCCCAACCAGTCGTTGCCTCTGCAGGGACCTTGGGAAAACAGCCTGTAAACAGGCAGATGGAGAGCGTGAGTCACAGTGACCGAGAGGGAAATAAATGCATGAGGGGAATTTGCAGCATGCGCTGGGTCATGGGGATGAATCCAGCCTCTCCCAGTGATGGTGAGTGGCTGGCACGTAGGTGCTCTCCTGTGGAGACAGCTGTCCCAGGAAGGGGTGTTTATCCCAGTGACGGGAATGTGTCCAGACGAGCTGCAAAACAGATCCAGCCCTCTTCCCCCACCAAAAGCACCCCCTGATCCTTGCCACTTTCATCCCAAGGGATGAGCAGTCGCTGCCCTGGAGGCAGCAGCATTTCAGCACGCAGCACCCTGCCCGTAGAGCCATGCAGATCATTTCCCCACTGAAAGTCACCCCGCCGTGGTTATTTTTGGCTGCCGGCGGGGCCGGAGGAGCTGGCTCTCTCCCAGCCGCTGCAGCGCGCCCCGTTTGGAATTGCGTCTTGCATGGTGGGTAGCGCTTGGGTGAACAGGCTGCCTCCAGCATCCCGCTCCCTGCTGCCAAGTACCTGCCAGCTCCCTCGCCCGTGCGCAAAGCAAGAGTGCATTCTAGTGGCTAATCCCACTGGGGACACCGGTGGCACTGGGATTAACTTCTGCAAAAGCCTCCGGTGACACCGGGCACCTCTCTGAGCGTCACCTTACCATCCCAGCTTGGGCACTGGTAGCCCAGGGTGGTGAGAGGTTTATCGAGGCTCCAAAATCGCTGTCCTTTCCCTGGCCTCACTTGAGGCTGGAGGGACATCCAGGGCTGGGAGCCACGGGAGTGTGTGTGCAGGGCCTGGGCTTGTGTTTGCCAAGGTGAGAGATACCCTCAGTGGTGGGAGGAAGGGTGCAGCTGCTGGGCATTGAAGGGTGCACGTGGGTTTGCCTGGGGGGCAGGAAGCATCTCACTCCAGGTGCTTTGCCTAGGACATGCACTCACCTGGCTGCACCCCAGGGGCACCCAGCCTAAACCTTTCCGTGCTTCTCCATCAAGAGCCGCCACTGCCGCGTTCCCTACCGTACATCAGCTCTGTCCCCTGCCCAGCATGGGGGGGACCCGGGGCGGGGCTGGTGCCCCCGGGCAGGGTTGAGGTGCTGCTGATCGATGCTGAGAGTTTTGGGGTCGAGGGGGGTACATTGCCTCTTTTTGCCCCCCGAGACTCCCGTGAGGTCCGGCTGGGGCTCATTTCCCTCTCTCACCCCCCCCGCCCCCCACACCGCTGGCTGCACCGGGGGTGACGTCCCTAAGATATGCTGATTTATTCACATTAACCCTTTTCCCGCGGGGCTCGTGGGCTCTCGGGGAGGCGGGGGCAGTGGGGCGGGGGGACCCCGCCGCTGCCCCCGCCCCTCCGGCCCGGGGTGCCCCCGCGAACGGCGCCTGCCTCCCTCCCTGCCCCGCGGGTTGCCGTGGGAACCGCACCGGGCTTCTGATGTCACCGGGGCTGTTGCTACGCGACCGGTCCGCTCGCCCATCCCCGTGTGAGGTCACTGTCGCTATGGCGACGGCCGGTGCGGCGGGGGGGATGCGGGGCCTCCCCCGGGGCCGGGGGGCGGTCTCGAGGCCGGAGCCGCGGAGCTCCCCCCACGTACCCCCGGGCGGGGGGCTGGCACGAAGGCGAGGAGGGTGGCGTCCTCCCAGGGGAACAGCAAAAGCTTCGCATTAAAACAGTAAAAAAAAGGAAAATAAAGCTTTTTTTTTTTTTTTGGCTTGTCCCGAGGTCTTATTTTTAGAAATCCTGGCGGAAAAGCTGCCCGCGTCGGGAACGTCCCCTCGTTCCACGGGAAACGCGCTTCCTCATGGCAGCGGTGGGGCTGGGCTCCGTGGGGAGTGGGCACGGGAGGGATGGGGGCGATGGGGGCCACGTCCCGGTGCTGCAGCCTATTTTCTGCTCTGGTCCTAGTCCCCGCGGCTACTGGGAGGCCGTGGGTTTTACATCTCCCCAGCTTGCATTCCTGCTGGAGGCGATTTATTCCTAAGCCCTGACATCTGCTCTGTGGAAAGCGATGGAGCTGCTCCTTCCGAGGCACAAATCCCTGCTCCTGTCCTGCCACTGGCTCTGGGACCCCGGCCAGGCCAGGCACCATCACAGCTGGTGGCTTTGCTCACGCTCCTGTGGGCATGTCCACTCACTGCCCCTCTTCCCTGGAGACCTGCCCCATCCCTCCACCCTGCCACCCCCAAGGCTGCTGCCCACTCCGGTGATCGTGCTGGCCATGAAGCCACGGGGATTAGCAGCTTCCTCCGGACGGGGATTTAGCCAGAGCTACTTAGAGGCACACTGGGCAGGCAGCAGCCAGCTTGCTTGGGGAGAGGGAGATGGGAAAAGCCAGGACATGCGGCCTGAGCCCTCCTAAGGGTGCTAAGTGGGAAAGCAGTTTCCTGGGGTTAATAGCTCAGCATCTCTTGGTGAAACCCTGGGTTTGGCCAAACCGTGTGTCCTGCGGTGTCTTCCCTTGCCCCGGTGAGCCCTCAGCCTCTTGTGTCATTTCCAAAGCTTTGTGGAGACCTTTGAGCCAAATGTCCATCCTATGCAGGCCGGATGGAGAGGACAGAGGGACAGGAAGGGGCAGACGCTGCTCACATGGCGCTGCCAGCCAAGATGTAGGACAAGAGCTGGCAGATGGAGGCGGGCAGACGGAGGAGTGTGAGGCTGCACCGAGACGCTCTTTGCTGTGACGGGATCTTGGCTCGCTGCTGGTCCAACAGCTGCTGAGCTTCCCAGGGCTGGGGGGCTGCAGCACTCCAGAGGGATGGAGGACATGGGAATGGGGAGCTCGGGTAACTCCCCAGGGAAAGGGGCAGCTGGGGAAAGGCTGCTGACGTCGTGGAGATGAGGGGTCTGGCTGGAGCTGTGGCCAGGGGATGGAGCAGGGGGTGGGGGGGCTCACAGCCCTATCTGGGACACGTTCCTGTCCTGCCGATGGCACGGGGAGCACTGTGTGCACTGCTGCTCTGTTGGACCTCCTGGATCACTGCGGAGACCACAAGGAAAACTCCACATCAAGCCTGTGTAAACTTGGTAGCAGGTGAAGCTGAGAGCAGCAGAAAGCCCCCACGCACCTTGCCAAAGTACATGGGCAAAGCAGGAGCTCCATCTGAGGGACCCTGAGCCAACTCTGGGCTCTCCAAAGTCCCCTCTGGTGGCCTCATCCTCTGTTAATAGGATCCTCTGGTACCTTATGGAGAGAGGCTCAGGGGAAAATCTGGCTGCAATGAAGGGACAGGAAGGATATCCTGTTTCCCTAGGGAAGAGGTCATCAGGTAAAGTAGCCAAGGGAATCCTGGCCTGCAGCACCCAGTCCAGAGCAAAGGGCTGCACTGGGGATTGAGGAGAGCCTGACTGCCCATTGAGAGGTTTGGGGGTTAGTCCTGCTGGCACTGAGCCTGTGCAGGATCCACTGGGACCCTCAGAGCCTGTGGTTTAACCCAGGTATTTGTAGGGTCAGCATTATTGCAGTCCTTACACTCCCAAGCCCTCTGTGGTGGCTCCAGCCTGGCTCTTACTCCTCACCCAGACTACTGTGGGACAGGACAGGATGGTCAAAGCCCTCATCTGCCAGACCCCAAGCAAGAAATCCTGGTACCCACTGAGCAGCCCCCAGGTGCCCTGTCAGCTGCTTGAGGACAAGGCAGGACCCTCAAGCTCCAACTCCCCTGCATCCACCTCCTCCACCCACTGCCTCCCTCTTTCCCAGGGTGGGGGGCTGTGGTTTGTCTGGAGGGTGGAGAGGTGGGAAGCTCTGCCCCTGGCACAAGGATTCCCTGCCAGGCAGGGCAGCTCTGTGCACACCCGAGCCAGGTGAGGCTTGCAGAGAGGAGACACCGGGGGATGAAGCAGAGAAACAAGGATCAAGTTTTAGACACCTCTCTCCTGTTTTACACCTTGAGCAAAAGCAGGAACATCCAAAGCTGGAGGGATGCTGAGAGGAGATGCTGGCAGGGAGCTGTTGCACAGCTCTTACCCGTGAGTGGGGCACTGCCAAAAAAGCCATCATCGCTCCCAGGTGCAGGATCACACAGCTCTAAGGCTCTGGGACAGGGTCCTGCCGTGCCACCATGGCTGGGGACACTGCTCCGGGTCTGGTGCCATCGTGTGGACACACGACACTTGCACGAACCCCTTGTCCCCTTCCCTGGTGGAGAGACCAAGCTTGGCAGCACTGCTCCCCAGGCTGTCCCGAACACCAAAGGATTTTATGTCCCACTCCCATCGCCCCCAGTCTCCCAAAATCTTGCCCACTGTCTGTATCTCCCGTTCAGCCATCAGTGCTGCGCCCTCCCTCCCCAACCCGTCAACCCCATTGCTGTACGCCACCTGCTCTGGGCACTCCCAAATTGTGACGACACTGAGGGGTCGAGTACCTGCTGATCTGGTGAGGAATCCCCCAAGCCCCCTGGGCAAGGGAAAGGGGGAAAATAAATGACCACAAGTGGTCAGACACGGAAAGATATGAAGGGACTGGGGGGGAATCTGCTCTGCCCCCCAAGTCTCAAGAGAGGCTCTCTGCCACATGCAAACCTTCTCTCCAGACTTTACATCCCTTCTCCCCCCATTTCATATTCCTTCTTGCCCATTTCCCAGGAAATCCCGCACACCTCTCCATGGACAAGCCCAGATATGCTCCAGGCCCCCCTTTTCCCCAGGGAATCACCATCCCAGCACATCCCCAGGGTGCCCCATCACCGCGCCCAGCCCTGGGGGTCCCGGGGGGCTGCAGTGAGCGGGCACAGCGCGATCCCCACGGCTCCGGCCCAGCACGGGGCTGGGAGCGAATGCCTGCCCTGCCCGGGAGCCCCACCCCGGCGGGGCCTGGGGGTGGCCCGTGGTGGCCCCGCGGCTGCGGGACGCGCCGGAGCTCCCACGCGTTCCCACCAGAGGGAGCCCAAAGGACGCGAATCGTGGGCGCGGCCGCCCGGCCACGGCACAGCCCGGGGAGGCGAACGGGGACTGTCACCCGTCCGTGCGCTTTGCAAACGCCCCGAAACCTCCTTCCAGCCGCCGCACACCCCGGGGAGAAACCCCGCGTGTCTGTCCATCCCTGTCCCGGGGGGCTGCACCCCCTGCCAGAGCGCTCCTCCAGCCCAGGCGCCTGAGCAGGGAATTGGAGACCGGATGTATCGGAAAACAGCGGCTGTGGCAGCAAAGAGGGTGAACCCAGACCTTGGGGCAGCCCCGAATCACCTCTCTGATAAGTGCATGTCCCCCATTTCAAACCATCACCCGACACCACGTCCAAACTCAGAGCAGGGTGAAGCATCTCTGCTCTGATCACTTTATGGTGGATGTAATTACCCTAAATTAATGCAGACGCAAAGCACCAGAAAGGGAGGGTTTGAAACGATGCTCCCGGTGCTTTTGGAACGGCAGCTCGTGGCATTGCACCAGAAGATTTCCCGTTCACACCTCGTCGTTCCACAGGTTTGGGTATGGTTGGACACACTGTTGGTGGGAAAAAAGAGCAGGATGGAAATAACCTGCCAGATGGGGATAGGAGATGGGTGGAGGGAGAATCAGAGAAGAAATATCGCAGGCAATGCTGCATGATGTCAGAGGAAAGTCCCTCCCATTTGCCCAGCATTTGCTCGTCTATTTAAAGCCCATCATTAGTGGCAGCCATGTGGAAGGGGATTTAAACCAGTCCTGAGTGAATTAGGTGCCACATTTTGACCACGTGTCTAATCTACCAAAGTCCTCTCCAACTCCTGCTTTCCTCTGAAAGCTGCTGCTTTCTGCATCAGCCAGGAGGTCTGGGGGCTCCAGCCCTTCCCCTGCATGAGGGAAATTTTGGGCACGTCAGAGGCTGGGGCTGAAGGCAGGAGGCTGCCTCAGTGTCAACAAGAAGTAGAGAGGCTGTGGGCCAGGGAAAATCATGGAATAAATGGGATCTGGGCCAAATCCAGGCAGACAGTGCCAGGCTACTACTCAGCACTGATGCCAGAGCAGTCTGGCACAGACAAGGAGAGGAAATCCCAGCCAGACCTGGCATTTAATCCTGACTTCCTGGTGAAGTGGCTGAAAATGTTCAGCTCTTGGGGACTTTGGAGCATAGAAGTAACCAGAGGCCACGACACTTGTGGGAGGCCATCAAGCCTGGCTGGGAAACCCCATCATGGCCACTGGGGGAAAATACTTTTATGGGTTGAGTTTGTGCTCCAGACTCTCCACAGCAGTCCCAGAGATGCCGGAAGCAGGGTGTGCATGTCCCAAGCCTTGTGGTGAGACAGCTGAGATGGGGAAAGTTGCCTGTCTGTCTGGGAAACACCTCAAGGAGGGAAGAGAGGAGAAACAGGAATTTCCTTAGAACTGCAGTAGCAGGCAGGGACACAAAGGGAAACTGAGGCATAGGAGAGTGGACTGGTGGGATGGGGTGGGACAGGGCAGTTGAAACGTGTGGATGCATGGCTGTCCCCAACCCTCTCCTCAAGAGCTGCTGGTGAGGGTGGCATTAGGTGTCTGGCAAGTGTAGGGTTAACCCAGCCCATCCCTTCCCAGGTGCTGCTCAGCCTGGCCCAGGCGTGGGTGGTGCCAGGACTATAAAAGGGCTATGGGAAGGCTGGATGAAGGGCTAGTGGGGCAGGAGGGAGATGTTGCTGTCTCTGGGCTTGAAAGGTGGTGGCAGCAGAGCTGTGCTGCCATGCCAGAGCCTGTTCCCTGCTTTGGGAGCGTGTTGTACTGGACAGCACTGGGAGTTTTCCTGCAGTATGACTGTGCCAGCCTGATGGCTTTCACCCACTCACCACCATCCTGCTGGAGAGGAGAACTGGACCGGCTGGACCTGCTGTGCTTGGGAGATGTGGGTTTGGGATTATCCTTAGTGGGTGCAGATGGGATGTTTAATTATTCCTTCCAGTTTCCTTCAGAGTGTGAAGATCAGGCGGAGAGTCTCTCATCTCTGCCCCTCCACTCAGAGAAAAATGTCATCCCTTATTGTGTTCCACCCCCTGGTCTCAGTTACTGGCAGGATGACTCTGGCGTCTTGCTGTGGTCCCCCAGGGTGGGTGTCATTTGGACCTGCCACCCTGCATCTGTCTGGTTAACCTGTTAGTGCCCGTGTCCCCATCTCTGCTTCACTCCGTCACTGCACGTCACACCATCACTAGACTGATGGGACTTGGCCCTGTGGCTTCTTGTTCAGCCCATCCTGTGCCACACTGAGTGACTCTGCTCGCTGCTGGAGGGGGTGAGGTGATGCCAACAGCCCTGGGAAGCGCAGGTGAGCCCTCTGGAAAGTTCAGACTGTGGCATTTCTCACATTTCTGCTTCTTGCCCATTCTGGTGTCGTATATCTGATCCATCCCAGGGCAAAAATCAGACTCCTGGGTTCTTCAGTCTCCCTGGCCTCTGCGATGGTCCCTTCTCCCTGAACCAAAGGGATGGTCAGGCAGGTTACACAAAGAACTGGGAGCTTGCTGGGGAGCTCTCCTCATATCCAGCTCCATTTGCTGGCACCAAAACACCACAAGTTTCTGGAGGGGCTGGATCCACTGGAGCCTGAGCATCCCCTGTTCTCTGGCACAGCAGCAATGCTGGCAGTTGTCTCGCAGATTCAGGTGCCATTTGCTGCCTCTGCTTGGAGATGAACATTGCCACCAATTTGCTAGATTTCTTCTCGGTGAGCAGAGTATTTCAGGCTGTTTATTCACGTTTGTGGCATGTTTTCTTCCTCCGGGGGCTCAGGAAACTTTCATTCATGCTGAGGTTTCCACATTGCCATCTCTGAGAGCTCATGATGTTCTTTGAGCTTTAATTCTCTCTATATGCAGCATTTTTCTGAAGGAAAAAATGAAAGTCTGTGCACGTGTCCCACTTTTTTTTTTAGTTGAATTTCTTTTGGATGCAAAACAAGAGTGGAAAAGTACAGCCCTGAAGTTTATTGGTACCTGGAAATTGAGGCTTAGAGTAAAATCCTGTCGCAGGACATGGAGCAGAGTGTGGTTTCCTTGCATAGGGAAGGTGCACCCCAGCCCTTTTTTCTCCCAGTGGAGCAGCAAAAGTGCCAGCAACCAGTGTAAGATGATCCCGCCCTCCCCAGCTGTTGCACTGCAAAGAGCAAAGCAATACGGAAAGTTGTGGTGTCATTACTGTGATGATTAAATTGGCATCTGGGGGTGTCAGCATGAAGAACAAGGCTCTCACAGCAGTCCTCATCCCTGCCACCCCCATGGTCCTGCCCCTCAGCCCTGTCCCATGCCAGACCTGGAAGATGCTCATTTGCAAATAAATTCATGTGAAAGTGCTGTAGATCCTGTGGTGAGTTTCCCTCTCTATCCTGCATCTATTTGCTGCCGTGCTTGTGTTTCATTGGGATGTTGTTGTAGCTGATTGGGGTTTCTTTATGACTGGAGGTTTTGATCTTGACTTGGAGCGTGAGTCACCACGTGGCAAATGGGACCCCACCACTGAGATGTCGTTTCCTCGCCCAGTGTTCTTTGCAAATGAGGTTTTGCAGTGCTTGAGCAGCTGTTTTTCCTTCCAGCTGAAAGCCTCTTCCCAGGCACATTTAAAGACATGAATTGGGTGCTGAGAGCTGTGTATACGCAGGGAATTAATATCTACCACGGCCCAGTGGGAGATGTAACAAGTCCTGGCATCAATTCTGGGAGACCTGGGGGGCACCATAAATCAACCTGCGAGTGCCAAGTGGCTCTGAACCAAGGGGAGGGGAGAGAGGCCATCCCTGTGCTGTGCCATGTAGTTACAGATTTTTGATAACTCAAAAAGGAGGAGAGTTGGAAAGTAACAAATAAAGCCATGGAGTGACTTCTTGGTGCTTGGTAAAATGCCTGAGACCCACGCTCCATTTAAATGTATTTTGGAGATGGACTTGCTGTAGCTGAGGTGGTCCCAAGCTCATTGTGTGGTGGCCAGGATGTTTTCAGCTGGCAAAATGCTCTTTTGGGTGTCCCCTGGCTTGGCTCTGCTGCTGAGGAAAGGCAGAGCTGGTTTGGCCATGTGCCGAGTCCCTCCTGCCCACTGAGCGTGCCACGGCTTTGTCACAGAGCAGATTTCAGCCAGGATCAGGGATTTCCATCACAGCTTGCTTGCTGCTCCTGGGGCTGGCAGAGCACTCTGCTGCAGCCCTGGGACCTGCCCTGGCCTATTTCTCATCCTCCCCAAGCCTGGATTTTTCAGGTTAAGGAAAATGTGGTGGTAGCTCTGCCCTTAGTGTGGGACTGAGGGCCACAAGACACCCCCTTCTCCTTGCAGCTGCATCTGTCATCTCCAGGTACAAAATGCCATCTCCATTACTGGTTGCAATGCCACCTCTGGCCCTGCATGGTGCCATGGAGCAGCATCAAACAGGAGCTGAAAGTGGTGGCCAGGGGGAGACAGGAAAACCGTGTGCTATTAGCAAAGCCCTGGCCAACAGACACGTCCACAGCTGGGGGTGAAATAACCTGATTCTTTTTTCATCTTGGGTGATTCATTCTGACCTCAGTAGAAAAACATGGTCCCCAGCTTTGTGCTGGATGGAGGACACAGAGCTGGAACTGTGCAGATTCTTGTCAGGACGCCTTGGCCTGCAGCCAGCCCTCATTCAATTCCATCACTGCCCAGGGGGCACGGCCAAGGCAGCACCCCTGGGTAACTCAGCCTAATGGCAACAGCCCAGTGCTCCTGCCAGGTGAAAAGGCACTTCAAGTCTGTGCCGGCCCTGATTAGCAAAATTATGGTTGCCATGGAGCCTGAATACCTGCTCATAGAGTGCCTGCCTTCCCTGTCCCCTCAGCAGAGCCAGGGGACGCAAGCTGTGGAGCGGAGGCCAATTTTGCTGTTCCTTAGAAAGCTGATTGCTTTTATCCCAGTGAATATTGAAATGGTCCTTTTTTTTTTTTTTCTTTGTTCTTCCTCCTTCCAGCCTTGTTTGGGGTGGAGGAGAAATGTCCCTCCCCAGCTATTTCTCAGATGAGCTGCGGGGCTCTAGGTGCAGAAGTTGTTGCAGGGAGAAACTCCAGGCTGTGAGTAGGGCACCGGCCCTGCATCCCATAGGAACATGGCTAGCTGTCCCAGGGGAGCAAAGGCTCCTTGCTGTTCCTTTACCAGATGCCTGCACTCTGGAAAACGTGCTGGCTGGTTTATGACCAGCTCAGAAAAGGGGACTTGGAGATCTAGAAACAGCTGCCACTACTGTGAGAGGTTGTCACCTGCTTAGGCTGTGTGAGAGGGGAGGAGGAGGTTAAAATGCTGAGGTGAGATTTTTGGGAATGGGTACAGCTGTTACACAGTGAAAAAGGCCTCTGGAGAGTTCGTGAGTGGAAATGCACAGGATAGTGATGGCTAAAAAATTATTACAGGAGGGTGTCCCATGCAGACAAGGATGGGTGGGTGGGCTCTGCTGGGTAAATCACAGCAGGGCTGCTTTGAAAAGGCCACTCCACTGACCTATTTGTGCAAAATTATCCAGATCTGGGCCTCTTTGGTGCCCTGTGGGTCTGAGTGGCCTTGAGGTCTGAAAAAAGCATCCTCCTGCTCCCTGAAATGCATCCTCTAGGCATGTCATCTCCAGGTGACCAGAGAGGGGCAACTTTGAGTAGGCAGCACCCAGCAGGGAGAGAAGCCCCTTTTACATCCCCATGGCCGAAAGATTTGCTTACTCTCCAAGGGGAAAGGGTTCATTCTTGCCCAAAAGCTTCATGACCCTGTTCTGTCTGTACTGGCTGTCCCTGCCCTGAAAATTTGCTGCAGCAATACACTGAGAAGGGGCTGCTCATCTGCTTCCTTCTGTGGCAGAAGAATGCACCCCAGGCTCTTGTCTGATGCAGGATGGCACAGAGGGGACAAGGCACTGTCTGTGCCTCAGTTTCCCTCTTGGATGCAATGTCACTCTGTGGTTTGGGGACTTTCTGTGTTCAGAACCAGAGGGTGTTAATTAAATCTGCAAGGTGCAGGAATAAATGGGGATGGAGCACAGACAGCTCTACAAGGCTGTGCTGGGCTGCCCTGCAATTACTGTGTGATGCCCTCTTGAAAAGAGCCAGAAGTGGATGCAGTTGGTTATTAGGGCTGTGCCTCTCGAGCTTTGAAACTGATGTTTGCCTTCTCTTTTGGCTTCTTAATTCTCCTGGCACGGCTGCAGAGCTGGGCCTTGCTCAGCTTCTGTGTGGCAGCCTTAACCCACTCGTGGAGGGACCAAGCTGCCAGCAGGGACCAGCTCTGCACTGGCTGGTGCTCTGGGAGGGGTGGGTGTAGAGCAGGGAGCAGGAGGAAGACTGGAACTGGGGTTACAAAGGGAGCCTCATGGGTGCCATGGCTTGTTTTCTTCCAGCCTAGCCCAGAGGTGCTCTGGCCACAGAGAGGGCTGGGCTGTGGCTGACAGACCATGAGGAGGAGCAGGTTTTGGTGTGCAGCTGGCCATCCCCCCACTACCTCCCCAGGTAGGGTTAATGTAACAAAATACCTGATAAGGGGAATAGGCTAAAGGATCATGCTCCTATGTGCAGTTTACCCTCTTCTGAGCAGTGGGGGAGCAGTAGAGGAAGAGGGGTTGTCACCTCCTGGTCATTTGGTTTATGAGACAATTGAAAGAGAGAATGGATCATTCCAAAGGACTGTTTGATTTGTGAGGACTTAGAGGTGGGATGCAGAAAGAAACAGATCCAAGGGAAAGAAGTGACGTGCAGTCAGTCCCTGAGAGCTACCAACTCTTCCCAGAGAGATATGACAGCAGGTGGGGTGGGAGCAGCTGTTGAGGCCCCAGTTATGTGGGATGTGCCAACAGGCTGATGTGCATGATGAAGGAAACGGGGAGGCAAAGGGAGGAGGATCCCATGTCCTGTGATTCTGGTATCCCAGAAAAACTGGGGCTGCGAGTGGGACAGAGAGGTCTGCCACCACCTGGAGGCCAGGATCTGACAGCCTGGTGGGGATGGATGGACTCGTGGTTCAGCTCTGCCTGAAGCTTTGTCTTGTCCTTGCAAACCGTCCTTCTTATGTGCCTGTTGTCCTCAGCAAGGAAAGGAGGCGTTAGGGAAACAGATGTTGAAGTTTGTCAACAGCTCAGCAACATCTCCATTGCTTTGCTCCAATCCAAGCAACCTCCAAACACCCCAGTCCCAGCAGACATCCCCTCATCCTCCTGGGAGTGCAGGACACATGAGCCATGGGGGTCCCTGCAGGGACAAGGACAGAGGTGCAGAGCTCAGGGGGCTCCCCAGGGGCTGCCTTGAGGCAAAACCTAGACAGGGATGAGGAACAAGACGGGTGGGAGGATTGTGGCTGCATGCAGGGAACAGCCACTGCCCCAAGGATGGGGAGATGGCTGTGTAAGTACAGAGAGCTCGGGGACACCTGGGACTGTGCTGGGAGCTGACCGTGTGTGACTGTGCTCATCAGGGCAACCAGAAAACAGAGGGAGACAAATGAGGAACGGAAGGGAGCGAGATTTCCTGGAATGATTCTTTCCGTGTTGCAAGCTCTGAAGTGGGCTCATGCTGAGGCTCTTTGTGCCTCAGTGGTACAGCCCAACCTGCCTCTGCAATGGCATAGATCTGTTCCCTGCCTTGGGCATCCCCCAGGGAAAACAGCCTGTGCACAGTCTGGAGCCAGGGACAGAAATCCCTGCCTCATCACTTACTGTTTGTGGCTCTGCCACCCAGGGGCTGTGACCTGCAATGTGCCAGTTCCCTGGCGCTGTCACCCATCGTGGCATCTGCTGAAACAGCCCTGCTGAGCCCCTGCCAGCATCATCCAGCTGCTGTCCCTATGTCCTGTCCCAGCTGTCACCAGCACTTTGCCATAACCCTCTGTTTTACTGTGTCTCCATCCCTGGAGGGGATGAAGTTTCATTTCCTCACTTCCATAGAAGCAGGCAGCAACTCTTCTCCTTCTCCCTCCCAGTTTCAGACACTGTTTCCAGCTTGTTGATTTCTTCCCTTGAGTAATGTCTTGTTTACACTCATTTACCCTCCAGGCCTTTGGCTTCAGCAGTTCCTCTCCTCTGGGGAATAAGATGGTTTCTGAGGAAAGTCAAGGCTCAGGGCAGCCGTAGACCCTTCCTGCCTTTGGCATGTTTGCTCTGCCAGCTCCTCTCTGCTTGATGCTTGTTTGCTGCAGGGAGCAGAGGTAGGGCCAGGTCAGGGCTACCAAGACAGCCCAGGGCTTTGCTGGTCTTGTTCTGCCATCTCTCGCCTGCTCTGGAATTTCTTTGAGCAAAATCATCGAGGAGTGAGTGGTACTGCTCCATCTGCTGCATGCTCTGACATCAGGAGGAGGATTGGGGCTTGCAGGACCCCAGGGGCTGTGTCCTGGTGCTGGAGGCCACCAGATCCAGGTAGCTCCTCACATCCTGGCCACAAGCACCGGGCTTGGCAGTGCAGTGAGTTGTGCTGGGGCTTGCAGCAGGTCTCTCCTGGGTGGGAGTGGGGGGCGTGGGGCTTGCAGCAGGTCTCTCCTGGCAGGTATCTCCAGGTTCCTTCTCCAAGATCTCTGTACTGCCTGCTGGAGTTCAGCCCTGCTGGGGCTTTCAGCTCCATCCTGCCCAGCTCAGCTTCTGTGCAGGGTGGGACGGTGCTGGGACAGGCTGAAGGAGGTGGGTCCCGGGATGCCAGAGCCCTTCCAGGTGTCATCCCTGGGGGGGACCGGGTCCACCTGCGCCCTGCCACCCTCGGAGGGGATGAAGGGACCGGTGCGCGTCCCTGTGCCCAGGGGTGCCTCCCCGTCCCGTCCCGCGGGGTGGCAGTGCCCGCTGCCGTCGCACGGAGCGGCGGAACGATGCGCAGCGGACCCTGCATCCCCCGCCGCCTCCTCCCCACCTGCGGGGCTGGGGCGGGCTGGAGAGCCCGGAACCGGGGAGCCCCCGCCCCGCAGCCTCCAGCCCTTGGCCGCCGCAGGCGGAGCGGGAGCCCGTGGGCTTCTCCGGCTCCGGGCGGGTCTCGGACCGGTCCAGCACGTGGAGGAGAGAGGAGCCGCGGGCGGAGCGGGGACACGCAGCCTTGACACGCGTCCGAGGGGCTCAGGAACCGTGAGTGGGTCTGTGTGTGTGCATTTCTGTGTGTGTGCATTTCTGTGCGTGTGCGGGTCTGCGCGACGGCAAAGCGGGAGCGTTCCCTGGGCCGGAGGTGTCGGCACGGAGGGCAGGCGGGAGCGCGGACAGACGCGGGGCACGGGGCGATGCTGCGAGCGCAGCAACTTCCTCCAAGTGTGATGGGAGCCGGTGGGAGCCACCTGCTTCACGGGGGAGTGATTCGCGTGACCCAGGGATTGCACACCTGGAAGTGGGGAGACTCCGGGAAGCCGCTGGATCTATCTGCGTTTCCCGAGACGATCCCGGAGAAGCGGGTGCTGCACAGACTCCCGTGCCGGACAGTGCCGGGGCGGCCGCGGGGTGATCGATGCTTTACTCACCACCGAGGCCGCACAAATAACAAATGCCGGCATTGCGAAGGCTGCCGGAGGGGCAGGAGACGCCTGTGCCGCCCTCCCATGGGACTCTCAGATTTAATGGAGTTTATTACCTTAACGTTATTTCCTCTCTCTGAAGGGCAGCTTTTTGGCAGTGCTGCTTTGCAGATAAGGAGCCAGCCCCTGGCAGGGACAGGGTCTCGGCACCGCGATTTGCTTGGCCAGCGGTGGGAGAGGAAGCCCCTGGCACACCCCCGCCTCACCGTCCAGCCTCTCAGCTGACAGCGGACAAGAGCAGAAGGTGGATAAAAGCAGGCGGTTTCTCCGAGCTGAGCTCCGAGGGGAAAGCAGCGGCAGGATTTCATTTGCCTGCCTCTTAAGGCAGTGAAATCTCCATCCCCTCCCACGATCCCTCCCCAGCCTGACCCTGTCCGGCGCAGGGGCGGTGGGACCTCAGTGTTCATCTGGAGTTTCCCAACAAGCCGTAAGTCCTTATAATGTTGGAAAATCAATTTTCCCTCTGGCTGTTTCATGGTTGCCCTGCCAGCCCTTCTATATATCCGGTAGAACTGCGACCAGGAGTGATTTTTGGGGCTGTATCCTGCTCTGCTTACAGAGCAGGAAAAGAGGACAGCCCTGCTGACATTCCCCTGATGATGGGGCGAAGAGGCTAAGGTGGACTGGGGAGCTGCCAGGGTTGTTTGTGGATGGGCAATGGGGCAAGAAGCACTTGGGAATCCTGGAGGGAGGTTAGCTGGAGGTTTTGTGTGGTTTCCCAAAGGAAAGGCTGTGGCTGGGGCAGGATGGGTGCAAGAGTGCAGAGCCCTGGTGATCAGCAGAATCCTGGCACCAATGGGAAGAGGGAGCAGAGAAGCTGGGAAAGCATCCTGCAAACCTCTCCATCTCTCCACAGCCATGAATCCCTACGTCAACTGCTCCAGTTCCGAGTTCCCCCTGCCCCAGGAAGACTTCTCTGTGGAGCCCATCAGCCCTGATCTCAGCAACAGGACTCACCCAGAGACTTTGTTCGACCCTAAGGATGCCAACCTGACGGAGGAACAGCTGCGGGATAAATACCTGGGACCTCGACGGTCCAACTTCTTTGTCCCAGTCTGTGTCATCTACCTGCTGATCTTCTTGGTGGGAGCTGTGGGCAACACGCTCACCTGCATCGTCATCTTCCGGCACCGGTTCATGAGGACGCCCACCAACTACTACCTGTTCAGCCTGGCCGTGTCCGACCTGCTGGTGCTGCTGCTGGGGATGCCGCTGGAGCTGTACGACATGTGGAGCAACTACCCCTTCCTGCTGGGGGCCAGCGGCTGCTACTTCAAGACGCTGCTCTTTGAGGCCGTCTGCTTTGCCTCCATCCTCAACGTCACAGCCCTGAGCGTGGAGCGCTACATCGCTGTGGTGCACCCGCTCAAAGCCAAGTACGTGGTGACCAGAAACCATGCCAAGAGGGTCATTGTCACCATCTGGGTCTTGTCGGTCGTTTGCTCCATCCCCAACACCAGCCTCCACGGGCTGCAGCCTCTCTACGTGCCAGGACGAGGGCGGGTGCCCGATTCAGAGATCTGCACCCTGGTGAAGCCACGCTTGACCTACAATCTCATCATCCAGATCACAACCATCATCTTCTTCTTCCTGCCCATGGGGACCATCAGTGTCCTCTACCTTCTTATCGGCCTGCAGCTCAAGAAAGAAAAGATGCTGGAAGCCATGGGAGCCAAGACCGGCAGCAACCGCAACTGCCACAACACCCAGGGGCAGAAGAAAGTCAAGAGGAGGCAGGTCACGAAGATGCTGTGTGAGTCAGTGCTGGGGATGGCAGAGCCAGGGAGTATCTCCCAAGACTGTGTTGGGAGGGTGCTGGGGGTAAACTGAGTCATGGGCAGTCCAGAGCACTGAGGCTGGGTCATCCCCAAGGATATGGGTCTGGCTTGGGGGGTGCTGGGGCAAAGGCAGATCTAGTGCTTCTGGTCCAGCGGTGAAGATTGCTTGTGCCAGCTCCCTCCAAGCCACACTATACCCCCTCCTCGAGGGAAGTGCAGGGTGAGAAAGGGCAAGGAGGTGGGTTGGGATGGGGGGACTCACTCTCCATCCCTCCACCCAGACCTCAAACGCTGGTGGCAGTGGTGGGATTTCCCAGAAGGACAGCACTTCTGCCCAGCCCCACAGCCTCTGAGTAATGACCCAAGGCTGGATTGAAACATCCTCTTTCCCACTGCTCTTCACTCTTGGTCCCCTCCCCAGCACGGTTCCCAGAGCCTCTGCCCCCCTTCCCAGGAGTGGGAGCTGGCTGCCCATGGGTAGCCGCCTCTCCCAGCATGCCGACCTCCACACGCTCCCAGTCCCGTGATGGCACAGCAATGGCAGATTGCCCAGCCCAGTCCAACGGCAGGGCCAGGGCTGCTTCTCCGCCACGTCCCAGACAAGTGGTAACTCTGCTTTCCATGGCACTTGGGCTGGACTGGGGACAAAGGTGGACCTGTCCCCATGTGCCACAGAGATGCACTGAGGCATGGGTATGGCAGAGGACCCCAGGACTACCTGTACATACACATACCTACACCCTTTCCTTTCCATCAGCAGCACTGGGTTATAAAAAAGCAAAACCAAAACCAGAGCACAAGGAAAGGTCTCAAATAGCTCCTGCTCCGTGCACTTTGCTGGTGAAGGTGGCAGGTTCCTGGAGGCTGGATGCCAATAGGGGAGTCCCCCAGCTGTGCTGCATTGCTGTGACAGGGCCAGCTGCCTGCCAATGAGGAGTGGAGAGACGCAGCACAGAAGTACCTGGAGTAGCACTGGCAGGAGATTGAGGGAGGAGATCCTGTCCAGACCTCCAGCCCTTCCACGACAAGTCCAGAGGGCACTGAGGGGACCTTTCCCCTCTCCTTCTTCCTCTCTCTCATGCTTCTTTGCTATGGCCAAAGCTGAAATGGGGCAGTGCTTGGCCAGGGACTGGGGGTCTCTGTGGCGCTGGTAATCCCCATCCCCCCAGTAACACTGGCTCCTTGTCTCCCCATAGTTGTGCTGGTGGTGGTGTTTGGGATCTGTTGGGCTCCCTTCCACACCGACCGCCTTGTCTGGAGTTTTGTCTCCACCTGGACCAGCAACATGCTCTACATGTTCCAGTATGTCCACATAATCTCGGGTGTCTTCTTCTACCTGAGCTCGGCCGCCAACCCCATCCTCTACAACCTGATGTCCACCCGCTTCCGGGAGATGTTCAAGGAGGTGATGTGCCGCCCCGGCCACCGCCCGCCATGGGCACGGAAGTACTCACCCAGCGTCACCCGCACGACCACCCGCAGCACCGAGTGCGAGCCCGTGCCCGGCACCAACGGGCTGCCCTTCTCCGATGCCGAGGAGTACGAGCTGGAGGACATGGAGAGGGGCCAGGCCACCACCCATGGAAGATCCCTCTGCTGAAGAGTGGGAGGACGGGGAAGGACTGGGACCAGCCTTCCTCACCACCAGCATCCATCTGACTGTGGCACTCATCCTGTGGTGGGGAGCGAGGCAGGAGTGATGGAGGGATCCCTGCCTCTCTGTGCTGTCCCACTGGGATGGAAAGGCTGGTTGTATCAGCAGCACTGCTCCAGGGACACGGTGGCAGTGGCCTTGCTGTGCTCTGGATGCATTGCAATGCATCCCGCTGTCCTCAGCACCAGGTCTGGCCAAGGCCAGGGCATCCTTTGTGGTATGGGGACAGCTGACTTCTATGTCAGGGATATGCCAGCAATCCCCGAAAACATTCCATTCCTCCTGGCCCAGTGGGGTGAGCCCGCAGGTGCTGGATTCAGGGGTTCAGGCACCCCAGGCTGTTTTGGGACACAGGGATGGATGGGTGCCCCAAGAGGTGCTTGCAACTGGGCTGAGACCCAGGCGGGTGTGAGAGGTTTGCACAGGATGGAGTGGGGAAAAAACAGTCTGTGGGTGCCTTCTCCCTTGAGACCTCTTCAGGGCCGTCTGGCACCAATGTGACCCTGATTTTCTGGCACATCTCTTCAGTGGTACCTGGCTGCAGGGTGCTGGTACAGCTCCTTGCTCCCAGCCTTTCTCATGCCCTGCATTCCCAGCCCTTTGAGGGCAAGGGAAGGAGCATGGGTGCTCCCTCCAGAGTTGGAGTTTGTGGGGGGAAAATATGGGACAAAGGGATCTCCAGGCTGCCTGTTGTGCCAAGGCAGAGCTCTGTGACTGTCTTCTGTGACTGTCTGTGTCGCATGAATATGCTCCCCTCTCCCCTCTCTGACCAGCATGTGGTGGGTGCCAGTCTCCTCTTCCTCTGCCCACCGTGGTCACCTGCACTTGTGGTGAATGTGGGGAGGCCTCCTCTATCCCTGCCCTGCATGGGCTGAGCCTCACTGAGAATTAAAAAAAGCCATTGGCCTGATTTGTGCCCTGGTTGTGTCCCCCAGCAGCCATCTCTGCTCCCAGCATGGGACTGAACCCAGGCCGTGCTCCTGGGGAGGGTGACAGATGGGCCACATGCAAGGGTGATGGACACCAGAGGTGTTTCACCAGATCTCCCTGGGGGCTCTGCTGCTGTGCTGGGTCTGTGGGTCCAGGCACACCGAGGACACAGCAGGGAGGGCACAAGTGGGATGCCTGCACCTCAGGCTGAGCTGGGACTGGGGCCTTTGCAGAGGGACAGCTGCCTCTGGAGCCGTGGCCATCAGTCCTTCCCCAGACACATGGCTTGGAAAATGTCACGAAAATGCCAGGGAGCGTGGGCTGGCTGGTCATGCTCTCCGGGGCTGGGAGGACCCATCGATTTGCTGTCTGAGATCAATGCTGCTGCCTTCCCTGTGTACACCAGGTCCTGCAGGATGAAATATTGAGGTTCTGAAATGGGAGCTGAGGGACCGTCCAAGCAGTGTAAGCTCTTGTTTTGCACTACTTACTCAACCCCAACTCCCTCCTGGCCAGCTCTGGAGGCTACCCTGGCTCAGCATCACATGGCCACGCCTCTGGTCAGTGTGGGCTTGCCTGGGGCTTGCTTGAGCAGAAATACTGGAGGAGCAAGCCCCAGGCAGAGCACTGGCAGCTGCTGCTCTACTTCCAGCCTCTCTTAAGCACATTGCATGGGACCACAGCCAGGCCAGTGACCAAGAACAGGCAGTGTTTGGGACTTGCACACTCCCTCCTGCCCCCAACTACCCAGTCCCTGGCTCAAGAGCAGTGCAGCTGACTTCCCCTGCTCCCCATCCCACAGCTGGATCTGCCATGGGCAAAACCCTTCCTTGGCCCTTGAGGGGTCCTGTTGGGTGCTGCTGGGTGAGGGTGGGCGTTGGGCTGCAGTAACTCTGCACTTCGGGGTCCTGCTGACTGCTTGCAGCCTCTCTCTGGAGGACGTCAGTGTGGCCAAAGGCATCGAGCTCCACGTATTTTATCCTCTCTCTCTCCTGTCAGTGATGGTCCTGGCACGGGAGAGCACCCTGGCAGCCACGTGGGGCCCCTTGTCGCTGCTGTGTGGGTGGATGTGACTGATGCCTCCTTGATGGCCATTATTGTCCCATCTCACTTCACCCAGCTGCTTCCTCAGCCACAAATCTCCAGGGAATGGCTTTTTAATAGGCAATCGATAGTATTTTACATTGTAGTGACAGACGCCTGTGTGGAGCTTTGGGGTCCCTCGTGATGCACATCAGGAGAACTTGTCCTGCTGCTCCTGAACAGCCAGGCTGTGCAGGGATACAGCTGTGGCTGCTGCAGCTCAAGCTGCTTGGTCAGTTCCAGAGTGTGTGCTCCCAGAGTTTTTTACGGGGTCCTTGGTCTCAGCACAGCTGGGGTGGAGTCCAGAGCAGCCAGAAAGGTGAGGCACTGGCTTTGCCTTCATCTAGCCTTGTGTTCCCAGCTGTCCAGACATCTCCTGACCTGGGACTCCCCATCCTCCTTGGTGACCCCAAATTCTCCTCTCTGAGATGCAGGAGGGGAATGTGCTGCTCAAGCCCTGATGTATTGGGTGATGATGCTGGGGCTGCCCCACCACCCACTCCACATGCACAGCTGGGCCAGGATTACCCTGGAAAGCATCCCAAAACCTTGGCAGAGGTGTAGCTGCAGCACGGCTGGTGGCAGTTCCTGGGTGGAGATGTATGGGCAAACTTTGCTCCCCTGGCTGGGTTTTGATGATGTGGAGACTTCCCGGGTACCACATGCCAGCTGGGCTCCCAAGAGATGTTGGAATCAAAGGCTGCTGGGCAAGTCCTTTAATCCTATAATTAATAGCAAAATCTGCATGAAACCTAATAAAAAAGGAATTGATCTCCTCAGGGAGAATGGTTTCATGAAGAGCATTTTACACTTCTCCATCACTGGGAAGGCAGTGGTTGGTGACTCCTTCCTGCCTCGGGTTCATTGCAGTCCCCAGGAAGGGAATTATGGAGCTGTTTGCTCCAAGGATGATGCTTCCCACTACCCTGAGCCCTCAGGGTCAGCCTGGTCCCTGCCACCTTCCCAGGATAAATTAGACAGATTATTCCTGCCAGGGAGGTGGTATAGAAGCAAAGGGCCCTGTGGGACGGGGAAATGCAGAAGCCAAGGATGGGCAAGTTGTTCCCACTGCTCCCACCTGTGTACCTGGCCAGGGGGAATGACTGGTGCTTCAGGATGGTCAGGCTGAAGGAGCATTCCAAAACACTGCCTGGGAGTCAAATAAATATTTCAGGGCCCAAGGGACCCCAGATGGGACAGAGCAGAGGTACACTGAGGGGCCAGGAGGCGCAGGGAGTGTGTGGATGCCGTTGCTCCGTGTCTTTGCTCGGAGCTGGGAGAAGCATCTCTCTGTCCCTGCAATATGGAGCACATGGTCAGGCTGGGCTCCACGCCACCATCTCCTCTCCAAACACTTTGCTTCTGAAGAGTTGTTCCACAAAACTTGTCCATCTGTCCTCCCAGACTTACAGCAGCTTCTGTCCAACTGCCAGCTCCTGCCTAATCACCTGCTCCCGGCTGCAGGAGAGCCCTCCTGTCCCCCTGTGCCTGCTCAGTTCCTGGAGCTGTTTTCCCCCAACGCTGCCGCATGCCCTGAGTGACACAGTATCTCCAGCGCTCCCAGTGAAAAGATTTATCACCATAGCTTTGGGGATTAGAAAGCAATCCATCCATGAGGCTGCCCCAGCCTTGTAAGGCTTTTTTTTGTGCTGTGATTGTTTGCAACAAGCGTGGGGTGGGGTTTTTTTCCTCTACGGAGCCAAACTCAAGTTTTGCAGCAATTGCCTTGTATATTCGTAGCCGTGATAAATGGCTCCAGAGTGTGCCAGCAGATTTTTTGCCGCCCCTTTGCAAGGGAAAATGGTTGCAAGGGAAGGGTTGTTTTTCCCTTCCTTCACACAGCCGTGAGATGAGGAAAACTCATACAGTGTGAATTTGGCAAAGCACTTGTGAGCCTGGGAATGAGCAGTCCCTGTCTAGGGCTGGGCAGGGGGGCAGGTTTGGGCTGCCCAGCCATGGATGCAGCAGAGCAGCCTTTCCCACCTAGATCCCCGCCTTTGTTAGGGCAGGAGGGAAGCAGGAAAGTGTAGATGTCAGGAAACTGTGCTGGGTTTGAGCTTAGGCTGCTTTTCGAACCATATTTCATTTATTCCCCTTATTCCAGGCCAGTGGTGGTGGTGAAAAGCCAACACATAGTGCCTAGAGATGGTAATGGGCAGCACGAGATAGGCAGGAAGACAAACTGACTGCAGGAAATCATAGAATCATGGAATAGTTCAGGTTGGAAGGGACCTTTGAATGCCATCTAGTTCAGCTCCTAATGCATATATATATATACATATATATAATTTGATTCTGCTCCTCAGGGACACCTCTGGGCTCAGTTTTTAGGCCCATACCAGATGCAGCCCATCTTCCTGCCTGGCTCCTCAGTGGCTTCCCCAAGAGCCTGGATTCTCACAGAAATCAGCTTCCAGGCAACCACGCGCTGCAGGGAGGCTGGGAAGAGGCAGCGTAGGGAGCACAGCCCAGCCAAGGGCCTGGATGGAGGAGCTCAGGTGCAGCTCTGAGTGCTCGGGCTGACTCAGCTGTGGTGCACTGTGACTGTCACCTGCACTGGGGACTGTCCCCTCTATGTCACAGCAAACCCAATGGCCCTGGAGGGACCAGGCCATGTGCAGGGAAGTGATGGGGTCCTTGTACCCCACCTCTCCCCACCTTAGGGCACAGAGGGAGGGAAAACACTAGGGCTAGAGGGACAAAGGGCATCTCTAAGAAGTGAAGCGCTGTGTGTTGTTCCATGTCTGAAATCCCACTGTCCTGCTGGCAGGGTGAGGGGAAGGACAGAGGTGCAATGCACGGTGCCCTTCCCCACAGTTTAGCAGGGACAACTCATTAAAGCCACTGGGCACCTCCACAGGCATCACCTGGGGCAGGGTTAAAACCCCACCACAGTGGGTTAGAAGAGAGAGACTGGTTAGCTCCCACTTTCTCCTGTAGCAACTGTGTGGTTGCTAAAGATGGCAGAATTTATGTCAGAGGAGCCTGTGTGATGCTTAATTTTGTTCATGGGGACACTTTGGTTAAGAAATGAAAGTGATGAAAGATAATTAGCACGGCAGTAAGTGGATTAAAGTCGGCTGGATGGCAGAGCTCTGAGGCAAGTGGGGACTGCTAACAGCTGGCTGAGACTGCTGGCAGGACTGGGGGGATCGGGCTCAGGGCCCTGAGACTGACCTGGAGGACAACAGTCAGCAAAGGGCTTTCCTACACCCTCTCAAGCTGTGCTTAGGGTCCCCAGCATACACGTCCCAGGGTCTGCCCTGGTCCCCTGGGGTGGGATGTGGTGGATGAGGGGGCACCAGCTCTCTGGGTCTCATTGGGGTGGAGCAAATTCCAGCATGAAGAGGAAGGCTGGGATGCCCAGACCAGAAAAAGCTAACTTTTACCTAGTGATATACATATTTAGGACCAGTGAAACTGGTCCCTGACCAGTCCCTATTGTCCCTGACCAGGTTCCTAAGGGCAATAGTGTAGTCTCTCAAGGGGAAATGTCTCCTTATGTGCTTTTCTATAAGGTCAGCTCCTTTTCAAATATGGTTTTGAAGGTATTTGCTTCTGCTAAGGACTTCTCTGAGTTACAGCCAGGAAGGGAACAACAGCCCTTGCTCCTCCACTCCACCGTGCCCAGATGGCATTTTCCCCTCCCTCCTGGCACCCCGAAGTCCCTAGGCTGAATCTCTCCAAAATAAATTTGAATGAAAACAAGTAAAACCCAAGGTATGGACCCAGGCTCGGGGCTAGACTCCAGCTGTCTCTGCTGCAACGTTATTACAGTGGCAGACTTTAATTACGTGGGTTTATCACTCTTTGTGCTTATCATGGCAGCCAGGGTGAGTTTGTCTTCTCAGTTCAGGACTATTTAATGCGGCACATTGGAGAAAGCTGTCTGAGAGGATTCAGAGGCCAAACTCATCTTTCTTGTTATCTTTCCTGGGCGGGAAGAGTGACTGTCTCACATTAATGACCATCTCACATTAATGATGCTGAGACTGAGCATGAGACATCCCCTCCCGCCCCCGAGCTCGCATCAGGCACAGGATGGTTCCAGCTGCCCCTGGGGCTACAAGCCAGGTCAAAAACTGTTTTTCACACAGGAATCAGCCTGGGGCTGCCAGGAGGGGAGGACACAGGTTCTCACCAGGTATTTGGCAGAGACTGTTGGAGGGGTTCTCTAAGACCCTCTCCGTGCCCTGGCAGGGCAGGCAGTGCCACAGGGGCAAGAGCTGCCAACAGGCGGCAGAAAATAAAGACATAGACATAAACGTGTTTTCCTCAGCTCCTATGCCCGGCCTCTTCCAGGACAGCTGATAAAAACTCCTTGCTGCCTGACACTTGCTTGTACAGACCGTGAAGAAGCTCAGCAGCACTGCCCTCCTTCTTCCCCAGGCAGGGGATGTTCCTCGGAAGGGGGAATCCCTGAGAGGCTTCCATGTGTCCTCTTGCACGGTAGCAGCCTCAGCACACACAGGGCTGTCCCCTCCCCAGACAGACCTCCCTGTGGCAGGCACCTGCTTTTCAGTGTCCTGCTTGCAGGGAGAAGCACGAGCCCTGAGCCCATTTCTCCCTTCCCGGCATCTCCCACTACTCCCGTTACTGCATCCCATCCCCCCTCCCCTGCACACCAACCCCTCCAGCACTTGGCTTGTTTAATTCCTTTTAATTTCTCATCCCTTGCTCAGAACAGCTGGGACCAATTTGCTGCTGCTGTCACCAGAAAGAAATCAAGTTAATGACAAGAAAGACATTATAATTTAGGAGACCCATCGAGCCTCACCGCTGTATTAATAAGGAGCAGGGAGGATATTGCTGCTGCCTGCTCTGCTCTTCTCTCCCACACCTACAGCCCCAAGCCATCCTGGGAGCCTGTTAGCAATGCCAGGCTCAGGCTGACTTTTTGCACCGTGTTTTGTGAGCTCTTCGCTCCTCTGGTGTTTTGCAGTGATTTCTGCTCCGGCTAAAGGAAGATCCACATCTCTCTACAGCTCTTCACTTCTCCAAACTTATTCTGGTGTCAGCTCCAAACCTCTCTGCCGGCGCTGATTTAAACAACCGCTTTGCACAGATGGAAAAGCAAATGGTTTGAGCTGGGTTTCGTTCCTATTTTTCTGTGGCAATCCCGACTGACAGGCGGTGAGTCCATCTGGCAGGAACCTGAAACACAGCAGCAAGTGCCGTGCTCAAGCATCATCTGCAAGATGAGGGCTGGGTGAGGACTCCTTCAGGCCCTTCCCATGGAAGAAGGGAGATAGATAAGAAGCATTTCTACTGACTCAGTTAAGGATGGTTGAATTAGATACGCAGCAGCAAAAAGCAAAAAGAAAGAAAATACAGTAAGTGGCGATAATTGGGCTGAAAAGCACCCATTTGCACCCAGTGGGGTGGGGTGAGTGTGACAATAGAAGCATTTAAAGGTTTTTCTTCCTAGAAGTACGATTTTTGTCTCTCTGCGGATTGTCTCTGTGCAGACACAGCTGGGAGATGTAATAGTTTACCTCTATTCCAAAAGCCAGAGGTTGCAATAGGAAACCACCTAGCCTTGGAGCTGAGATCGGTCTGAAGAGCTATGTCTGTGAGCATCTCCTCGGTTGTTGGGAGGAATTCTCTGTGTCTTCTTGCTGTTCCTCCCAGCTCCTGGCCTGCTTCCTTGCCCCAGAAGTTTAGTGTCTCCCCAGCCCAACAGCTTCAGAGCTGAACACGTCCTTTGGCTGACCCCGGTGCTGAATTCCCAGGTCACCCCACAGTAACTGCTTTTGGCAGCTGGGACACTCATGAGTGTGATGTGGCCAGAGGGCACTTGTTGGCATCTTCAGCACCTTCTGCTCTAATTTTCCCTCCTCCAGGAGGCTGCTCTGTGCCCCACAAAACCAGGCTTATCCCACAAGAGGATTTAACTTTTTTTTTCCAGAAAACAGCCAGGCATTTTGCTGTGAGCCCCCAGGCTGCTGCTGTACCTCTGAACCCCTCTGTTCACTGTCTTCACTCCAGATTCAGTGGTGGCAGGAGCAGGATCTCTTTTCTGCAGGTGAGAGCAAGGGCAGCAGAGATAGAAAAATGGGTCCTGATTTTGTGCCCCTTTGGTCTGAGGCACTGGGGAAAAGAGAGATGGCTCAATATGAGTAAGCAAAGTGTGACTCTTCCTGCTTGGTGCATTTCTGCACCCTCCTGTCGTTTCTGTGCTAAATGCACCTTCCAGTACCAAGAGGGTGAAGCCCAGGCTGTGCAGCACTGCACTAATCCTGCAGTAATGACAGCACAAGTACAGCTCGGTGCTCTTTTAGACTCACCAAAGTTTGCCTTTAGCTAGTTTTCCAGCAAAGCTGGAGTCTGGGCAGGGACCTGGGGATGCACTTGTCTCCCCTGCCCTTGTTAGAGGTGGGAACAGCTCTTGGTCCCCCAGGCTTGACAGTCTGCAGGATCTTTTCAATCGTCCCAACCTGTTTTAAGCCCTGCACTGCTGCAGTTGTTCATGAGGGCCCAGGGCAGCCCTGGACGGAAACTACCTTTCTCCTCTCTGCACAGGCAGCCTTCACCCACAGTGTGATGGGGCCAAAGAAAATCCACTTAAAATAGTGAAATCTGGCACCACTGTGGCTGGAAATGTTTGGACTTTCCCTTAAATTTCCCCTTTTCCTTCTGGGCCTTTCTCCCGGTGAGATCTCCTTTTGCAAAAAACAGGTTTGCTCCATCCCAGGCTGTGGCTCATCCACTGGGGAACTTTTATCACCTTCAAGGTCTGGGTGATGCTGGCCCTGCAGCAGGAAGCATTTTGTGTGGAGGAGCTCAGTTTCCCTGGAAGTGATGCCCGGAGCCAGGGTGAGGATGTAGGCACAGGATGAGCCCCAGCAAGGCGGCAGGACCGGTTCGGGTGCTCCTCAGCCCAAAGGCACAGGGTGATGCCACCTGCATCAATTTCAGCAAGTTTAGGCACGAGGCTATGAGGCTCCCAGCCCGGAGGGTGCAGGGTTTGGCACCCATAGTGGTGATGATTCATTCTGCTCCTGGAAAAGGGTGCAGAGCAAGCACTGCTCCACAGCACAGCCCCCAGCCTCTGC
The DNA here is from genome assembly GCA_013399875.1 of Gymnorhina tibicen. NCBI lineage: Eukaryota > Metazoa > Chordata > Aves > Passeriformes > Artamidae > Gymnorhina > Gymnorhina tibicen. Next base: position 303,612 of record VXAZ01009221.1, on the reverse strand, counting down.
CCATCACTGCACGGGCACATCGCAAAGCCTCAGAGCAAAGGAGTGTGGAGACACAGCAGCTGTGTTTCCTTACCCTCACAGCATCCTCAGGAAATACGTTTCTTTCCTAATAACCGAGCAAACCCTTACTGAGGCTGTTATACACACGTATGTACCAACACAGGTGTGTATTTAGGCTCACCTCAGTCTCAGAAAGGCTTTTCTAGAGTAAATGCAGCAGCTCACCCAGTCAGGGCTGCCTTACCTGGGGAGGTGGGACACTGGGAGCACCAGTGCTCCTTCTCCTCTGGCTCAGTGTCCCCATTCAGACACATCCAAAGCACCAGAGGCACCTTATTCCTCCTCCCTGGGGCTCTAAGAAAGCACCTTTCCTTCTCTTTCTTTCCAGACTTATTTTTTTTTAAAGACTCTCTAAAGAAATATACTTAAAGAGGTTCAATTTCAAGCTGTGAATCAAATGTTTGGGAGAATTGCAACCCCACGAAGATAAATCAAGTTACAAACAGTGCTCAGAGGTTACTTACACTACTGAGAATGACTGTAAAATCCACACTTTTTCCAATCGGCAGTGTACCCAGGGAGCCCGCCCTCCCAGACAAGGCAGAAGGTGCCAACTACTTGTAAATTATATTCATGGACCTTTTATTGGGCAGATGCTGCATTATTGGACTATGGTACAGGGCAGAGAAAGTAATGAAGGCAAACGGCGCAGAACCACCAGACAAACAAATCAAAGAAGGGTTTGACAGCATGATCTGTTCTTGGTTTTGCTCAGAGAAAATTGCAAGTGCTTTTGGTTTTCATGCTGGAGGTCAGGAAGGGCTGTGTGGTCCCTGCACACAGGGCTGAAGTCCCTGCAGGTGGGAGGCTGTGCAGCCTCCATCCTTCACTGGGTGAGATCCCCCTCGGGAAGTGCACAGTAGCTACCGGCACACCACATTCTGAGGGTTGACTCTGCTCTTCCCAGCAAGCAAATCAGTCTCTCCAGCTTGGAGCAGTGCTCACTCAGCTCACTTTTATGTGCTTAGGCCCAGGCAATGTGTAGGCTCTGCCCTGTGCTCCGCATCATGTGCATAATAAATGTGCCAAAGCAGACAGCTAATTATTGGGAATATAGAGCCCGGCAGGAGGTGGGCAGACCTTCCCATGTCTTTGCCACGGCTTGTTACAAAGGGGTTGTACTGCTCAGATTTATCTTCCTGATCCCATGGCTGACAACATCCTAGAGCTGTGCTGATGCTCAGAGCCCAGACTCCCCTCCCACTGCCATGGCCAGGGGGGCTTCCCTGGGGTAGGGGCTGCCCCATCCTCCATGGTCCTTCTAGCCCTTCCCTGTTCCCCGGCTCCCTGGGACAAGCTCTCGCTCCTGCAGGTTGTCACAGCACTAATTCAGCCCCTGAGGTTTTTCACTGTGCGCTGCCATCCCACGTAACTATTGTGTTCCTTGGGAGCAGCTCGTGCCCCTTCCTTGCCATGATATAAGCGATTATTAATGCATTAGTGTTGGGCTGCTGAACCATAATGTCTTTATAGTCAATAGCATTAAGCATTTAATTACCCAGCGGGATGAATCGATGGGCTTCTTTCTTTGCTCTACAATTAAAACTGAGCAGGAGAGATGCAGTGTAATTTTCAGTCTGCTTTAAGCTTCCTCTGCCATTTCGTATACAGGGAGATGAGCTGATGCCTTGTACAGGATGGGAAGGAGAGGACTTTTCCCCAAGAAACCATGTTCTTGCCTCCCTCCCAGGATGCAGACATCATGATCACAGCTTGCCTAGCTAAATGAGACACCATGGGGTCGTTCAAGACCAGGTTTCAGGTCTGAGGCACCAACAGTGGGAAAATTATTGCTCTGAGTCTTATTTTTAACTATGGTGGTAGGAAGATTCAAAGTAGTGGTTTTATCTCACATCCTGCAAGTGGGAATTTCTGTGGTGAGAGCTGGTAAGAGAAACAGCCCAGTGTGCTGCTGGGATGAGGCATGAACAGCCTGAGAGTGGTCTGGGCTGGAAAAGTACTTTCAGCTCTTACTTTTAACCTCCTTTTAATGGAGCTTGCTGCAGGGGGCAGATGGATGGTGAAATCTGGATGGGCTCAGTCTCCCTGACCCCCAAGCTCTGACCTCTCCCAGGCTCTCAGGTGGTCTGTACACCTTGACACCTGCCCAGGTCGCTTCAGCTCTGCAGGCACAGTCAAGTGCAAAGTAACCCTTTCCAAAAAGCTCAGCCTGTGGCTGGACCTCTCGATGCAACCATGAGAGCCCTTGGGGTGGCTGTTCCCTCATAGCAGCAAGCTGGGACAGGAGCTTTGCAAACTGCAGGGATGGGGCCCAGTGGGCAGCTTTAGCTGGGAGAACACAGGACAGCAGCTCTCTGGGGGAACGATAGAACATTTCCCACTGAGCTTAAGAAGCCAGCCAGCACTTTCCACTGGCACTGATGCCTGTTTCCTAGAGCAGTTTTGGCTCTTGCTCCCTGGCAGAGGCTGGGACACGTTATACTGGGGACGTGTGTGTGTGTGAGTGTGGCTCTGCTCTCCCTGATGTTATTTGGCTCTGTTCTGGTTCTAGAGGTAAGGACACGGGGCGGCCCCAGGTTCACCACGGCATGCTGCTCACTGCCTTCGCTGAGTGATGGGTGCATGTGGCTCCCAAGCAGGGATGAACTCACCCCCTCGCTCAGACACAAACACAAAAATAAACTTTGATATCACAGAATCTTCTGAGTTGGAAGGGACCCGCAAGGATCGCTGAGTTCAATTCTTAGGTGAATGGTCCCTATGGGGATCAAACCTGTGACCTTATAAGGGGAGTGGAGAGAGACTCCTGCTTTTCCAGTTTGGACTCAACAAAGATTCAATTTTTTTTGATTGAGAGAGTAAAAAAGGAAAAAAATCCCCTGGTTTGGGTTTGTTCCAGGCAGAGCGTCTGCCTTCCGCTGGCCTTGCGCCCGGGAGCCGCCGTGAAATGGAAATAGCCCAACACAGGCTGGGAGCAGAGGGAGCTTCCAGCAGGTAAAACGTGAACAAACTGAGACAAAGCCCCAGGTCACTGCTCCGTGGGGCTGTACCAAGGGGCAGATGTGCTGAGCCACAAGGGTGTACAAGATGTTTTACTTGAATGTCTTGACAGTCATCCCTGGAGACCCAGTGCTTGTCTGGATCCTATTCCCTATTGCCCCAGCTCTGGGAGATGAATAGGATGCACAGAAATGCCTGTGCAAAGAGGAGCTTCCCCCTCTGGGCTGTTTCCACAAAGGTCCTGGAAAGCCTTCTCAAATGCTGCAGGGCAATGCGGGAGGATGTGCATTTGCACGGGATTGTGACGGGCTCTGGCTGCTGGCCTGGCATTGCTGAGCTGGGATCACCTGTAGCTTCTCTCCAGATTGACTTCCCCTGGGTTATAAAGGATTTGCATGCATTGCTTCAAACTGCCTGCCTGTTCCCATCTCACTGACTTTCTCCACTCGGAGTTTCTCTACCCAAATGGAGAGAGAAGGGTGCTCCCAAGCTCTCCTCTCACCACCAAAATTGCTCCACATCTCCCAGTCTTTTGGTTTGTCTTCATCTCACACCTACTGCAAGTCCTCTTCTGGTCCCACTTTTCTCTCACATATCCTTTTTTTTCCAGGGTTGCACTTGTTCCTCCTGCTGAGCAGATCCAGAGGGGAGCCCACCTGGCTGGGAGGCTCTGGGAGGCTGTGTGGGCTTGCTGGGGGCTCACAGGCAGACCACAAGGTCCTGCTGCCAGCTCCAGGCAAGGAGGCTAGGGAGAGGAACTGGACTGCCAGAAGGGATGTCTTAGGGAAATTGGCTCCTTCTGAAAATAGAAACCCTCTTTTTCTCTGCAGTGTACCAGAAATGATCACAACAAGGAACACCTGGAGGTCATGTGGAGACTAAATCTGCACGTACAAAACTCCCTGTGGGAGCCACCTGTAGGTTTCCTTGTCCATGAACCCCAGGAAATGGCACAGGGATGTGCTGGGTTATCACCCAGCATCTGCCAGAGTGACAAAGGCTATGCCTGGCTCCAGGAGCCCATGCCAGTTCCTGCAGCATCCCACCTCAAGAAAGGAGGCTCCACAGAGAAGAAATCCCATACTCTGCCAGGGAATCTTGACTTTCATCCCCACAGGCCAGCGTGTCCCAAGCTGCCCATTTCAAGGCACAGGATGTGCACTTGTCTATGGCTACTTGAATTAAGTGCCATTTGTCCCAGCAAGCCCTGCACCCACTGCATACTCATCACCCTTGAGGACTCTCCCTTTTGGCACAGATGGGGATAATGACAAAAAGACTTAATTAGACTACTACACAGTCCCATCTCATTTGCTGTCCTGCATTAATCAGGGCCTGGGGAGCTGTGCAGTTGGGAAGAGAGAGGACAGGCCCCGAGTGCCTGGCCCTGCTGGGTTACCATCCATCAGCCGTGGTACCTGCTGGCATAGGAACAGCAGGATGGGGTGAGGTGGGCACCAAGAGGGGAAAAGGATTTGCAAGTGGGACATGGGGCTGTTCAAGCAGTTTTGAGCAGCACCTAGACCTGGGATTGGTAAATTTGCCATTTTAGTGGTTTCTTTTTTGCTATCACCTTTGCCATGCCATACCCCCATCAGCCACTGCTCAGGCCACATAACGGGTGATGTCAGGCTGGGGCGGGGGAGCTCGGGGACACATTTGATTGCTTTTGTAGCTTGTTTCCCCCTTCTCTGAGCACCCACTGGGCGTTTGCTGGAGATCCCTGACAGTTTTTTGGCAGCAGACACCTGCAACAGCCACAGGTAAAACTTTCCCTCTTCCGACTGGACTTGGCTGCTGCTTATATCCGGTGAGCATCAAACGCATCCTGGGATCTCCTGGGAGCGATGAAGGAGGCAGGGCAGGATGTCCCGCTCAGCTGCGCCCACGGAGGGGCGCTGGGGGGAGCAGGGTGTCCCCGCGGGCTCCCACTCGGGACAGGCAGCCTTTTGTCACCATCTAGTGGAAACACGCAGCCGCGACCGGCCACAGGCTGAACAGGGCGTTTGGGGACACTCACTCACCTCAACCGGGTTCCTGTGGGGGTCTCCCTCGGGCCGGTCACCCAATTTTCCTGGCCTTTGGGGAGCTGCCTTTGCCTCGCAGCCCAGTTTCCCCCCAGGCCTGGGCAGCAGCAGTCAGGTAAGGTGTTCCAAGTGCTGCAAGGCTAGGGAAAGCACAGGGGTGAGTGTCTGCTATGCCAGAAACTGGGAATCCATGGCAAATCCCTCCTAAAATCCCTTTAACTGTGGAATTAGATCAACACTCCCAAGCCACAGACATGCTACAACAAGAGACAGCCATAAAAGGACCTAAATTATATTTATTGCACAAATAGAGCTGTTAAACCTGCTCTTTTGGCCAAATTACCCTTCACTGATGCTTTTCTGTGAGACTTCCCTTGTCCTTGAAATTCCTGGCGCTGCCTGCAGAGGAGCTGGGCTGTGCTGTGCCACTGGGACAGCCCTGCAATGTGGTGCGTCCCAGAAAAATGCCGGCCTTGCTCCACTCTGGCATCCTCCTGCCCACTGCTAGGGCTGAGGGGAAGTCCTGGCCACACACGGGATACAAGGAACAGCCCAGCCTAAATACTGGCATCTGCAATGCCCTGGCTACTTTCCTCCCTGCAGCATCCTGGGGCCTTTTTGGCCACAACAGCAGCTGGCAGGGTTGGGCCATATCCAGACCTGCTCAGTGGTGCATGGATAACACAGTGCATGGATCGACACGGAGCATGGGTTAACACAGCCCCGTGGGCAGCTTTGGTTCTCACTCCTCTGCACAGGGTGCTGTGCTCCTTCTCCCAAAGGCTGGGTTCTGCTGCAGCCTCAGAGATGCCAGAGGCAAGGACAACCTTCCAACACACTGGACTTCCAACGCTGCTGGGGAAAGAGACAGAACACAGGCCATACTGAGAAGTCCCCTGCCAGGGTTGGGAACCAAGACTGGCCAGCTGCCAGCCCAGCCCTTTGCAGATCCCACTGCTGGCACTGTGTTATTGGACACATGCAGTGTCCCAGCTGCCAAAACTGCCCCTGGCTGAAGCAACAGTTGTCCCTTTCTCATGGCAAACCAGCCTCCCACAGCACGGAGAGGAACCAAGGCCAGCCCCAGCACAGGCAGCAGAGCTGTCCAGGCAATCATAGTACATGATTTTGTTGTACCACATGCATGGTAAGGAGAGTGCAATCAGCTCTTGCTTCAGACACCTGAAAATCCCTTTCAGGTGTCTCTGTCCTCCATTCCATCACTCTGCACCCCCTTGGGCCACACTTGGCCTGTGTCACTGTCCCCTGTGCACTTGGGGACAGCTCCTGCAGCACACAGTGGGACATGAGCCAGACATTGCCATTTCACAGGAGTCCAGCTGCCCTACACAAGGGGTTTTCCCAGGTGGGATCCCCAGCTGCCTGCATGTATGTGACCAGGGCATGGGCCATAGCCCACTCTGTTCCAGCTCCTTCCCTCCCCATACTGGCTGATGGTGGCAGGGTCTCCACAGGCTTTGCTTACTCCTGGAGAGGCTGATTGCTCCTATCACCTCTCACTGAGCAGGTGCCCTTAGCTATGGCTCAGCTTGCCTGGAAACTGCCTCTCCTCACCCTGCAGAGGAGAAAGAGGCACTAGGACAGCCTAGGAGCCAGGTATATTGCCTCACCCACAGTGTGTTCCTTGCTTCAGGTGGCACTGAACAATCCTGGGGTATCCCCTCAAGGACATCAGGGCCCTGCAGGACAGCATTCATTGAGAGTCTGCATTTTTTCTTTAGGGCTCACTAGGATCTTGTGTTCCCCAAGTCAGGTGCTTATGTCAACTAGGCCTTGGAAGGGCAAATTGCTAGAGTCACACATGCCTGAGTCAGGAGCCCCCAGGACCTGGCTGGATGCCCAGTCTGAAGTGGTAGGGGATGTCAGGCAGTGGGGAAACCCCAGCAATGGAGGCCACTCTGTACCAGGTACAGGGGCAAGGCAGCACTCAGCCCTGCCAGCAGAGTGGCAAGTGAAATAGGGGTGCTGCATTCTGCCCTGGGGTCATTCCTACCCCGACTTTATGGCCACCGGAGAAAAATTCCGCAGGGAGAAAGGTGGTGTCTTCTTGCAGTGACTGAATTCAAAAGCATCCATCAGGCAAGCACGGGCTTATTTTTTTCTTCCGCTTTGGGCCTTTTCTCCCAGCCTGAAGCAGTGGAGGGTGGCAGCTACAGAGTGTTTCTGTGCCAATTGCAACCTCAGCAGCAGCACGCTGACCGGCTCCTACGGATGCTTCCTCAAACTGTCCACGGTGCTTAGTCCTCCCGAGGGTCGGGGAGGGGATGCGGAGCAAGGTGGAGGTGGGTGGCAGAGACAGCGCTGGGGCGAATCCAGTCCCAAAGAGTAAGGCATCCCTCTGCTCAGGCAGAGTTCCACGCCGGGCGCCGAGCTGCCGCAGGTCGGTCCGGGGCAGCCGGGATTGCCGGGGAATGGCAGGGTCTCTCCCGGCCCCGGGACCCGCGGGACCCCGGCCCCACCACGTGTCCGCCGCCCGCCACGTGCTCTCCCTTGGCCCGGCCACGCCCACCCTGCGCTCGGCCCCGCCGCCCAATCAGGGCGCAGGCGCCGAGCTGCCTCCGTCCCATTGGCTGACGCCGAGTCCTCCCGGGCGGGCGCTGCGTCCCCCCGCGCTCGCCCCCCGCCGCACGGCCCCGGGGCTGTAACGCGCCCTCCGGTTGGCTGATCTCAGAACGCCGGCGATTGGCGCGGCGGCTCGAGGGGCGGGGGCTGCGATTGGCCGGGCGGCGCGGCGCGCGCGGCGATTGGCCGGAGCGGGGGCGGTGGGGGCGGGGCCTGGCGCTGGGGCTAGGAAAGGGGGCCAATGAAAGAAATACAC